>VZTJ01001133.1:286842-329350 GCA_013397795.1 Orthonyx spaldingii | reverse complement strand
GAGGGAAGGTGAAGGGAGACCCATGTCTGTGGTGAGGGAAGGTGAAGGGAGACCCACGTCTGTGGTGAGGGAAGGTGAGGGGAGACCTGCGTCTGTGGGAAGGGGAGAAGGGAGTGGAGTGGCTCTTGGTGTGGCTGGGCTAGCGTTCTCAGGTGTTCTTGCTCAGTCCTGACATTAGAAACCTGGCAGGACTGCATTTGCACAGTTTCTTTTCTTTGTTCCAGAAGATAAATGTGGTGTGGATGTATGGTAAGAACGGGCTGTTCATATAGGCTCATTTCAGGGTATGGGGCAGCCACCCTGTGCTTCACCTGTAAGGTGCTGAGGGGAAAAGTCCTGTCCTGCTGAGTCTGAGTTGAGCTCCTTCTCTGATGTGTTTGGGAAACAGCTTTTCTTTCTCCATTTGCAGCGGTAGAAGCTGGTGGATGACCAGGCTTCTGCACCACAGGTTGCCCCCATGACTGCTCCACTGCCTCTCATCACTCATCTCACTTGAGTTTCCCTGAAACTGATTCCCTCAGTGGCTCACGTGAAACTGCACATGAACCATGTCACCAGCTCTTTTAGCAGACTGGAATAGAGTGGTTAATAAAGACCCTGTGTTAGCACTCGGAGAGCTCATGGGCCTGAACAGGAGCCATTCCTCTCACAGCCTATATGCTGCTGTACACAGCACAGAACAAAAGCACTTGTTCTTACACCATCACCTCACCTCTACCCATAGCAGCACAGCAGTCCTCTGACAACACAGTGCTTTGCCTTTTCCTGAGCTCTACGTAAGAGGGCAGAAAGTTCCCAAGAGGCCGGTGATCCCAGGAGCGATCCCTCCAGGGCCAACTCGAGCCTCCTTTCAACCCCACCAGGAACATGCAGCCCTGCAGCAGAGGTGTGCCCTGAGGCTGTGGATTGCCCTGTCTCCAGGGCAGTGTGCGCCCAGCACTGTGCTCATTCAGGTGCTCATGACTAACGCAGCTCTGGACTGAGGGGGTCTCACTGCTCTCTTCTTGGCCTTGGAGCTCTTTAGCAGCCTAAACATCTCTGCACTCTTTGTGCAATGAATGGAATGGGGAAGGATCAGTTCCTGTTTGTCTGCCCTAGGAATACTGAGTGAGTTTGTTCTGAAAATCTAAACTGAAATAAGGACTGCCTCTAACATTAGACCTCACAAGCTTTATTTTCTGAAGGAAATTAAAATGTGGTATCTGTGCAGAAGCTTTGTGAATGCCACCTACTTGCTGTTTTCAAAGCGTTAAACACACTCTGTAACTCTCTGTAATACTAGTTAATAGTGACTTTGATAATTGAAGAAATTAATTGCTTTTTTCCATGGATTGGAATTGTTAGTGTGCTGCCTCTGCAATAACACAGTTTGAGATTATTGAACGCTAATCCTGTCAGTCCTTTCCACACTATCCATAGCCCAGGGCAATTGCTTTAACTTCAGCATTTTAATTTCCTCTTTTGCAAAAAGAGCCTTAGAAGCATTGCTCCCATTAAGCTTTTATTACCATAATTAGTCTCTTCCATAGTTTGTTCCTGACAGCAGAGCATTCTGCTGTTACGTGTCATTCTTCTGTGCTGAAAACTGTATGTGGTAAACTTATACTGATCCTGGGTGTTCTTAATAGTTAACACTAGTATTTTTCATACATCTTGAACTTTGCTAGTTTCATTAACCACCACAAAACAGTGTTTTTTAAAAATAATCTTGAAGCATCTTGCTGCCTGCTTGCTCCTGCCCAACCCTCGAGTTGTGTAGATGATTCTGGTCTCCATTTGTGAAGGTGAAACACAGTCACACAACATAGATTGAGATTATTAGTGCAAAGTTCCCTACTAATTTAGTTAAGTTTGAAAAGCTTCTAGAAAAAAAAAATAAGTGCCATTTATAATCCTGAAAACTTGGATTTTAAACATCACTGACTGAAAATGTAAACTATCTTAAAATCTTGTTATTGCAGGCAAAATGCCAGCCCCTGAGCAGAGCCCGATGGTGGAGGAGGGGCTGCCGCAGACAGCGCAGGAGACTTCCACAGGCCCGGGCATGGAACCAGAGACTACTGCCACGACCATTTTAGCTTCTGTAAAGGAACAGGTATCTGCCTCATTTTCAGCAAATCATCAGCTCAGTGTGTGTGGGGTTAACTGCTGTCTCTTACTGCACTGCTGGAATAAACATCACTGTTTGTTTCTATAGCAAGTGACCCAGTGTCACTACAGTATATTTTGTGTATCAGTTTTAGAATCAGAGTATAAGGGCTTCAGTTACCTTCATTAAACAGAAGCATCATTCTGGTGTTCTGTATCCCTTGGAATGTCTGCACTGCTGTTGTAAGTCAGACTGGAAATGCAGGTTTAGTGTTGAAAAAAGAAGAAAAACTGATGTAGAATTGATGCAACATGGGAATCAGTCCTTGTAAGTCCTGCAAAGCAAAGTGTTCAGCGCTATAAAGTCCTGCACATACAGATTGGGTATGAATAATTGTATTTTTTTTAAAAATGGGCTTTAAACTCTTGAGTTTGGTTTCAGATATCAATACCAAGGTACTAATAAATTTTAAGTCTGCAGCACATTTGTGGGTGTGTATCTAAAGTGATAATTTCTATAGGAAAAATAAAATCATGTTTGCAATCAAATTCAGCCTTAATTTGTAAAGATCATTGAAGCGGGAAAAATTGCAGTTCTACAAGGAAACAGTCTAGTTAAAGTTTTTGTTGTTTTCTGCTTTTTAAATTTAAAGAGCATAAAGGGAGAAGGCATACTTTGGCTTTCATTGTATCATACTGAGAAATAATTATCATCTTTATTGACTTAATACACAAACTGTAACATCTGAACCTCAGAATAAATCTGCTTTGCTGTCTCTATTTCGGAACTTCCTTTAAGATGAATCAGGACTTGATTCAAGATGGTAGCTCTGAATGCAAACACTTGATATATTCGTTCTCATGTTGTCCTGTATTAATTTTTTTTTTAAAGGTGAGAATTAGGTTATATCTTCTTGATAACAACAGTTTTCATAACCATAATAACTTATTGTTAAAAAATATTTTCTGCAGGTTGATGAAACTTGAATCTTTATTTTCATGCCTAAATTAGTAGTTTCAAAAGTAATTTAAGGTGACAATAAGAACCCTAAAAATTTCTTAGCGATGTTAAAATTAATATTCACATTTGCAGTGTGCAGGGTATCAATGCCAGAAGCTGTTGCAGTGTGAGAAGTCAGCCAAGAGTTACAGGTACCTCAGTCCCCTCTCACCTTCCACAGCAGTTTGCTTTGTGCCATCTTAGCCTGTCACAAATGGCCATAAGGACTCATTTGCTGAAAGTACATTTGTGGTGGCTTTAAGTTGGCCATTTGATGTTGCTGTGCACAGAGAGTGTGCTCGTGGTAGTGGCTGAGCTGGTGAGCAGTGACAGTGTCAGAGCCGGGCTCTCTGCAGGGATCCACCCACCCAGGACGGCTCCGTGCTGCCGCTGCAGCCCTGGGGGATCACCCTGAGCCAGCGGCCAGGGCAGCACTGCCTGAAACAGCTCCGTGCACAAGTGTGCAGTAAAGGCATTTGTTAATGTTCCCCTGCCTGCCCAAATAATGTTTTTATCTTTTTATTGGTCCTAGAGAAAAAATTATAATGGGATATTTCTTTCTTTTGAAAAGGAGGTTAAAACCTCCTCCTCTTTCCATTTATAAAAAGACTATTAAATGTGTGGGCTATTACATAACTAAATTGTGATGAAAGCTAAAAAAATTAAAATTGTCATTAATCCACTAGCATTACACAAACTTTGGAACTGGAGCCTTACTGTGAAATGTACAGACACATAAAATGAGTGTGAGGGCAGGAAGATGTAACTTGTTCTTCACTCTTGGAAGTGATAATAGGAGAGAATTAAGAGCTGAACTGTTGCTTTCTGGTATTTTTTTGTTGATAATAATTATGGACACTGACATGTTCAACACCCTTCCTGTGTGGCAGAAAGCCCAGAACAGAATATTTTCCAGTGAAGTTCTTTACTTTATTAAGCTTGAACAGAAACTACTACACTGTTTGCTGTTTCCTTTGGTACAGGAATTGCTGCGAGGAGCAGCAGTTCAGTGTTTGTAAAAAGAGCTGCCACACCCTCACCCAAGTACTTCAGAAACACTGCAGTGGAAACATAATCAAGTTTTCTTTGTTATTTTGGCTTTATTATTATTTGTCAAATTGGGCAAGATTTTGACTTAATAAAAACTAAAACTTTCTACAGTAGTTCTAAGATAGATAAATGTATTAAATTACTTTTAAGCTTTCTGCCATAGCCGTGAGATGATAGTTACATTTATATAAAAAGTTGCACTAATTAGCCCATGAACCCTACAAGCTGCTTCTAAATAAACTTTCCATGTGTTTCCATTTGTTTCCCTTTCCTATGACCACAAATCAGTTTAAAGCAACTATTTTACCAAACTGGAGTGTGTCCTCTGAACTCTGTGATTGAGTCTGTGGTTGAGTTGGGTGTCAGACAACTGGGTCACTCTCCCTTGGCCATTTTTTAGGAAAGGAACATTTTGATTCACTCATAGTGTTATAAAATAAAACAAGCAGAACAGGTATAATCTGTGAAGAAATTTAGATCACTACAGCTTTGTGCTTTTCTGACAAAGCTCAAGGTCTGTTTTAAAGTGAAAATATCTTTCATGAGTATAAATCCCAACAGTGCCACCACAACTGTCACTGGTTTTGGCTGGGCAGGGAGACAATTCTGTCATGTGACTGAACTACTCTGTCTGTGGGTAACTTTTGGTGGAGTTGGAATGCAGGGCAGCTAATTGCCAACTGCTTCTTGTAGGTTTGTGGAATCACTGCTATTTTCTGTGTGCAAGCCGTATACTGCTGGGTTTGGAATGAACTGCTGCTAAATTGACAAGATTAAATGGGATCATTTGGAATAGTGAATTTCGTGCTTAGCACATTAGTTTTCAGTGATTGGGCTGAGAAAAGGTCTTGCAGGAAAAGCCACTCCTCAATGCAGTTTTCAAAAGTAGCTCGAATATTCTGATTTTAATGTCTTTGCTAAGACATTAAACGTCTTCAGCAGTGGCTGGTTTTTTAGTTTGTTCTTTGGTCTAGCTGTTTGTGACACTTAGAGATGAGCAACTTGTCACCTTTTTTTTAGTAAATAGGTGAGAGAGTAAGAACCATTGGATATGCTTTCAGATGCATAATAATACATCTCTTGGGTTTCCCTATGTGTTTTTCTAGAAGTGTTGTTTGTTCAAGACTTCAGCAAAATCTTTTCCTTTTGTATAAGTGTATTGAACCATATTATATAAATAGAGAATGTGCACTTTGTTTTTTTCCGTCGCTTTTGTTTAAGTACAAATTTTTTGCATAATTTTTGAGATTTTTTTGTAGGGCTCGGGAGCAGGGAGAAAACCTCTATGTTTTTCAGATGGAAATGTAAGGAAGAATGCATTCTGCCTATTTTTTATTAAAACATCTTTAGTAGAATGAGAACTATTGATATTAAGTCTTGGAGATTTTTTTATAGTTCAGATACATAGTACTGTACATTCAGTACTCTGTGTAGACATGTCATTTCATGGAGATACCTGAACAGAGACTTACTAAATGCACTTCTAGTAATTGGTCACAAATTTTTCACAGTCTCACTTTGAAATTCTGATTTGCATGCATCTAGTGATCAGTTAGGTGATAAACGTGTGTCAGTTCTGAATTGAAGGCAGTACTCTTCATTAAATGGGCTCACAAGTTTGTCGTGAGTGAAACAAAAATCTTGGTCAACATTTTGTGAATGGTTGGAAGAAGTGGGGTTTTTTTCCAACTCACTTAATATTGTGTTCAACTGCATAGGTCACGCTTGCCTATTTCATTCCAGAACTTTGAGGTTTAGAGTTTCTGCTGTTTACCAGCATTTTTAGTTGCAGTGAGTCAAGTCTGAGATGTCAACTTCCTAAACGTCTTGTTCTAGGACAAAATACATGCCACTCCTGTCTCAGGTGAAATAGCTAGCTCATTTCCTTAATCAAAATTCTCTGCACTCCTTTATCCATATGATAAGCTAGAAGTAAATTTTCCTTGCTCCTGTGTACTAATTAGGCTTCAGAGGAGAAGCTCCTCTTGAAAAAGAGCCTGTCTGGAACTCTGGGTGCCTCCAAAATATACTGGAGTATTGACACCTTTTGTAGCATGCTTAGTTTAGATTATCAGCTTGTCTGCTCAGCAGCAACTGAGCCCTGGTCCCCAGCTGGCAGAGCAGTACCCTCAGCTCCAGCTCTGCCTTAAGCTGCCTGAGCTTGTCACGAAGCTTCCAGAGAGGATGTGTAAGAGGCAGTCCGGGAATGCCTCCAGTGCCATTCTTCCCTCCTGCCACTGGCAACAGTAAGCTTTCTATAAAATGCTGAAATTTTGATCCCTCATCAGCTAGAGCAGCACTAAACTGTTGTACCAGACTAGTGAACAATGCATGCATAAAAGTATTAAGGGCTTTAATGGTCTGCTGCTGTTGAATACAGAGTAAGTGTGATCAGCCAGTAATTGTAGCTGTGTCATCTCACATCCTGTAATCTGTGATTCTCTCTACACTGTCCGATGTTTTATCTTTTGTCTTCTATTTTGGAAGATACTGAGATACTGAAAGCATGCAAATGCAGTTGTGTACGTGAGTAAACTTAATTTTTACAGAAAATATTAAGGTTGCTCTAATATAGTTAGTTAGAAGCATAGGCTTTTTCTGCAATAGATTCTGGTAAAGAATTTAAATATTGGGTCACTATAGCATGACATCCTTGTTGGAAAATACAGTATTCAATGTGGATTTAAGTAGTCAGTTGCTTGATCTAGCTCTGAATTATGACAGGTGGAAACAGAACATAGATCACTGCAAGAGGTTAATGTGAAGGAAGGTATAAATCAACTTCTGTTTTGTTTGTCCTCTTCTTTGTTGCATGTTGTATCATGAAAATATCCAAAATATAATAGCCTTTTCTGTAGCACTGTGTGGACTTCCACAGGTGATGGAAGTTGTGTGCCTCTGCACTGTGGTTGCAGTTGAATAAGAAATAGCAAACACAAGGCAAAAATATTCCTCTTAAATGTAGACTACACTTTCTTAAATCAACAACTTGAGCTGTCGAAAGAGGCTCAACTCAATTGTTCAACAGACAGCACTTTTGTGAATAGAACACATTTCATAGTTTAGTTTACAATTCCCTTCATAATATTTCATAGACAGTGACATTTGGAGTTTGAAGCCACTTCACATATCCCAGTGTTACTGCAACTGGGAGTGCCAGCCCATCCTATCCCAGTCTTCTGCTATAGCAGCCACTGAGAATTGGTCAAGTCAAGAAGCTGCAAGAGATGCCTTTGTTTATTAGAGGTATTGTCTCCCTCTGATGTCCAGCTGCCCAATCTGGGTCTGGCTAGCCAGGCATGAGCCATTCAAAAGGAATCTGGGACTTCTCTTTGCTGCTTGTGCTATTGCTGCTGATTCTTGCAGAGCTGTTGCTAGAAAACCTTTTGCTAGCCACTTGGACCACTGTTTGTTTAAAGTTGTCTGTGTTTTTCGAGAGGAGTTCAAATCACAACAGGACAGGAAGAAAGTAATTTTTATTTTTCAGTGTGGTGAATGTAGATTCCTCATTCTCATCCATGTTACTGAGGGATAAAAGTGCCTTGTTAATATAAATGAAAAAGGTGAATCTGCAACATAGTATCCTGATAGGATGCAGATAGAAGGCACAGAATTGCCCCTAAACCCTCTTTTATTATCCAAAGCCTGCAACGGGAAAATGGCAGTCTTCATGGTCACTTGTGCGAACATTACTTACTTGTTTTCAAATATTTGCTGGCAAGAGCCCAGCACAGGGTGTTGGTGGCTGTTGTCCTTTGCCCCAGCCTCTCAGAGACACTCAGCTTTCACAGGGAAGGAGTGTTCAGCTGTCGAGGTTGGTGTGACTGGCCCTGCCTGTACCTTGGTGCAGTGTCATCTCGAGTGAGATTTCCGCTGGGCGTGCAGAGCTCGCCAGGGAAGAGCGGTTGGTCACCTGCTGTGAGCACTACAGCATCAACACAGGGTTTGGGCCTCCTCTGAAAGCTTCAGCCTCCAAAAGGAAATTACACAGCTCTAAAATGTTCTGGGCTCTGGTCTTCTCTCACGGAAACCTGTCTGCCTGCAGTCAGTACAACTGCTTTCCAAAGTGAGCTGCTTTCTTGCCCCCTGTGTGCGCTTCCTGATGCGGAGCTGAAATTGGGGTTAAAGCTGGTTTTTATTGCAGTTTCATGTTAAGAATTATGGTCTGTGGCTTTGCAGTGGAATTTTAGGTTATGAACATAAAACCTGCAGTGTGATAAGGTGATTAAGTAGTTGCTGCTAAAGAGGTTTATAGAATTACAGGTTGCTTTTTTCCCCTCAATCTATGTTGAATAATTTTGAATAAAAATAGTTCTGACCAAGCCAAAGTAGTGTGTCTGTCTGAGAAGGTGTGTTTGCTCCTTGGGATGCAGTATGGCAGCGTGTTCTGTAATTTTGGGTCTGTGATCTTACTATGTGCTTGCCACATAGATGCTCTGCTGCAAATGCTAATAAGCTCATTGAGAATTGTGTTTGAGTCCTGCAATGCCATTTTGTCAGTAGCCAGTGCTGTAGGAGTCAGTGAGTTGTGATTTGTGCCCAGAGCAGCAGCTCCTCTATGCTGGGAGCATCCTGTTCGAGGAGTGAGCTCTCCTGCTGCTCCCAGAGAAGCTGGATAGGGAAATAAATTTCAATAGATTCCTGCCATAACTAGTGTGCTATCTGATAGATACACATTGTGGAGGTATGTGGTATAAAATTTCATTATAGAAGCATAAACTAGAAAAGTGATCACATTCCATGTGACATAGGGTGTGAAAGAGCAGTTTGCAGGAGCTGTTATCCCTGGCTCGCATGCAGGTGGTGGGCATTACATGAGTCACACGGGAAAAACCTCATCAGTAATTTGAGCTTTCAAGTCAAAGGAGTGCTCTGTGTGCACTTGACCTGTATATAAGGCTTGCTTTGTGCTTCTTCTGATTACTAAATATTGGTGTTCATCTATTTTTATATAGTTTACCTAAACTTCAGAGGATTTACACTACCAGTTTGAAAAATAATGCAATTGCTCAATAGAATCCTCTTCTCTGGTCAACAAAAGCTAACTGAGGAGAAAAACACCCTCAATATCCTTTGATGTGAGATAGTCTGGATTTCAGAGTGCTATAGAAAATGGTTCCAGATTTCAGTAATACCCATCCCGTGCAGCACTGGTATTTCCCATGTCACCCTTGCAGCATTACATTCCAAAAGCCTGTTACAAAGGCTGAAGAAGTTTGGTACCCTTGACCAAGAAACAGAAAAAAGGCTGAACTCAGAATGAAATAGCACGTCTCTACACTCAGCCAGTTTGAAGTTATAAATCTTAAGGTTTCCAACTACAGTCAGAATGTACGATAGCTTAGGGTTTGAAGGTTTGTGATTGGAAAGGTTAGGATACGATATTTTCTGGTTTTCTTGTTTATAGATGAAGACTGACTTTATAGGCACCGATTTTGTTAGACTGTGGTAACATAAGAAAACACAAAAAATTTAATTGCAGGAGAAATAAAACCCAAGAATGCTTAAACATGTTTTTCTTTCTGTAACAGGTGATAAATCAATATTTGCATGAATCACGGATTTAAAGAACCATCAAATTGCCACTTTCATAGTTTATTCCCTTAAGAAAGAGTCAAAACACAAAACATGACTGTGATAAATCAATGATTGTTTCAGAGTTAATCCACATCCATTTTTTAACATCAAGAATGCTTTTCTTTTTATTTTGAAATTTCAGGAGCTTCAGTTTCAAAGACTTACCAGAGAACTGGAAGTGGAAAGGCAAATTGTGGCTAATCAGCTAGAGAGATGTAGGCTTGGAGCAGAGTCACCAAGTATCGCCAGCACAAGGTACAGGTCCTGATGACTTTACTTTCATTTGTCCCATAAATTAAAGGCTGTTTAGTGGTGTTTATGTCCTCTATACATATATTTTCATTGATAGCCATTCACCTCTATTAATACCGGAAGGATTAAGAAAATGCAGATTTGGTGTAAAGAGTTATGGGACAGTTTCAAGAGGCCTCTCTAATGATTACATTTTCAATGGAGTGTATGTAAAGCTTTAATTTCTCTTTAAATATGTTGAATTCTACCTTTTAGATTCATCCCAGGAGAAATACAATAGATTTACTCATATTTGAATCAAAGTAACAGTGCCATTTACATACAGTAATCCAATTTTTTTTTTCTAATTTTTTCTAGATTAACTATCCAATTTCATTCAGCTTTTCTGAAACACTGTCTGTTGTTACATGTGTTTTCAGGGAACATCTTGCTATAAGTGTGTTATTGTCATATGTAAATAGCATGAAACATTCCTAATGTATTTCCCATGCGATGACCATAACTATGGCAAAGCATTTGTTAATATTTCAGCATTACTATTATTTTGATTACTTATTTAATTCCTTAGCCATCTTTGTAAGTCTGAATGTGTTTGGGCACTCACTCGTCTCAAGCATATCAAATGATTGAATCTGAAAACCTTGATAGCAACGTGTGCTCTCATGAATCGTTTGTACCTGCAGTTCAGATTCCAGCAGAGTTCCTGTTAGAGTGTGCTCTGAACATTAGTGTTTCTTGCCTTAAGTCCTGTTTTTTTGTGTGTTCATTCAGCAGTAAGCTTGGGTATCATTCTGAAATGGTTCTCCCAGTAGTCATAATAAATATTTCTGCAAGTTAAATGGAAAGTTGTTTGTACAAAAAATTGAGAAACATGAGGCAATTATTTACAAATAGATTTTAAAAATTTAATGTATCAGCTAACAAGGATGTTTTTATACATCAAACTACTTGGGATGAGAATGTGATGCTACATTCCTTTTTTACTGAAGGACATGGAGTTAAAGCTTGGTTTAGGCAGTATGTTCTGACATGTGTGTTCTTGGTTAGTGCTCTGACTTACTCTGTAAGGTGGATATCCCTTTTTAAGATGTGTGAGAAGCTGAGAAAAACTGGTTAATCTGTATTTGAATTAGAGCCTTTCACTTTTTCATAGACAGTTGCTTCCAGTGTACTTAGGAGAATTCTTGAAGATTTAAGGGAAAACAATCTCCTAGAGCAGTTTCACAGAAGACACAAATACATCAGCATAATTTAGAACCATTAAAAGGTACCTGTGTTTCCCCAAATGAGGTGATGTACATGTTTTGCTAAGGCTGACAAGAAACTAAATAAATCTGGAGAAGGCATTGAGAAAAGGCTTAGAAAACTGAATGCTGTGTTGATAGATGGGTCATGGACAGCTGACAACCTGCTCTCAGAAATGGGGAGAACTAAGGGAGCAAGGTGATATCCCTCCTGGCCAGGTGAAAGAGTTGCCAGCAGTCTTATATCAGAAAACAAAAAACAACCCCCCTAACAAAAAAATGACAAACCCTAAAAAAATGCCAGCAGAACACCTTTTTTATTTTTATTCTTTGTTCAAGTTTTCTGTTCCTGAGGAAATCAGCAATTCTTTGTTTCAAAGCTAGTGTTTTAATCTCTTTTATTGTGGTTAAAATATTTGCGAGCATTTCATGTCAGAGGTCCAGCTGTAGGATTTGGTGCCCCCAGGGGCCGGAGCAGTGCCCCAATCTACCCACTGCTGCCACGGCCCCAGTGTGGCCCTGCTGCCAGTGGTGGGACTGGTCACCTCCTGGCGGGCACCTGAGGGACTCCCACCTCACAGCACGATTCCTTCTGGTGCTGCTGGTGGTTAAGAAATGGGTACTGCTTTGTATATATGGACAGAGCAAGACAAACACAGGCCCTTGTAGATCAGGCTTGTTAGGCTGTTCCCACCTGTATTATCCCACCGTGAATGCAGGCAGCGCGGAGGAGTAGCTAATCTGCTCTCCTAAGGGTGTGTGGAGGATGAGAATGAGAGCTGATCTGCAGGTCCTCAGCTGTTGTAGTGTGATAGGTGAAGAAGGAAGCATTTGATCAGCTGCAGCCCTGGAGCCCAATACAGTTTTTTTCTTGTGTACCTGTAAGTTACTTGCCTGTTAAAATTGTTTCTTCTCATAATTAATTTTTATAACTGAGTATTGTGCTCAGTGCTCCTAAGATATTTCATGGCATCCCATACACTTTCAAACCTCTTAAGAGCCTGAAATGACACAGTTAGTGTCACATGTAAGTATTAAGTTTTATCCATGTTATACACAAGACTGAATATTGCAGACTGAGAAACTGATGTGGGGTTTCATTTGCCTCCTCTTCCTTTCATTTCATACTGTAACACATCCAGCTTTCCAGCAGAAGCCGCTGGGCTGTTCAGCCTCCAATACTGACAGAGACAGCCTTGCAGCTGCCATTCCCTCTGTGGCGTGGCTGGCTCTGTTGGGTTCAGTTGTCAGCTGCCAGGTATGTGGGAGCACACGGTGATGCAGGTGGATAGGTGTGGGTAGCAGGGCCAGCCAGATGTGGGTGATGCAGGTAGATAGCTGTGGGTAGCAGGGTGAGCAGTCAGCCTTGTGGTACAGAACACACTGACTGGCTCACTCTCACAGCTGTCTGGTTCTTTTCCTCAGTTACCTGGTGTGTGTGCCTCAGGAAAGCTGAGTGTTGTGGGGACGCAGAGGCCTTGTACTCATCAATGGTACAGTACTGCACTGATAACAGCAGCTTGTCACACACACTTCAACATGGGTGTGTAACTGGCACTCCTGACTCATCGCAATGCCAGCCCCTTGGGCAGTAATGGAACTGATAAAGGACTTTTTAATACTTTGGACAGTCACTTTGAGTAATGATGTGCCTCCCTGAGGTCCTCTGGGTTTTGTTAAATTAAATCACTTTGTATCCACTAGGGTGGTTATTTTCCCCAGTGAAGGACTGTTACTCAGACATGCCTGAGACCTGCAGTTACGCTCCTGCTGTGTGGAGCAGTCGGCAGCGGCTGGGGCTGGGCAGGGCTGGTGCAGTCTCAGCGCTGGCTGTGCATGAGGCTGGGGTTGCCAGGGGTGTTCTGCTGCCCCAGTGCTGTGTTCCCATGCCCAGCTGGCCAGGCTGGCTGCTGCCCTGCTGGTTTGGGAGCCTCAGTCACTCCTTGGCGTTCGGTTGTGAAATGAAGTAGCATCCATCAGTATGAGTGATCGTGTCCAGGTGTAGTACTCCAGACACTTTCTGAATTCACACCCAGAGAAGCAGTGCTTTCCAGGGTCACCTGGAAATAGCCAGTGAGTCCCAGAACTACCTATTTTTGGTGGCAGTGCTGGTTAATTTGTTGGAGGGGAACATAGGATTGCTTAGGTTCCTGGTACAGGGTCCGACAGAGTGGGTAGAAGAATCAGCTGTATTGGTGAATTAAAGAAGATAGCTGTTAGAAAAGTTGAAGACTGAAAATTACCTCATTTACTTAAAATACTTGTGAAAATGTCTGCTTACCTATCTCAACAAGAAAAGCAAAATACTGATTTTCCTGGTTTCCAGTTGTTTGTAAGGTGTAATACAAGTTTATGGAGTTTAGTATATAGCATTTTATTAGAGAAATCCCCATATACTAAGAATTTAAAGTTACACAAAGTTTTTTATATACTGCATATAGTTGTAAATGTGTTATTGATGTAGATATTTAAAATGAGAGCTAAAGGACAAGTAAAACAACACAGTCTGTAGGGGTACTTGAGTGTGGCTGGCAGCTCTGCCTGAGCAACGTGCCCAGATCCCTGGGAACAGCCCACTGCTGCTGCTGCCTCACAGCACAGATGTATTCCAACCACGGAGGCATAGCCAAGTAGTGAACTGAAATACTACAGGAATATGTGTGAAGTACATACATTTTTAACAGAATTATATTTTTAGCTTTTTACAGCTTTTCACCTTTTTATAAATATTTAATAAATAATACTTAATTTTTTTGTCTGTTGCCTTTTTTTGATGACAACAGCAGTATAGCCAAGCAGGAAGGTAAGCGATGGAAATCACTGCTCTTCTTTCAAGTAGTGCTGTTTAAATCAGAAATACTTTTCACCTTACAGAGTACTTGCAAAGATAATAGGCTTAAAATGTTTCAAGTCATGCAAAACCTGCGAAAGATGCACTGGGCATTTACCTGTCCAGTCTAGGCACTGGAAATCATAATTTTGTGTCTAAGATAGCTTTGAACTAAAACAGTGAAATGGCGAAGAAAAGGTGTGAAATTAAGAAAGGGGCAATACACAAAAAACCCAACCAAACAACAAAAAGTTCAAATTAATCAAAACCTCAAACAAACAAAAAACCCAATCTGGATACTTAAAAATACTAGTAAGGAAAAAAATCAAAAGTGTCTAAAAAAACCCGCATAGGTGGATTTCAGCACAGTTTGTATGCATGCTCCATCTCCAGTTACCAAATATTTGTGTTATTGTCATATTTTTCTCTACCTTCACTAATTGAAAACTGTACATCATACCAAGCTGTTATGATGTTCCTGACAGAGGAATATTTCTGCATGTCTACTCTACTAACCTAATTCTTTTTCAAGGATAATAGTGGGCTAAAATTTAGCATTTTCCAAAGTGCAGCTCGCCACATGTGGGCTCTCTTTGGATATCTTACATGCAACTGTCAGGAAGAGACAGCCTTGTGACCAACTCCAGCAGCAGCTCAGCATGGGCACTGCAGTATGTCACACAGTGGCTTTTAAACAGTGAATGAAATGCTCTGGACTTACTGCTCAAAGCTGAAAGTTTTGCTATTTTCTAAACATTGTACCTACTAGGTGACAAAATCAGTTCATGATATCAGTAGGTGATGTATGCTGGACTTGTTCCAAAATCATTTAATAAGAGTCAAGTTAAATGCTTAACCAGTTGAAGTGTTGATGAAGCAGGTTTCTTCATGTGACCTATGGTCAGAGCAGCCTTTTTCATTCCTACATTCTGTATCTGTAAAGGAAGTTAAAGTAGTCAGATATGTTGGGCAGGGATGTGCTCTGGGTTGTAGTCTTGTGTGTGTAACAATAAAGTATTTGTGTATATTAATGTGTTACCATTGCCAGCAACACTGAGCCATGTTGCCTCAGTGTAAGGAATTGAGTTTTCAGAAAGTCTGAGGAACAGAGCAAAAGGGCAAGAGTGGAAAACTTGGTATTCAGGTAGCATGAGAATTCTGGGGCCAGAGGTCACAGGGTCTGTCAAATAGGCTTCATATTTCTTTGATCTAGTGGAGCAGACTATTAATGAGTAAGGTACTGTTAACTGACTAATGGCTCCCTACAAGCAAGTCTGTGTGGTGAAGAGTAAAGAATTCACATAGATTAACTAACACTCAGAACTCAGCTTTCAATATCTAAAATTCATTCCATTTTATACAAATTCCTTTTAATTGAATACCAGTTTGGATGCAAATTTCCTCAAAATTTTGTAACAGTAGAAATAATTTTAAAGCTTTTGTTGAAACAGTTACATGGTTCAGTTTGCAAGCCAAAAGCCAGTAAAGTTGCATAGAATTTCTGTTGTTGTGTAGTTACTACAGTCCCCAAAATATGCTAGAGAAGCATTCTGGATTTAGCATACTGGTTAGACTTAATGGCAGTGTGTTAGAAATGAGAATTATTTTTCATTTTTTATTTAAACTGAATAAACTTTAGACCAAGGCTGTGCAGAAATGGAGATTGGGTGGCCTTGGCACTGGTGACTGCTCTGGTAGCAGCCAGGTGATGGTAGCAGAGCTCCATTGCTACAGAGTTCAGATATCTCCAGGTGCTCGTGCTTTTTCACAGAGCTGCCTGGCCTGTGTGCCACGCTCGCTCAGTCTGATCTCCTGCAAGAGACACCTGTGATAGCTTCAGAAATCTCCATGTGCAGCCATTTATTCCCTTCTGTTAGCTGGAGGCTCTGACCTTCTTACCTGAAACACCTTAGCAGGCAGATCATACAAAATCTAGGCTTGTTTAAATCGCAATTTAAACTGCACCACTAAAGGTAGTTTGAACTAATCCACCTACCTTATCTCCTAGATGGAATGGCAGAGCTCCCAGGGGCACAGTAGGTGAGTTTGGGGGAAGGTACCTCTTGGTTGTTGCAGGTAATTTGGTCAAACCAGCTGAAGCCCCAGGATGATGTGCAGTTGCACTTGTTGCTCCCCCTGCTCTGGGTCGAAGCTGAGTCTGTGTTCGTACCTGGTGTTCTGGCACTGGGCTGTGTTCCAGCGCTGCGAAGGGACCACGTAGTGTCTGAACTTCAGCTACTTGTGCTTTGGGCTTGGATCAGATGACCCTTCAGGAAAGGGCAGATACCTGTGAACGTTCTGGTGTGCTTCTGAATGTGTTGGAGGCCAAGTCTGAGCACCCTCCTCTCCACAAGCAGCTCGGGAATACAGTGGAACACGGAGAAACTTCTGGAGGCAGATGAGTGCAGGAATTCCTGCTCAGTCAGAGTGCATCCCTTCACCTGTAGCTCTGTGTGCACCATGTTTCAGAGTATTTAACTGCAGCACTTCATCTACATTCTAAACAAAAAAATCTGTGTCACACCCCAAGAGACACTAAAACTGTAGGCTGAAGGGGAAAAGATAGCCAATAAGTAGTGAAAATTCTCTTACACCCTGGGTACAAAGTTTCAGACACCTGAAGCTTGCATTGGAATTCTCCTTTTTCCTGAAGTCTCCTTGTAACTCTAGTTCAGTTTGTGTTAGCATGTGTCTTTAGCATGCTTTTACGCAAATATTTTGTTTCCAAAAAGGCTCCTAAATTGTTGTTTTCATTTTGAAAAATGAGAATCTGGTGTTGTTCATGTTGCAGAGCTAGTTTTTTGTAATAAGTAGATGTGGTAGAAAGAAGTAAAATAAAACTAAGATTGCTACATCTTACCCAAAACCACAGTCTCATGCTGATATTTAGACATGGTAAAGTCTGATGGACTTGCATGATTTTCCTTTAAAGAGCTTTTTGTTTGGAAAATAGCAGCCTACAATCATTGCAAAAAATGTATTATTCGAAGTTTGATATTTTATATATAGAGTGAGGAAATATATTTTTCCATAAAAATATTTAGAGTATCTAATGTTAATAACACATGGATGAATTCTGCATTTGTCTGCAAAGGTGGTTGTGCATCAGTACTATTGTCAGCACAGGAAAGCACATGGCTCAATGGAAGGACAAAAGGATGAAGATAGTTTGATAAAAAAATCATTATTGGGAAAATGCAGGAAAAGGTTGGGTTTTACACTGATATTAGACACCTGCTTGGTCTGTGCAATAGTTGACTCTGAAGGCATCTCGCAAACCTGGACAGCGTGACATCTCCACTTCCTCGCTGTCAGAGTTGTAGCTGTGTGTCAGGTGGTTTGACTTGTTCTGTACAAAGGATTAGAATTGTCTCTGGAAAACTGGAAACTGAAATAAGAGTGAAAAAAAAAAATGAACAGAAGCACACCTATGATTTTTGAACTGCTTTACCCGTAGAAGCCAGATGCTCTGGAGTGGTGATCCCCAATCCTCCTTTGCTGGACCCTGTCGCAAGCAGGGACTGCTCCTGTCCGAGCAGAATGTTTGGTGCTGGTGGTGCACGGGTGTCTGTGGGCTGTGCACGCTGCTTGTGCTGGGCTGCTGGTGGCACACACTGGCTCGGCTGGGCTGTTATTGATGTCGTGACACCTTAAACAGGAATTGTGTGTTCTAAGTTGTGCTCTCACCTGTCCTGTTGCAGACAGGTTGTGCTGCTTGGTGCTGTGATGTACAGTAAGTTACAGTGAATAACTCCCTGTGTCTAATAGAAAATTGAACTCAATAACCAATGGTTATGTCAGGTGTAAAGCACCGCAGAGTGGTATTTACATGGACTATCCAATTTTTTTTTTTTGCCGGAGGGTTTTGTTCAGTTTTCTATGATTAATTAAAAATACAATAAAAAGTCCAAACTAACCACATGGTTCATTTGTGTGATAATTTTTTTTCTTTCTGCAGCTCTACTGAGAAGTCATTTCCTTGGAGATCCTCAGGTATTATCTTTTATGTACAATTTGCTTTAAGCCCAAGTAGATTTGTTTTCTTGGCATTCATTGCTTGTTTTGACACAAACGGAACATTTAGCAGCAATGCTACATATGTTTTCCAAGTATCTTTTCTAAAGTACGACATTAATGTCTTCTTTGTCACACACTGGACACATGTGTGTTCCTCTGTTACTGTAAAAGGTGCTTGAGCTTACAGGTAGTTGCAAGTACTTTTCTTGTATCTTTATGTGCCTTTGCATTTCTGTGTGAGCTGTGACTGTAACAAAAGGCTTGTCCTGTATTGGGTCTTCTTTGCAATTAACTGAAGGTTACTTGTGAGTCTTCCCCCTGGCAGATAAGGAGCATGAAAAATTACTGCATGAATTAAGCTTGAAAACTGATTTTTTTTCTTTTTGCAGATGTTCTTACTTAACTCAGAAAGTCTCCAATAAGTGAAGGTTTTTCTGAGAGTGCTTTTTCTACTTCTGTATCTCAGGATAGTGTGAACTTTCTTTCCAAAAGAAGCATTTTTCTTGTGCGCTACATCTGCTCCTGGCCATACTGGGGGAGAGGGTAGGACTGTATCTTCAAGGTAGCATTCCCTGGTCTGTTGGAATGATCGTTCCTGCCCCTGACAGGTCAGAGCATGGAGCTCTGACAGGTTGTGTGCACCGGTTATGGTGTGTAACACCGCGGAGTCGCTCTCTGAACTCCGTGGGCTCTGGAGTGATGGGGCACGTGCAGGAGCCACCGCGGGATGGGTACGGACAGCGGCTCCTGCAAGTCACCTGTGGTGCTGGGTGACCGTGTGCTCTGGTTGTACTGACCAAAAGTGGCCACTGCAATCGCGATGCACTTGGCAGTGTAGGGAGCTTGGCGAGAGCTGCGTGAACCCTGTTGTGCAGAGCGCTCCTGCCCCCTTGTACCGGGTGCCGCCTGTCCTCGGAGCTGTCCTGGCTGCTGCACAGGCATCCTGCCTGCTGCTGGTCGTTCAATCAAGCATATTCATAATTACCATAGTTGGGATTATTTTGTCTCCCATTCCGAGTTTTTGTTTTATTTAGAGATTAAGCTCTTGAACTTGTGCATAATTGTATTTTCATGGTTTCTGTTGCTGTAGCTGAGGTGAGGCACACGTTAGCTTTTTTTCTTTCTTTTAAAGCTAATATTCTGAACAGCCTACTTGTCCTGCCATTTAACTTTTGCTAGTCATAGTGGTGCTTTTCAGATCTTATTTCAGCAGTGGTTTTAAACAGAAGTCAAATTTGTTTTTTCAAGTAATTGAGAAACTAGTCTTACATGTTTTTTTCAATGTGAATGTTGGTTTTGTGGGTTTTGTTTGTTGGCGATTTTTTTTATCACATTGTTTCCCCTTGTTCTATAATGTCCCAATGGCATTTCACAACTGATACAAATTCCTTCTGAGGACTCTCAGGTGTTGTTTTACTGATTTATTTCTGCCAATTGCATTCCATTGCTCAATTTCCTCGTCTAGTTTTCCTGTAACTTACTCACTTTTCTCCTTGACCTTCTACTAATTTCTTCCTTTTTCTTTCTTTCTCTTTCTTTTCTTCTTTCCTTCTTTCATCCAGCTCACATTTTTATTTTATGCTTTAATTGTCTCCTCACATTTGTGTGTTTTTCTTTAGAAATCTCCCATGCACATTCCTGCTAAGCAGTCACTCAACATAGGGCAAAAATTCTACTTCCGTTTCAATAGTGTGTGTGTTCATGTAAACCTATATGTGTATTTCTAACACCTCTGTATTCAAAGTAGCCTTTCCTGCAGTAATTGCTCAGTAGTGGGCATGTTGGAAAAAGACCCTATTACTTGCTTAGAATTTCCTGATCTACATTTCATTTCCTGTTTGCATTTATGTTGTGATTGTGGCATGATTGTAGGTTTTATTCCCCAGTTCACCATGGATCTCTGTTTTGTAGAAGTGTCACTAGATGCTGCTTTATGAACTGTAATCTGAAAATACTGAAGTTAAAGATGGATAACAACACTGCCTTAAATCACCTCTTTTATGACTGTAGGTAGTGGTTTATGTCAGAAGCATCAGTGGATGATAAGATTTGACTGTAGCTGTAATTGCTTTCTGCATCAGTAGGATTATACAAAATTTTTCACTAAAGTATAAAGTGATGTTGTTTTGCAGATGCTTATAAATAGAATATTAGATCAGCCGTTTATAAAAAGGCTATTATTTTATTCAGGGCATTCCTCCTGTTTTATGGTAGCAGAGTCAGATAGACAACAATTCATTTTATTGTGCATTCTTGCCTTTGTTAAACAGCCTAAACAATCTTTATTTTTTAGTTCTATGAAGGCTTTGGCCTGGTGGGCAGTGTGTAATGGGAGCAAGGTTGGGCTCAAAGCTCTGTCCTAGGAACATCTGCACTGAACAGCACAATTGGAGCTTATTCTTCCTATGTGTCTCTCACCAAACTGATTGTCAGTTTGACATTGATTTAGTATCATGTAATATCCAGTAACTGAGATAATGGGGCCTTGTATTAAATAAACAAGAAGATTGAAGAATGAAGTATTGAAGTTGGATATAATCCTAATGTAAATGTCCAAGTCCTTCAAGTGTTTTATTCTGAAGAACATGGAACACCCACTGGTGGCTGTTACCATCTGGCGTTGAGCTGGTGTAACAGGCTGTGTAATGAGTTCTTGCAGTGTTGGTTCTCTGGATCATTTCTAGGCATACTGATGATTAAACTAATGGAAGTGTAGTAACACTTCTTATTAAATCTTAATTAAATTTGGTCATAATACTCTTATTCTAGTAAATTAATTAGTGTCAAATTTTACAAGCTGGTTTTGACCTAAGAATGTATTACTGATAAATAACTACTGACTGCCTGGGATTTCTAAGATTTATTTATTTTTTAAAAATCTGATTAGTGTTTAAGCATTCTTCACAGTAGCAATTACTGAGTAACATTTTTAGTATGAATGTTCCATTATGGCTCATTATGCAGGTAGTGAGACACCAGCATTTTGTGTCCAGCCACTGGTAAAAGCCAGAGTATTTCTGTGCAGCAGGCATTGCTTATTTCTGTGCAGCAGGCATTGCTGCCCAGAGCCCACAGCTCCTGGCACTGAGCAGTCCTTGGGAGGAGCTGGTGCTCCTTGGCATGTTCCCTTTGGTCTCGCTCCAGACTCATTCATGGATTTCTGCAGCAAGGATT
The DNA here is from genome assembly GCA_013397795.1 of Orthonyx spaldingii. Classification (NCBI taxonomy): domain Eukaryota; kingdom Metazoa; phylum Chordata; class Aves; order Passeriformes; family Orthonychidae; genus Orthonyx; species Orthonyx spaldingii. The sequence goes on along the minus strand of VZTJ01001133.1, from coordinate 308,118 downwards.
CACATTTCAGGTGTTACCTTCAAACATAACCTCCATTGCTTCCCTGCTTCCTCAGGGAGGTTTAGCTTGGATATTAGGGAAAACTCGTAATGGAAAGGACTGTCCAGCCCTGGCACAGCTGCCCAGAACAGGGGTGGAGTCCCCATCCCTGGCAGAATTTAAAAGCCATGTGAATGTGGCACTTTGGGGGCATGGGTCAGTGGTGGCCTTCTGCTCAGGGAACAGTTGGACTCCATGGTCTCAGAGGACTTTTCCGACCTAAACCGTTCTGTGGTTCTGTACTGCATCTCTGCTGCCTGCATAACATGATAACTGAATGCTTAATATTTCTGTTAAATAATGTTGATTCAGTGTCCTCATCTTTGTCCTTTTTTTTCCAGACTGTTTAACTTTTTCCTTTCTTCATAGGAGCATTGTCATGCCTCCTTTGCCTTTCCTTACAACAGTGTCATTTGTCTGTACAGTTCAGCTGACATTCTTGGAACTGAAGTTGGCTTGAGTTGTTAAGAGATAAATATTTAGATAGTAGTTTATTAAGTAAAAAAAAATGTATAGAAATTTGCAGCAACTGCTACTCATAGTACACAAACAGGAAGGAAATTCAGCTCAGCCTTTTACATCTGGAGGTGTTGATTGCACACCCTTAAGAGTAGGGTAGCTGTCCACTGGGCACTGCAACACAGTTGCACAGTATTTCTATTCTTCAGAGTATACTAGGTAATCAATTAATTTTTCATTAAAATAGGTTGGAACATATATTTGAAAAATCAGAATTGTAGAACTACATTAAAACTTTCGGGAAACAAAATTCTCAAAGGTTTGTATTAACATTCTCTTCATTGTGTTTGGGAGATGATACCTGTCTGCCAGTAAGCTGTTTCTGTTTGGAACAAGTCCTTCATTAGTATGAATGAGAAAATTATGATTATTGAGTTTTCAGGAAACTTGCATATGAAACACTGGATTTATCTAAATAATTTATTCCTTTCAGATCCTCCGCCCACCAGTGTAAGCAAACCCCAGGTGTCAGAGAGTGTCCACACCAATGCCTATGATATTAGGACAGAAGCAGAGCAAGGGACTCTCTACTCACCAGAGCAGACATCTCTCCATGAAAGTGAGGGTCTGTTGTGTGCATTTTAAATATTAGAATATATTTCTGTATTGACAGTATAAAAATATAATACAGTTATGCATGCAACAAATAACAAAGTTATATAATACTTGGTGAAGTTGTTCGATGATTTTATTCTTATGCTGACTTCATATCTGCAGGGTCTATAGGTAACTCAAGAAGTTCAACACAAATGAATTCTTATTCTGACAGTGGTTACCAGGAAATAAGCAGTTTCCATAACAGCCAAAACTTGAACAAGTCAGAGATCAGACAGCAGCATTCCCTTGGTGGACCCCCCAACAACCATGTGGTGAGAAGCTCGCGCGCCGAAGGGCAGACGTCAGTCCAGGTACCCTGACCAGTGCACTGCACCTCTGGCTGTGCTCGGGCTCCAAGGGGGTTTAGAGACAGTAGCTGTATAGCTGGGCCCCCCTGTGCACGGACTGGAGTTAATGTTACGAAATTACAGGTTTTTTTAACACTTTCACTGGTTAAAAAGCAGGAATAAAAGCTTGCAGCACACTCCTTTGCTGGAATCAACACACATGGTCTGAGTCATTCACAGGAGCTGAAGTGAAGTATCACTCCTGACTGCACAGTACACTGTTATCATATCAAGAAAGTGTCACTCACTCAAAATTCATTGTGAAATGGGAGTAAACCTCCTAGAAGTTAGCCTGTATGTAAACATAGTTTTTAAAGGAAGATGCTATTTGTGTTCCCATATGTTCTGTCGGTTCTAGCTTTTCCCTCCTTTTTTGGTAAATGGAATGATAGTAAGACAGTAATTGTCAGAACATTTTTGGATTATACTAGAACTCTTTGTGTTACTGTTCCTGAATTTCCAGAGTGGTTGAGTAGTTAGGAAGGAAAGTATAGGTGCAGATTAACATAGCAAGCCAAATGAGAATGAGAAACAGATGGTTTTTTTAATGTTAAAATGTCATTCTATATATAAGAAGCACTGGTCGGCAGATAGTTACAGGGAAACTTGAAGGAATTAGGTTTAGGGTAAAAGCCACAATCCAGCTGCCTGTATGTACCATTAAGTTGTGTGCATTTCCTGCTGACTTCTCTGTCTTACAGGAGAACAATATCCACTGTGTGACCTAAATGATAAAACTCATACATGTTTTTGGTTTTCAACAGCCTTCAGCAAATACTGCTACCAACCGAGTCATGAGACGGGTGAGTTCGGTGCCATCCAGAGCACAGTCTCCATCCTACGTGGTCAGCACGGGCGTGTCCCCGTCGCGGGGCTCGCTGCGGACGTCTCTGGGCAGCGGCTACGGCTCTCCCGGCGCTGCCGAACAGAGGGCCCTGGCCTCGCACGCGTACTCCTCCAGCACCCTGCCCGTGCAGCGCGCGGGCTCCCCGTACGCCGCGCATCGACCCACGTCCCCCTCGGCCGTGCGGCGCGTGGGCTCGCTCTCCTCCCGCCAGGCCAACCCCACTGCCCAGTACCACACAGCAGCCAGAGTGGGCTCTCCACTTGCCCTGACTGACGTGCAAACCAGGGTGGGTTCTCCATCCCAAACCCAGCTGGGATCCTCTTCCCCGAAGCGTTCTGGCATGACGGCAGTTCCGCAGCACTTGGGAACGACGCTGCAGAGGACAATTCATGACATGGAACAGTATGGACAGCAGTATGATATCTATGAGAGGATGGTCCCCCCACGGCCAGATAGCCTCACAGGTGAGTAACGGGCACAGACACAGATAAAATGCAGCACAAACCAGGGCTTCAGAAAACCTGGAATGCAGTCACGGTGTTGTGGATGAAACATTGTAGCACTGGGACATAATTGTGGTTCATGTGTCAGGTCAGTTGTAAGTGCTGATGTCAAACACTGTATCAATCACAAGTTCCTCGTGAATATTGGCTTTCTCTGTGATTACTAATTGAGGGCCATGCATTGAATTAAGTCCTATGATTTAAGTTGCTAAATGAAATTCTGAGTCTTACAGGGGCATGTCAGCATTTTCAAAGATAAAGTGCATTTACATGTGTGTGCAGGCTAAACATAAAGTAAAACATATTAGCCTGTAACTAATTTTATGTCTAGTTCTTTCTTAAAATATATAACTTAGTACCACTGAATATTAGGGGTTCCTTCCACTAATATTTCTAGACTATCTCATACTTGAAGTTAAATAGAGGATAGCTATTTCAATACTAGCATAAAATAGAGCCCTAAAAGGTAGAATCTACTCATCTGAGAGGCAGTTCTTGTTAACATGCAGTTATTTTACACTTTAAGGTTTGTATGTTACTTATTTTGTTCTGACCTTCATCTGAATGAGCACAGACAAGGTGATTTTCCAATTAGATCTTATGCCCTTTGGAAGAGATGGCAATTTCTGGTTTTTCTTTTGAACGATTTGGGTACTGTGGCAGCCTTCAGAATAACCCAGAGCTAGTCCCTGCTGTGTAAGCAAGAGGAGAGAGTGGATGTATGATCAACTCCTCTTCTGTGCTTACAGTCTCCATGTCCATGGGCTGCATGTTCTGGGAGAACAGTAATGTTGCAGATGAGTGTCTTCCCAGGGGATGGCATTGTCACCTGGAGGTGTGGGTCCTGCTGCCCTCCTTGCGTGCTCAAGTCTTTCTGTTCTTGTCACCTGTAGATGTGTTTTCTTAGTGATGGCCCAAAGGTTTCCTTGCAGGCACAGTGGCAGAGTAGGTCTGGGATTTTGAGGGGGAAAATTCTCACATGTAGGACACATTTGGTTACACATCACTACTCCATTGTACTTCTGAAGTTGTTCTGTAATCTCCATCATTTCATCATCCTTGCATAGCTCATTTCACATATTCTATTGCTGTGATAACTGCTAAAACTTTAGTGCTTGCAGTGGTAATGCCATAGTCAATAAAGTTGTATACATTTTATATGAAATATTAATATATAGCAAGGTGAAAAAAATCTTATCCAGCTGCAGCATATCTATTTTTATATATTCACATCATAGGCTGTTTAAATCTTTATAGATTTTTATTCATGTGCTTACATCTCTGCTGCCACTATCACGCAGATGTTTGCTCTTACTGCTATGGACTGTTTCGGTTTCAGGATTACAATCCCCTTTAGGCTGTGCCCTCTGTCACAACAGGATTTCTGTCAGGTCCACGCTTACCCTGTCATTGCTGAATCTGTGCACTGCACGTGCTGACTCAGCTTTTATTTTCTGTGGTTTAGACTGTGAATGATACCCAAAAAATTAAGTGAAAACTTCAAGTTGTGAGTGTATGGACAAAACTTTTGGTCAAGGAAATGCTGCTTTGTCAGTGAGCGTTTCAGTATGGGCCATTTAATAATGGAAAAAATGTAATTAATAAGTTTTTCTAACTGTAGATTTAACCAATACCTTTTCTTGTCTAAAGGAAGAAAGGTTCAGTGCTGACAGCTCTGTTGCTTTGCTGAAGATGGGCCATGTAGACATTTCCCTGTGCTTGGTTGCAGGCCTGAGGAGTTCGTACGCGAGCCAGCACAGCCAGCTGGGGCAGGAGCTGCGCTCGGCGGTGTCCCCAGACATGCACATCACACCCATCTACGAGGGCAGGACGTTCTACAGCCCCGTGTACCGCAGCCCCAACCACGGCACCGTCGAGCTGCACCACGGCTCCCAGGCCGCCCTGTTCCGCACCGGCTCCGGTGAGTCACGGCCTTGGGCTCTGTCCCCTGGGGCTCTGTCCCCTGGGGCTCTGTCCCCTGGGGCTCTGTCCCCTGGGGCTGCGTCCCCTGGGGCTGCGTCCCCTGGGGCTGCGTCCCCTGGGGCTGCGTCCTCTTGGGCTCCGTCCCCTGGGGCTCTGTCCCCTGGGGCTCTGTCCCCTCAGGCTGCATCCCCTGGGGCTCTGTCCCCTGGGGCTCTGTCCCCTCAGACTGCATCCCCTCTGGCTCTGTCCCCTCAGGCTGTGTCCCCTCAGGCTAGGGCACTAGCTGTGCCGGGCACTGGCACAGAGAGGGAGGGGACAGGGAATGCCAGTGCAGAAGGAACAACTAGAGGGTATCCATTAATGGAGACAGAAGATAGATTTGAGGGACTTAAAATAAGCCACAGGAATCGAAAGGCTCTTGTGATGTTTGCAGGGAATGCTTGGGGCTATATATCACTGTCAGCCTGGGGTCAGAGTGTTTTCTGTTTGATAGCACATGCTCAGGTTCATCCCAGATAAGTGTGTTTCATGACACACAGAATTTATTGCTTCCTCTCTTGTATTCTCTGTGCATCTCTCTCTTATAAATTGAGTTGATTCATGGGGGTTTTTTATTCATCAATATAGTAAAATAAGAGCTTGCCACTAAAATTAACTACCACATCTTTCACAGTAAAAGTAGTTTTTTTACCCAGTTGTTTTACCCAACTTCTCAGCAAAGCATTGTGGCAGATGCTACAGCTGAGGATTGTCTATTGAAACTGAGCTATTCCTCTGGTATCTCATAGAAGTGCTACTCATGTATTATGAAGAGCATAGGCTTTAGATTAGTATTAGGATTTATTTTCTGTAGAGAGAAATGTAATGCATGTTGCAAAGCCGTTTGTTCTTTAAGGTTGATTAATAATTTGTATAGTGGTTTCCAAAAACTCTTAAAATATTAGAGTGATTTAGTTAAGGAACTCTCTAGAAATATTTATAGGGAACTGTCTGATTCATATGTCATGTTTTCACACACTTGAAAATGCCTTTTTATTGTTTGCTAATGTCACTGCAATACCAAGAGAACAGAGTGCTGAAGGAGGCACCAGTTCTTGCAGTTCTCCTGACTTCCACAACCTAGAGTAAATGGAGTTTGTCAGGATGTGCCAATGAAGAAATATAACTAGAAACTAGAATTCTTTGTTTACTTGTCTACTTAATACCACTTACCTTGGAAGAACAAGAGCCAGACAACAGCTCTGTTCAGTCAGGAAGCTGCATGTTCTTGTTCCTGAACCACTCAGCTTCATCTTTGCAATGATCCACGTGTTACTTTTTATCAGGGAAAATATCCATGTAGTTAGGAAAAGCAAAATATCACATAAAAAAATTTTTGTTTACTTGTTTTTCCTTTTTGGTACAGTTGGTGAATTGATATTATGAACTTTGAAAACACTTTGCACCCAGATAGAAATCCAGCTTGTTGGCATGGGATGCATTTCCTACTTTAAATACTTGTTGAGGAAAGCTGAGGCACAAGTCTGATCCCACCAAACCTTTCGTTGTGTAACTACCCTCTCCATCTTCCATGGGACACTGAGGAATTGCTCCCTGAAATCTGATGTCAGCTTCCAACATGGAGCACAGTATTCATTTTCAAGACAGACGGTTTTTTCGCTTGCACTGTTAAGTAGGTGTCGCCCCTTCTCTTCAGCAGGCACTGTTCCCTGGTTGGTTTTGACACTGTTTTGTCCTAGGCATGGGTAACCTGCAGCGATCCTCCAGCCAGCGTAGCACCCTCACATACCAAAGAAGCAACTACGGGCTGCCCCCGGCGCTGGCGGAGCCGCTGCGGGCGGTGCCGTTCCGGCTGCCCGAGCCTGCCTACGGCCGCCTGCCCCCCGCGCCCGACGGCGGCACCACGCGCTCACCCTCCATCGACAGCATCCACAAGGACCCCAGGCAAGTCCCGATCCACTGTCTGGCTTCCCTGCCTTAACCACTCGTGACTCTTTTAAATATCAAGATCTCTACCTTTAGTGCCAAAATAATGAGCACAGGCTGCTCCTTGCAGTAAGAAAAAGCAGCTGTTATGCATTTTATTATTATATTTTCCTTTCATGTTTGACTTCATGGACAAGTTATTACAGGAAACACATGTGATGAGATTTGACTGGATTATTGCAAATATTTGTTAGTAACCTGTAACATTGTAGTGAGATTCCTCTTTACATGAATGGGAATCAGGGCTTGAAAATTCAAAAGTACAGACCTAATTTATTTGAGTTAATATTTTATGAGCAGCCTGCTTAAATTTCAAAACAAATAGTTTTAAAACTATTTATAAATGTACCATTTTGAAAGTGAACACACATATTTTTGCAATAGTTACTGGTCTGATGTTGTAAATGTCTGTGCACAGTGTGGGCCTGTGACAAGCATAGTGTTGTCATTGTCATTTACTACAGACACTGTGCACTAAAACCTTGTATTTAACCTGGGAGTATCAAAGCCCAGGCCGTGCACTGCTTGGAGGGATTTATGTGTATGTTCAGTGTGGATTTGGAATTGGTAGGAATTCCAGTCCCTCCTCAGATTGCTGGTTCACTGAGGAACTGGCTCATCATGGAGGAGCTGGGCTCAGTCATGGCTTGAGGGCTGTCCTAGGGACTTGTTGGGCACCAAGGAAACCTCAAGCAGAGATGGTGAGACTGGAGCCTCATGCTGCGTTCCCCTGGTCCTGTCTACAGCAGTCTCATAGCACCGGGCAGTTACTCTAGTCTGGGCCTGTCCTGTCATCTCAGCAATGAAAACACTGCTTTAATGGGTTTTGTGATTCTATTTATTAGTGGAAATCAACATATTTAATTTTTTAAAATCGATATGGAGAGACTGAATTAATTTCACTTAACTGAATGGTACGTTCCTCCAAATGATGTTAATAGGATAATCTTAACTCTAGGTAGTAAAGCTTGGAGGCTGCTTGCTCTGGTATGGTGGCAAGAAGAATTGCTTATACCAGAGATGCTTTGCATTCACAGGAAGGAACTTTAAAGAAATTCTGACTCAGTTGTCACTGCTGATGCATCTTCATAGCTTGTAATCTCACAGTGGAATAGTTTTTACCTTACCTTTAATCGGTTCCGGTTTCTGATGTGCATATAATGCTGTGGCAGGGCTCAGGGGAGCATGTCACAGCCTCAGAGTGGGCTGTTAGGAAGCACCACTCTGGAATGAAAGACTGGTTTTACTGGAAAGGCAGTCTTCCCTAGGGTTTCCTATCATTAGTATGAAAAATAAACCTCCGAGTTGTTGAGCAGTTCAAAGCGGGCACAGAACTGAGCTTCCCCTTCGTGTGACTGTGAGTCCGGGGGAGACCTGACTGGCCAGGCCAGCATTAGTCTTGGAACAGCTTCCCAGCTACTGTCCTTGGAACATACTTTGTTCTTTTTCTGGTTTGTTTTGGGTTTTGGGGGTTTTTTTGGGGGGGGGGGGGAGGGGGGGGTTTGTTTGCTTGTTTTGTGGGGTTGATTTTGGGTTTGGTTTGGTTTTTTGTTTACTTGGATTTTTGAGCCTGGGAGAAGTTAAGATACTACCTTATTCCCCCCAAGTCCTCCTTTACAGAAGTCAGATAGCCCAACAAATATTAATTACTATGTTTCTAAATCTGCAAATTGGGCATTTTTCATGACTTTTCCAGGACTGGTCTGCACAAAATCATTGTGGTTTAATGAAGGAGATTTTATTTAATGATTTTAAATTTACAATCCCTGCGTAACTCAAATAAGCAAACTTCCTGTACCTGATCCTGACAATAACACTTCAGGGTGTGCACATTTTGTTGAGGTATAATTGACTTCTGCCGAGGGAGAACATTAAGCACTGAGTGAAGAATGTTGTGTGAAAATGATGCCCCTGAGCAGCTGTTGAGGGGGTATCTTTTGCATTATATATTTAACTTTTGGGAGATTTTTTGTAGGTTGAAGTGTTTGAGTCGGTGTAACTTTAGTGTTTATTTCTATTTGTGTGGTCCATAAGCACACTGAAGAACATTGGATATAGGTATAAGGCTAGAAGGTTTTTCTTCTAGCCCCCTTACTCTGGAAAAAAACTGAAATTGTTGGAAAGCCCTTAGGATGCTCCAGTACTCGTACTTAGTAAATACCCGTAGGTTTGGGAGTAATGCCTTCTCTCCATGTGTCGTCCCCTGAAGGGAGTTTGCGTGGCGAGACCCAGAGCTGCCCGAGGTCATTCACATGCTCCAGCACCAGTTCCCGTCGGTGCAGGCAAACGCAGCTGCCTATCTGCAGCACCTCTGCTTTGGGGATAACAAAGTGAAAACAGAGGTAGGTGCTGCTCACGCTTCCCTTCCAGGGCAACGGTACCAGGAAAACCAGGCCTCTTGCCTCTTCTCATTTTTTTCATCATAACACAGCATTTGTGGCCCTCTTGTGCTCCTGTGCGTACCGGAGGGATGCTAATATTGAAGTACCTGGGGGTATCTAATTACACACACACACACTCAGATTCCTCCTGTCATAAGAGCTGCATGGACATTCTGTGGAAATCTTGTACCTTGAAGCTGTGTCACCCAGCAGAGCTGTAAAGTAGGCTTGCCAGAGCCTGGCTTTGTGTAACCCCTTGATGACTGGCAACTGGAACAGCCAGGAGCTCTGGAGCATTTTCACTGGTTTTAATAGAGGCATTTTAAGGCATTGTAGGGAATGAGTGAGCTGTCAGGCAAAGGAAAGGAGCCCCAACCTAGAGAAACATGGAGGACACTGTTTATGTCACTGTGATGTGGGGGCAGGATACATCTGAGTGAACATTGAGATTCTTGTTGAAATTTCTTGAAACTGCATTCAAAAAGCTGCTCTTTTTGCAAAGCAACTGTGAGCTGTTGGTTTGAGGGAATTTGTCTTTTCATTTGCATCCTATGTGTGTATCTTATGTATTGTTTTCAGTAGAAATTTTATTTATGGTAATAAAATGTTGGTGCAACTTTTATAAGATAGCCCAACATAATTCACTATTGCTGGAAGATGAAAAGGTGGTGGTGCTTTTGATGTTCTGGTGACGATCACAGTGATAATCAGCTCTTATTTCCAATATTCCCTAAAAAGATATTCTGGGGTATAGGAAATTACTTTTAAAACTGGAAACAAAACTGATGCAATAACAATTCTCCCCTGAACACAGCAAGTGTCTGAAAATGACCCTCAGCCATTGCAGTGGGTTGGGGAGGGAGGTTCACAGGAATTTCAGTTCTATGTAGCAATCAAGTCAATAAGGTTCAGCAGTTGTTTCTTCTGGAAGTAGAATGGGAAGTACTGTTCTCATAAAAACAAAAGCCTTTTACATCTGTGGAGTGAGATGGGTGAGATCAGTGGGTGCTGACAGTCTTGACGTTCCACTTCCCAGGTCTGTAGGCTAGGAGGTATCAAACACCTGGTGGATCTCCTGGATCACAGAGTCCTGGAGGTTCAGAAGAATGCCTGTGGTGCGCTGAGGAACCTTGTTTATGGGAAGTCCACTGATGAGAACAAAATAGCCATGAAGAACGTGGGAGGGATCCCTGCCCTTCTGCGGCTGCTGAGGAAGTCTGTTGATGCCGAGGTCAAAGAGCTGGTGACAGGTAAGCTTGGAAGGGAAACTAGCAGAAAGCTATAATGCAGGTTATTTCTCTGGACACTTGATCTGTTAAAACAGCACAGAGTGTAGAGTCATTGGGAGAGGTAGCAGGAATGTCAGGGCAGGCCACCCTTATCACTGAAAAAAACCCAAACCAAACCCATGCCCTCCTCCATTCTTCACCTTGTTCACATTGCTTTCCTCCTTTCTGGGTGCTGACTCTCCACGTTCTGCCTGCTCTAGAATCACATCACATATTCAAAGTAATATCTTTTAAGTTGTCAGTGTTGCTTCATGTTTGTTTGCCAAGTCTCTGCTGACTTTACTACACTGGAAATGTCTTCTAAGGGGTCCTCTGGAACTTGTCTTCGTGTGATGCCGTGAAGATGACAATCATTAGAGATGCTCTGTCCACGCTGACAAACACTGTGATAGTGCCCCACTCGGGATGGAACAGCTCCTCCTTTGATGACGATCATAAAATTAAATTTCAGACTTCCCTCGTTCTGCGCAATACAACAGGATGCCTGAGGTATTTGCTCTTCTAGAATACTCCCTTTTAAAGAGTAATCATGTTATTCAGTAGGTCTTTCTTGTATCATAATTTTAAAGACAAAGGAATTGTTTTGGTCTATAAATTATAGAGTTGCATCATGTAGGCAGCTTTTTCAATTGTCCTTTCTTTCCTAATAGAAAAATATGGAAATTACCAAGTTAGTCACTAAGAGTTGCTAACCAATTACCAATCAGCTGCATAAAAACCTTCTGCAAGCTGTCTAATAAATGATGATCTGTTCATCCTTGCATACACCATGTTCCTTTGTCATTCCAACCTTCAGGAACCTGAGCTCCGCTGGGGAAGAGGCGCGAAAGCAGATGAGGTCCTGTGAGGGCCTGGTCGATTCACTGCTCTATGTGATCCACACCTGTGTGAACACCTCAGATTATGACAGCAAGGTGTGTGCATATCTCAGCTACACATGTTTCAGTGCTAACCTGAGAGTCTGATCTTGGGGCTTTGTATAGCTCAGCTGAGCATGGTGATGTCCTTAGCTTCAGTGGCATCGCTCCCAACCCCAGGTTACTGAGGCACAGTCAAACTCAGCTGCATAACACAGGCTCACCTCTTGTTTTCAACTGTGCTGCAGTATCCATTTCTTAATAAAACAGTAATAAGCTCTTTTGCTTTTCATTTTCAGAATACTAAAGAATAAGCCACTATAGCAGAGACCACTCTTATAAATATTGCCAGATTTGAGAGAGATTGCATTTTTCCAGAGAAGCAGCCAAAACATAGCCCAAGGCCCAGCATTAGAGTTTAGTGCTTGTGCTCCCAGCGCCTTTTTGCCTCTGCTGAACTGGTTTGGTTTGTCTCTGTGTGAGGAAGAACTGGTGACATGGTATCTCTCTGATTTGGTTCAGACAGTGGAGAATTGTGTGTGCACCTTGAGGAACCTTTCCTACCGCTTGGAACTGGAGGTACCTCAGGCGCGGCTGCTGGGAATCAATGAACTGGATGACTTGTTGGGCAAAGAGTCACCCAGCAAAGACTCAGAGCCAAGCTGCTGGGGGAAAAAAAAGAAGAAGAAAAAAAAAAACTTCCCAGGAGGATCAGGTTTGTATTTTATATGTACTGCAAATACCTCAGATTGGGTTTGCTCATCATGGGGGAGGATGTAGCTTGACAAAAATGATCCTACATTGGATGAAAATATAGAGGTTTTGTCTGGTTATAAATCCGCATTCCTTTCTCAGTGGGACGGAGTGGGCCCTATCCCAGGATTCTCCAAGTCTCCTAAAGGGGTGGAGATGCTCTGGCACCCGTCGGTGGTGAAGCCGTACCTGACGCTCCTGGCAGAGAGCTCCAACCCCGCCACTCTGGAGGGCTCTGCGGGATCACTCCAGAACCTTTCTGCAGGCAATTGGAAGGTATGGGAATTCCTGCTCCTCCTCCTCCTCTCATTTTGCTCCTGGTGTTTTTTCTAGCAAGACTTTGGAATGTGTTTGGGGGGAACATGCCATTTTCTCATGTGCATCTGAGCGTTCCCCTTCTGTCTGTGCATTAGTGCTCATGTGCTGCAGTCATGTATCCCTAGTGAAAAGGCTTGGTAAAGAGCAGGGGCAACAAGAGCCATACGGAGACTGGCCTTTATTTTAAATAAACAGAAAAAGCTTCTTCCAATGCATATCAGATCCAAACAATCTTCTGGCATCTTCTAGCTGTGAATTCTGGTGGGAAGGTGCTGTTGAGATAAGACCAGGACAAATAAATTTGACTTATTTCCATATCTTGTTATTTATTTCCATACATTCTGGCCATTGCATACAATATGCTACAAAAACAGCACATGAGAACACTTCTTTGTGTCATGTATTCGTCATGGAGAAATTAAAAAACACAGCAAACATGAATTGCTTCCTTTGCTTGCAGCAAGCCAGCTAAACCTTTTCCAGTTTGACCATTATGAAACTGGTATTTCAAAAAAACAAATACAACAAACAAAACCCAAACTACCTGCTTCCTTTCCAATAATCATTATCTATTCAGATACTTTCTCTCTTTGTAAGAGGAATGAGTGAAAAATGGCAAAGAGCCAGCCCTTTATAATCACAGACAAAGCACACATCAAACACATCATCTTTTATTGGAAATGACCCAAAGGTGCTTGAGAATTGCAGTGCGGCCCGCGGCGCTGTCAGGATCTGTGGGTGACTGGGTTCTGCGTCAGTTCGCAGCCTACATCCGCGCCGCCGTCAGGAAGGAGAAGGGGCTGCCCATCCTGGTGGAGCTGCTGAGGATGGACAACGACCGAGTGGTGTCGTCTGTGGCAACGGCCTTAAGGAACATGGCGCTGGACGTGCGGAACAAGGAGCTGATCGGTGCGTACGGACCGGCCTCGGCACAGCGCCGGCGCCGGCACCTTGGGCCTGGGCTGGGACACACAGCGCAATTCCGCTAATGGGAGCTGCACACTTGGTGTTTCTGTGTCACAGAGTTGTGTCACGTACATGAGTCCTTTTGACAGCAGCAGCTTTCCAGAGCAATACTGCCGTGTTACTTTGCTGCTGGCCACCTTGCATGGATGGGTGTCACCTCGGCTCAGCCAAACCGGACAGAAAACCCTCAGTGCCCAATGGGATGGAAACACAGCTTTGCTTCCTCGGAGCTCAGTGCTCACCTTCTCGGGGGGTGCAGGTCTCTCACGTTCCATTCCCAGGGGATGGAACAGCTCTGCTGCCACTACAACAGTGCTTTGTTTAACAATTTTGGACAGGAAGAGAGGGAAGAAATCCTCTCCTGGTAAAATATTTCCAGGACAACACAGATATAGAGCAGCATCTGTGTCTTTGCTGAACTAAGTCATCAATAGGGGTGCTTGCTAGAAAAACTTACTGTCTTGTCAATTCTAATATTTAACCCTTTAAGCATTCATCTATGCCTTTCTCATCTAGCATTAAAAAAAAAACAAAAAACAAAGAACAACTTTCCTGCCTTTCCTGCTCTGAGGTTTCTCAGTCTGTTAGTGTTGAACATGCCTCAGCCTCAGGCTGCTGTGGCTTCAGTGAACCCTGCTAACAAATGGCGTGATATAAAAAAAGTCTCATTTCTGTTGCAAAAGTATTTTCTGTGTGTAGACTTGTGCGGTCAAGGATATAACAACTGTTCATAGAGATAGGAGGATCATTATTCTCAAAAAGAGAAATGCAGGTGAACAGAACTTTGTTATCTGTTTCTGAAGCTTCTTTATCTGGGACATTTCAAAGCGTTTTCCTGCAGTGCGGGTGTTACACACATGAGAAATGTGTAAAGAGAGAATCCTATTTTATAGCACCAGCCCTGTGCAGGTCAGACTCAGGTGATATTCTCTTGTCAGGATGTTTTTTCCATTCCTGGCAAAACTTTTCAGTTCAGGAATGGTCCTCCACCTTGTTCCCTCTCCCTGTCAAAGCTGTACCTTTGAAAGAATTTCTGGCCTCCAGATACACTTTGAAACAGATCATTTTATGAAACACTGCGAGACATGAAGTGAGCTGTGCACTACCCCATGCTAGAAATCCTCTTTAGGAGCTTCTCTGCTGGTGTGGGGAAGGAACAATGGGCTCACAGGGTCACACTGAAGGAAATGAGAGATGAGGACTCCAACAAACCACAATACATGTTGGAACATGCAGCACGTGACTGAGCTTGCTAGAGGGTTGGCAATGGCAGGGTATTGCTGCAGACAGCATTGTGGGGATAGTTTTCCAGTGGGTTTCATTTTGCCTGCAGAATTCCTTTTTGTTTATTGTTTCCCTCTCAGGCACGTTATGCAAATAGGTAGCAAATGGATTTGTGCAAAGCTCCTTCATTATTCACTGTTATGTACAAATACATGTCTGCTATAAAATCAATTAATCGTTCAATTAACAGTACAGCCCTAACAGGAAAAAACCTCAACCTTATTTTAGTTACTGTCCCTTGTACGCAGCTTATCCCTGGCATCAGTCAGCAGCTGGAGCCTGACAGAGCTGAGCGCTGACAGGTAGCAAACAAGGTGAGCAGAACATTCAGAAGAAAGAATTCCCAGTTACTGTAAGGATTCCTTTAATCCTCCCACAGACAAAGCCTAGCAATGTTCACTGCTCTGTCAATCATGACAAGTAGCCCAACATTTGTCCTTGAACAATTCTGCTTTCTCCAAATAATTCTTGTTTAGCATTGTTCCTCTTTTAGTGCAAAATTCAGCTTCTCACACTTTTAAGCTAAAAGGAAAAAAAAAGTTCAAAAATTGGTATGTGGTCTCTCTTGACTCTGTGTAAAATGTGAATTCCTGGCAGGTTTTGATACTGTGCTGCTTCTCAATGCCTTCAGCTGCAGTTTTGTGCTGAGTCCTGCAATTTCCAGTCTGAAGGACTGAAGTGTGGTTTTGAGCTGGTTCTGTGGGTGTGTGTTTCCAGGTAAATACGCGATGCGAGACCTGGTCAATCGGCTCCCTGGAGGCAACGGGCCGAGCATCCTGTCGGACGAGACGGTGGCTGCCATCTGCTGCGCCCTGCACGAGGTCACCAGCAAGAACATGGAGAATGCCAAGGCCCTCGCCGACACCGGGGGGATAGAGAAGCTGGTCAACATAACAAAGGGAAGAGGTGACAGGCAAGTAGGCAGCAATGGTCATACCTGAGCTGTTTGTGTCCATTTAAAATTCTTAATAATGCGGAAGATTTTTTTTGAGTGAAAAAAAGATCTGCCTTGGCAGTCTGGGTCTGAGGAGCTGGCAGCTGGAATCTCACTAGGAGGGAGGAGGCACCGGTACCGCTGTCCTCTGCAGTATTCTCTGTCCCACGCTTCTGGAGGTTTGCACAGCTGCTCACAGTAACCATGGTCATGGGACCTGTTCCTTCTGTTCAACACCTACAAAATTAATAGAATATTTGGAGCTTTTCCAAGTCAGGCTGTGTGGGCACCTTTGTCAGGATGTATCCCAGCAGCTGTGAATTGTACCTAGTGCAGCCCTTTGGTCAGTGGGAGGAGAACGTGGCTGTGGGATGCCCTCGAACAGGATTGCCAAAGGTGAGGGGAGCTGGGTGTGCCCACTGTGGCGGGGCTCCAGGAACGCTGTCAGCCAAGTTCCCTGCTGGCATCGTGCTTGTCTAGTGGAAATGAAAGCTGTGAGTGTGTGGTGGGTCAGCCGCAAGAGGCCCCAGGACCCTGTGGCTGTGGGATGGGGTAGCCAGAGCCCAGCCCAGGGATCCGCGGCCATGCTCAGCCGCGCTGCTCTCTGCAACAGGGCTGCCACAAACCATCTCAGCAAGGCCTCCTGTGCAGACCAGGCTGTCACCCATCTTCCCACGGAGAGCTGGTGGTGCAGTCAGCCTTGTGTGCTGTTCTCAGTCGGATCTGATGGTAAAGGAGAGGAAGGGATCTCCTCTTAGAGACATGGGTCAGTGTCAATTAACCACACCACATTTTTGGCACAGTCTGTGGCTCACAAGGAGCTGGCCTGTGTTTTGATCCATAGTTTATATCACTTTCTCTGTCCAAGAGACACAGGCTCATTTCAGCTGCAAGTGTGGATGCAGTGATCTGTTCTACAGCCTCATTGCTCTGTGGAGACATCATGTGAAGTTGCACCTGCACTTACATTTATGGGTAATTTGTTCAGAGTACACTGAACACATTTAAAATCTTGTGAGCATACTGAGAGTGTTCACTCACTGAATAACTCTATCACCTGCATTTTTTCAGTGTTTTCATTCAAAAACTATTTAGATGAATCCTCACATTACAGAAAAGGCCTGTTTAACACAGAGGTCCATGCTGTGGCATTTAACATCCAGTCACTACTGCAGTACTACTCCCCCTTACTCCATTTCTCTATGACGAGATGCCATGATTTTATTTTTAATAATATTTGGAGCAACTTTCATTGTCTTGCTCTTGAGAGTATAAAAGTGTTTTCCCAACCAAAGTTTTCAGTAGTGCAGCACAGAACTGAGAACAAAGACTCACTATGAGGATGTGTGGAGGCTTTAAATTGCAGCTTGCTTTTATTTCTTATTCTTTTTCTGCAGTTAGGGGTTTTGTACAGTGATTTAAAGTCTGAAGTCTCCATTTTTATGAAATGTACCAAATAGAATGTTTCTTTAAACAATTTTTATGGACACTGACAAGTAGCTATTTCAACTATTCTCTCTGTATTCCTCATGTGGGTGACCTGAAGAGAACATTCTAGACTGGAAAGGGAAGTGGCTGTCAGGTTGATCAGGTTGTGCCCCATCTCGTGGTGGGCTCTGGCTTGGCTGTGCTCACCCTGATGATACAGGCTCTGGTTTGCCCCCCAGCAGCAGGTTCAGGCTCTTACGAAGCTCAGGAACCCTGTTCTTTTGAAGTGGAATTCAGTGGCTTTCTAACACTGCCACATTCTTCACTTCCTCAGGTCCTCACTGAAGGTTGTGAAGGCGGCAGCCCAGGTACTGAACACGCTGTGGCAGTACCGAGACCTCCGGAGCATTTATAAAAAGGTAAATTATAAAATTAACTTACTCTGGAAAATGGTGCCACAAAAACTCCTTATTTATTTATAACTCGCAATTTATTCTGATGTATGTTTCTTTTTGCCACTCCACAGGATGGATGGAATCAAAGTCACTTTATTACACCAGTATCAACACTGGAACGAGAGAGATTCAAATCCCATCCTTCTCTATCCACAGCCAATCAGCAGATGTCACCTGTCATGCAGTCAGGTCAGTTAGGGAGGGTGAAGGGGACCTGCTGTCCAATGGCTATAACTCAAACAGCCTCTCAGTTTAGTGCTAATTCCATTTAAAACACAGAGATCAGGCTGTTGCTCCTTGGTGTTTGAGCAAAGTACTTCACGGCTCTGAGTGCTCCCTGAGCTGTTCCTGCAAAGTGAAATCCTCAATGAATAGAGCTGGACATTGTGGACGTGGCCTCATGGAACGTGGGGACGTGGCGGCATAATCAGCAACAGTGAAGAGCCCATTTTTATTCCCAACTATATCATGTTCCATCAGGATGAGCAACCAAACCCAAAAATTCTTACTTTTCTGACTCCTCCTCATTTATTTCTCACCTTTGTTCCTTTAATGTCTTCAGTGCTAGGATTTAGATCTTCAAGAAGGCTGATACAAAACCTACCTGAAGCCTTCTATTTTGTCTTCATTTGGCATTTTATTTTACCCAATTTACTCTTCTAGAGACTATCTAGAGCAGATCTCTGTTAATAATGAGAAATACCTACCCACGGTGACTGCTAAAATTAGTGACCAATTGCTATAACACTCTTGTTTAATTACTTCTTTACATAGAAGTAACAACCCCCACACATTCCTTTATGACATGACTGACTTGAAAAACAAGGACTCCACCAGGGATTTATTTTCCTACAAGAAGTAAACCTGTTGTGCCTTTTATGCCAGAGTTCCTCTCACCCACTAAGGAAGCAATTACAGCTTAGGCTCAGGG
Source organism: Orthonyx spaldingii (assembly GCA_013397795.1). NCBI lineage: Eukaryota > Metazoa > Chordata > Aves > Passeriformes > Orthonychidae > Orthonyx > Orthonyx spaldingii. The sequence goes on along the minus strand of VZTJ01001133.1, from coordinate 289,761 downwards.
AATGACTGGATTCTACCCGAATGTGAAAGGGTATTCTGACACCAACTGTCAAATTTCTGTCTCGGCATTTTCTCTCCCAGGATATACCAGCAGAACAACTGTGTTACTCCAGTTCTTTGAATGACAAGTAGGAAGTAGATGAACAGCTCTAACTTGATATTCAGAGGGTGTTATACTTCAAAGAGGGCTTAGCAAAAATTCCTAATAGGAAGTGCTTGCTTTCCTTCTCCAGAGCACGACCAAGCCCAAGGGAGTCAGTGGAGTTGGTGCAAGGGCCACATCCCCAGAGGGGCTGTGCAGCACCGTTCTGGGCACAGCAGATACCTGTTGGAACAGTTATGCTTGATCTGAAACAGTTGTTCTTGTTTCAGTCAATTATTAAAACACACATTATTATGTTGACCCATGTCAGAATTTTATCAACATGGCATATTTAGCCATGAATATGCTAGGAAAATACCAGCAATTAAACTATTCATAATAGCACAAAATTTTGAGCTATGATGTAATGGATGCATCAGTGGAAGAAGATTATCATTGAATTAATATTTTGAAGCAAAATTTCTAGAAATTGTTTTTAAGTATTTTTCTCCTGTTGCTGGAGTCTTTCTGAGCCAGCAAAGCCTGAGTGCTCTGTAGACCTGGGAGGATTTAGCAGAACAAACTTCTTCCAACTGCAGTTGAGATTCAGCTGCTCATTGAGGAACATGAAGTGACCCCGTGCTGGGATGCCCCCATGGCCGTTGGCCTTCCGGAGCGCACCGTGCCCAGGACTCACCTGTGTCCACAGGGGTCACTGTGGCCAGGCAGGGCAAGTGACAGGGTGGACTTAGGCATTATGTTTAACTTAGATAAACCATCACCATCAGCACAGTATCGTCTTCTACCTCCACACAGGTGACGTCTTAGGCATGGTAAGGTCCCATACCTGGGCTGTGAGCATCACCAAAGTCCCGCATCTGCCTCTGAGCACCACGGAGCAGTGACTGCCCCTTGCAGGATCTGCTACCTTGCTGGCAGCTCTGGGGTGTTCACCCAGGAATAGCTCCGACTGCTCTGCCCTTTCCCACCTCCTGGTTGTGAGCCCTTGGAGCAGGAAGTGGTGAGGGAGGCTTTTGTTGTCTATCCTGAGAACCTCTCTTTTCCCATCAGTTGGCAGCACGTCCTCCTCCCCGGCTCTGTTGGGAATCAGAGAGCCTCGCTCCGAGTACGACAGGACGCACCCTTCTATGCAGTATTACAGTAGCCAGGGCGATGTCATTGCACACAAAGACATCTACACTGGTAAGAGACCAGCTGAGGGTCTTCAAACGGGAACAGGGAAATATTCCTTTGTGGAGAGTTCAGTCATACACAGACAACTGCATTACGCGGGCTGGTCGCTGCCCACTGCTGCTTTCCATTTCCATTCCTTGTATTCCCTGCCGGTGGCACAGGGAAGGGTGTCACCTGCCTCTGCTGTTCTCTGTCAAACTGCCCAGTGCCAGAGTAAACACACATCCCTTTCTATATTGGGAGGTGAGAGGCAGCTGGAATTTTTATTTTTATTTAAAATACTAGTACGGAAAATTGTATTATTATGTACATTATGATGATGATGATGTTATAAATTTTAATGTGCAGTTGTATATTCTTATATTACTAAGGTATACCAAGATTTCATCTTTTCTCTGATCTCTCTTTTTCTTATTATGTCATACAAGTAACAAACCAATAGACAACAGTGACTAAAAAGAAGGAAACTCGTTGTTTTACAGATTATGAGTCTGTAAAATGAGAAGTAGCAACATAAGCCTCTTGGCTTCACTGTGACTGCTGCTGAGGGACAACATTTGCCTTCATTCTGTTATTATATCATTAGTAGGTACTGAAATCTGCAGATTTAATAGTATAAGTGCTACATAAAAGGCAAAATAAAAACCAATAGACTTAGGGCTGAATGAATAAAGACTGAAGTTCATGCCTTGAACTTTTTTCTCCCAGGTTCCAGCAAAGCTTCACCAATTTACATCAGTTCCTATTCCTCACCAGCGAGAGAACAGAACCGACGGCTGCAGGTGAGCCCAGCGCTGCTGCCCAGGCTCAGCAGGAGGGTGAGGGGAGCCTGGGGCTCTGGGCACACGCCCTGTTCCCATGCTCAGAACAGCTCAGGGCGCTGGGGCAGGGCCCTGAGCTGCCAGGGCCCCAGGGTTGCTGCAGCCCGGCTGGTTCCATATGAGTCATGTGTTTTTAGCACCTTCTTCAGTGGGAGGTGAGACCTCGTTTCTGACTTGATTTGGGTTTGGGCTGGTTTTGGTAGGTATGGCCAGGTTCTGTACTTATTGTACTTGAGCTCTAAAGTTGTGCACTTTTGGAGAGTTACTCCCTTCCTAGTGATGTAGGAGGAGACATGCAGCAGTCTCAGGGGCGTTTCCTCCATTTCCTTGGGTATATTTCATGGAGGTTTGAAACCTGCGTTAGTGTCATGGGTAGAGCTGCACTTGGGAAAAGTATTGTCTTTGCCAATTACATTTTTGAAAGTTTGTTTTGCTATCATTTTGCCAGCAGCATCAGCAATTGTACTATAGCCAGGAAGATACCACCAGGAAAAACTACGATGCCTACCGGTTGTACCTGCAGTCCCCACACAGCTACGAGGACCCTTACTTTGATGATCGAGTTCACTTTCCTGCTACTTCAGATTACACAACACAGTATGGACTGAAATCAACCACCAATTATGTAGACTTTTATTCCACCAGGCGATCTTCTTACCGAGCAGAACAGTACCCAGGCTCTCCTGACTCCTGGGTGTAGCACCAGAGAGAAAAACCCAGCGTGCTTCTTGTCTGGCTTAGAAGGACTGGAATAGCCCAGAGTTGTTTTGGCTAAGAAATGTGAAAGTGAAAGAAAAGAAGGAAAAAGGATGATTTTTCTTTT
>VZTJ01001133.1:260033-276715 GCA_013397795.1 Orthonyx spaldingii | reverse complement strand
ACGCACCCCGCTCCTCCCCCCCCCCCCCCCCCGCCCCTCACTATCGACCTCGTACCGCCCCTCACACGCCCTGACACCGCCCTGACACCGCTCCCGTCCCTCACTATCGACTTCGTACCGCCCCTCACACGCCCTGACACCGACCTTCTTCACACCGCCCTCACACCGCTCCCGCCCCTCACTATCGACTTCGTACCGCCCCTCACACCGCTCCCCGCCCTCATACCGCTCCCCGCCTCTCACGACCCCGCCCCGTCCCGGCTACCCCGAACCTTTCAGGGCGCTGCCACTCGGGCCGGTGCAGAGTTCCTTGCGCAGTTCCGTGGTCCTGCCGTGCCCCGCCCCGCCTGGTTCCCGGCGCTCCCGGTCCCGCCATGGCGCTGAGGAGGGCTGTGCCGCCAGGCCGGCGCCCTCCCGCAGGTAGGGGCCGGGGCCGGGGCCGCTCCGGACGCGGTGTGAGAGACTCTCCCGCCGCACCGTCCCACACTGATGCAGCTCTTCCGCAGAGTGGAGCGGCCGTGTGGGACCGGGAATGGCGGAGGCGGGTCTGCGGTGCGCGGACCGCTCGCCCCAGCAGGTCCCGCACCCGCCCCATCACGGCTGCGCTCGGTCGGCGGGTGCGGGGCTGGCGCCGCTCGGTGATCGGGAAGGCGTTTTTGAGGGATAGCGAGTGTCCATGTTCAATGAAATGAAATCTATGTTTAATGTTACAGCCTTATCCCTCGCCTCCTGTAGTAACGTGAAGAATTTACTTCCCCTTCACCAAGCCCCCCCCACCACTACCACCCCGGCCCCTTAGAGCTCTCTGTGAGGAAGCTTTCGAGTCTTCTGTTCCAGCCGCCGCTCTGCCTGTGTGGCGGCTGTAGGGATGTAGAACCGAGATTTTAAGGCCGTTGTCATGAGTGTAGTAGCGCCTGTGTTTGTTGGGGGAGCGTGTAAATGCATACAGTGTGAGCAGCTCCTGTACCATCCCGGGAGCTGTGCGGAGCTGTCTCAAACACACCAGTGCGTGGGCTGTGTCCCGCCTGTTCTGGGGCACACGCAGAGGTGCTGGGGGATAGTCACTGCAAGGACAGTCACTGCAGGCTCAGCCTTTGGAATTGAGGAACCGTCACTACAAGGCTCTAAACCAGCTGGGGTTTCCCCTCGGTTTATTAGGAGCAGTTAGTGCCTGAGAAGAACATACTTGTGTGTCTCCCTGTACCCCTAAGAACTGTTTTGTTTTCTTGAAGATATTTTTTGTTTGGAGGGGTTTTTTTTAGCATGCTTTTACATGAATTTGTGATGTAAAGAGTTTTTTTTCAGCTTGTCTCTAGTGCATTCCTGAATTTTTGTGTGTGTGGCAGGGACAGTTGAGCTGTACCTGAAAGGGCCTTTAAACCACTGCAGTCAGTGAACTGGAGCAGCTACCGGTCTTTCTGAACTTGTATGATAGTAAACTGCAACTTGTAGTCTTGCAAGTCTGCAAGTAAGTCTTGAGGAAGCTTACCTGTGACTGCAGTGGGGACCAGCTTGGCCTAGGTGGAGGTGGCAGAGTAAGTGGCTTCAACCATGTGCTTAGCGACCAAAGTTCAGGTGGGCACCTTTATTCTGACCACTATTCAGCCAAGCTGTCCTTGTTTTCACTTGGGTTTGTTTTTGTGTTGTTTTCTTGTTTGGGGTTTTGTTGTTGTTATTGTTGGGGTTTTTTTTGGAGGGGGGAGCATAAAAGGGAATGTGCCTCCTTACTTTCTTTTTTGTTTTAAAAATACATGGTGTTTTAAAAATGGAAATTAATAAAGATTTTGGCACTTAACTGTTAGATTATACGGCTAACAGGTCACTTATAAAAATCCCAAAATTGAAGTCTGTATTGAAAATTTGACATAACTCTCTACTACTTTGGAAAGAAAATTACAGAAGAGCTTTGTGGTGCATCCCAGATACATCTATGTTTAACTCTTCCCCCACCATGGATGTGTGTGAGCAGGTGGGATAGCTGTTCCTAGTGGCCAGTTTCAAGTCAGTGCAGAGATGGAAAGGAAGACAGGTTATATCTAATCACTACAGATAATGCTGTTTTGTGGGTCTACTGGTAGCAGACACAATTCCAGACTGTCCACGTTTCAGTGTCTCTTCCCATGTTGGGTATCTCTCTCCTCCTTGTCTAGCTCCCCTTGTGCTTTGTGTAAAGTCTCATAGCTTTAAAATGTCTGCCTCCATTTGGATCTCCTTGCCCTACTGAATTAAAACTAAAAACAATGCTTGTATCTAGAAATTGCCAGTCCTGCACATGTGGGAAGGTCCCAAGCCAAAAGTTGCGGATCTAGGTTCAGTTACTTTTTTTTTATCCAATTCCAAAGTTTTAGTGGTTTTCCTGTTTGTGATTTGACTGGTTCTGAAAAAGACAAGAGCCTAATAATCTGTGGGAGAACACTTGGGATAACTTGTGTGGTGTTCGGGATGAACTGATTATAAAAAGAAATTATGTCAAGAAGATATCTGAGATCTTGAAAGATGCCAGGGCTTTTTTTGTGTCGTCTGGTTTGTTCATGTTTGGTTTGGGGTTTTTTTTTACATGCTTTGTCATCCTAGTTTGAAGATGTCTCAAAGACAAGGGAGAGTTTCACACCTTGTGAGCTGAGGGTATTTAGAATCTCAATTCTCTTTACTAGTAGATACTTGGAAGCAAACGGTTGAAACTTCCATTTCAGATACTTTTAATTTTGCAGTTAGGCTGCCAGAAGGATTAGGTTCAGTCCAGGTCTCCAGTGTATTTGCAGCTGTAAGATGCTGGGCAAGGAATTTGCTGCTTATGCAAATGCATGTATGTCGTTTTAAAAAGAGAAGCCAAGTCTAGCTATAGCATAACTCTGATATTGTAGTGCTGCTTTGGGCATGAGTGAGGGAGAATTTTTGTTTCTAAAACTAAACCTGCAACTAGGAAATACAAGGTCAGGAGTCAGATTTGGTAGAAAATGACCAGATGTATCCATCTGTATTAGTTACAGATGGATACATCTGCACCATCAAAAATGGCCAAATGCATTTCTCACGCTAGCTAGTTGAGTAATTCTGGAAACCTTTATCCATTCGCTTTTCTCTCCCACCCCCAAATTTAGACTCTATCCTTGATTGTTCACAATCAGAATAGGAGTCATGCTGCGAGATGGAGCAACTTGTTCAATAGGATGAGAAAAGAATGCTAAGATTGTTCTTGCTTACTTACTCACAGGTTTAAAACTTAAAATGCTCTCCTGAAGAGGGAGAAAGTGTTTCTTTCAAGAGAATGTTTTAGATAATTTTACATGTTCTTTGTTCAGAATTAAATTTTCAGACATGCCTCAGAACTTAAATTGTTATTGTTAGGTCGCCTGTAGCTTAATTAGTGCTAATTGGTTTTGTGATTGGCAGATATGTTAATAAAATATAATTAAACATGTTGGAGCACAAGTATAAGTATACATCTGGTTCTTATCTGCATTATTAGGTTTATTCTGGAATACCTTGAACTAATCATGAAACCCTTATTGCTGTTAGTCACATTGCTCAAAAACCTGGAAGTGTTCAGATGGTGGTTTGGTTTTCTTTTTTATTTTTAAAATACAAATCTGAAATGTAATGGTTTCTGGGGAAGAATGCATATTAACATGGTAAGGTGTTAAGATTTGATATAGTTAACAGTGACTGAAACCACTCTGATTTCTTGATTTATGGTATCTGGAAGTTGATTTGAGTCTGCCATGACAGAATTTTGAAGCCTTTGGTGCATCTCTTTGGCTACTCCTGTGTATGCATGTGCACAAGTAAAGCATGGAGCTAAATACTGAAAGATGATTTCTGGTTAATTGTTTTCTGGGGTAAAAGTATTCTCTTCTTCTCTAAGTGTATGTAATGTAGGATGTAATTCTGTAGGTATTTTTACTTACATTTCCCTTTCTTCTTGCAGTTAGAGCTGGAGGTATGAGGGTGTCAAAAAAGCAAGAAAATGGACCTGTTGAGAAAAATGCTAAACCTCCAGGAAAAGAAAAGTCAAGGTATTACACTACAGGGCTTGTTCCCTCTGCCCTGTGGTTAAAGTTCATAGGTAATGGGCTTTGAAAACAAAGAAAACTCTAATTCTACAAGAGTTTAATTCTTAAATTAACTTGTGCAATTTATAGATAAAATAATATTGATACTGAAATAATTATCAACTTAAAAAAACCCAAAACCCAACAACTTCAAAACCCAAGGACAGTGCCTTGCAATGAAAGGCAAAGGCTGAATCTCATCTCTATTGTCATGTTCTATGGAACAGAAATTACAACAATGTGTTGCATACCTATGCCTAATAAAGGAATGGTCAAACAGTTTCCAGAGAAATAGGAATGAACTTCAGGTTGTCCACATTCTGAAGGAAATTAAACCCACATCAACCACCCTCAAGGAAGAGTCTTATTTCCTGTATAGGCTATGTCCCCTATTTCAATCTAAAATCTAATTTGGCTTTTTCTGTTTGCTACTTTATAAGGTTAATCAAGCTGTTTTGCCCCAAAAATGAAGGCACACTTCTATTTTGAATAAAGTAACAGTGACCAGTTGATGTGGTCATTAGAACAAGTATTTTCTTGCAGCTTTTTCAAAGATTGAACATTTTTCATAAATACATGCACTTTTCTTAAATGTCACTTAACAAAAAGGTGAATATATAAGGATATGACAGTAAAATTTGAATGACTTGTGGCATTACTGAAGCTTTTGATTTTTTTGTTGGTTTCTTCTGGAATTAGAAGCTTTTTATTTTACCTGTTGCCAGTTGTCTGGGTGTAATTTTGCAGCTGTCTTTTCCATAGTCGTAGTTACCTAATGGTATAAACAGATCTTGAATAACTTATATTTGTCAGTGTAGCAAACTGTCAATTCCTAACCTGAAATGTCAGTAGGAAATGTCTTGCCTGATCCACAGAATGATTAACTTAACTAAAGCAATATCTGCTTTTTCAAGAGTCACATTTATGGTATTTGGGATTTATTATGATTTTTCCCTACTCCATTTTAAGCTGCAGAGGTGTCAGTGAATATAATGGTATCATCAGAAGAATGTGCAATCTGAAGTTCTTCCTGTTGTTGAACTAAATTATTTCATATCCACAAATTTGTTTATTGTGGAATATGATAACATGGTGTTCTTCATTGGAATATGGAGAAGTTAACGGGATAATCTTGTGAAAAAAAGTTCTTGCTTGACAAATAGTTGCTGTGAAAGGAAACACTCTCCAAAAGCAGAGGATGAATTTTTTTCATGGGTCTAGGTTGGAAAGAAGAAATTTTTTTGTAGATCAGGGTATCATTGCTCAGCTTCTGTGAAGTTATTTCACAGTGTACCAAAAAAAAAAAATTGGTTTTGAGATATTCAAGGATATTTAATATACCAATTTTAGTAAATCTGAATGAAATAGCCTGTCACACAGATTTTGTGTTGTCCCATTCTGAAACAGCATGCCTTTTTTTGATATGATATAGTTTTTAATGTGATGAAAGGATTTAGCTCCAAACCCTAAATTTATATTGCAAAATGTTTTGTATTAAGTCTGGAAAATGAAAGTGACAAGTGCTCAAGTGTTTCTGTGAGATGGAAATGCTAAATACTTTTTTCTTCTGCTTGCAGTGCTATTGTCAGTTTTTCAAAACCTCAGAGCACGGGTGTCTTGGTAGCAGAAGCACTGAACAAAGTAAGTCTGGAAGAAAAAGTCAGGGTTCCTTCATAACTCTAAACATGAAAAGAAGTTAAAAAGTGAATTTTCTTAAACTGGTGTCTGGCAGTTGCAGGCTTTTCATCTGCCACTAAATGTTCTTGGGATAACCTGTTTCTGTAGTGGTTGTGTGGCTAAGCTGTTAGATGGCTAAAAATGAACCTGGCCTTCTGTCCTTACTCTGATTCCACTCCTAGTCGGTGCTGCACGCCCTGGGGTAGTTGTGCGCAGCTGTTACAGAGCAGCACAGCCAGGGAGGCGTGTCCTGCCTGTAAAGCGGCGTGGTGCCTTAGCTTTAGTGAAGTGCGGGAGGAGTTACCAGTGGCGTGTCTGGCAGAGCTGGGATTGCAGTGCGGAGCAAAACCTTGTCTTCAGTACTTTATCCCACCGTGGAAATCACTCTGCCTTCTGTAAGGGTCCAGCAAAAAGACAGAGCTGCCTGAGGGAGGTGGGTGCATCACTGGCAGGTGCAGGGGACACCAGGGTGGTGATGCAGTGTCCTGCTCTCTGACACCAGGCACAGCATGTCCCACTGCTGCCCCGTATCTGGCTGTTTCATCTGGGCCTGACATCAGTCAGTCGAGCACCTTTTGACTTCTCCCTTAGGAATACTACGGCATCCTGTAAAATCTTGTATCCCACAGCTGCTAATGGACCCTTCTGTTTATCACATGCTTACAGCTGTTGGTGCAGACTTACACCTGCACTTTGGAAGAGCTGATTTCACAAGCAGCCTTGTTTGCATGGTAATCTGAAGATCTGACAGTTATCATCTCTTTGTTACACACTTTCAGTCTTCAGACTCTGAAGCATACAAGAGTTCCTCATCCCTAGAGCTCAGTGAAACAGCAGTTGCATCATTTCAACACAAGCATTTTATCAACAGTTGTGTTTATAGCTTTAGCCTCTATATCTTGAATTTTTTCTTACACTTTTTTAAGGAGAACAGATATAACTCATCCTCTTTCTCTTCCACCTGTCTTCATCTCCTCTGTTCTGACCTACCATTTCCTTCTCCTGTTGGTTTCCAGAATCTTGTATATGAAGCTCCCTACTAGTTTAGAATGTGATAATTAGCTACTGTAATAATGATGATTTTGAATCTGGGAAAATGAGAATTTGAATCAACTTACTGTTAAGTCTGGCGTACTGATTATTTGCTGTGTTTTTCTTATCTTGGAAGCATTCTGTGGACTACTAAACAAGGGAAGAAAAAAAAAAATCAGAAGTTTCCTAAAGGTAGTCAGACTAATATCACTTTGAAAACAAAAATTATAACTAAATATGCTGAGTTACCATGAGTTCTGTGCATTGATCTTTTTGTGGGTTTACATTTTAGTGCTCCTTTTAAACTACTTCAATATGATGGAATTTAGAAAGAGAATAGCTGAAAAGCTGTATTCTCTCACAACTTTTTTTCTCCCCCCTTTAATGTTACAGATGAGCCACAAAATCCATGCAGCAACATTACAAGTGGCTCACCAAAAGCCACAGCCTACCTTGGAGAAGTTCATACTGCCTAAAAGAATTTACTTTATTCAACAGCCACGGAAATGTTAAGATTCTCATTAAAATACTTATGTTTACTTAAAAGTGAGTTTCTATTCGATATAGCACTTAGCACACTGTGGTGAAATGCTCAAAAGCCTTGTATCTTGCTGTGTTTCTGTTACTGACAATAAAATATAAGAAGAGTTACTAAATGTACTCAGGATTTATTTCAATATCATGGCTTCTGTCTAACCTGGTGTTACTTGTCTGTAGTAATTACCCAATGCCAAAAAGTAACAGTTTCACTTACTGTGTGAGTTTTGACTGAAGGAGTGGAAACTGTCAGCCCTGTTGTTTTGGGGTTTTTTTAGTTAATGGTAGCAAAGCTGATGTGAACTTGATTCTAAGAAAGCAGATCATGACTGAAAGGCATGGGGCTTCTTTCAATTGAGCCTGAGGTTTTCCATGCTGAATGCATGCCTGAGGCTTTACTGCACGATAAGTAATTCACAAACTCCTGGGAAGGATTTCAATGCAATGGAAAGAAGTATTTTTTGCTCGCCTTTCTTTCTGTAAGAAAACCTAGCTCCTCTGCAGAGATTCAGCAAGCAGGAAGAATCAAGTGGAAACTGTTTGAACCTATTTGGGGCTGGGATGGATAAGTGAAGGAAGTACCTGACTTGGAGCTGAACCCTTGGCATAGGAGGGCAGGTAGCAGGGAGGAGCCAAGGTGCAGAGAATGCCATGATTGGAGTTTGGAGTTAGAGTTGGTAGAATGGGGTATGAGACTTAGCACTGACCGCCAGTAGTAGGGTCATGAGGGGTCAAGCTTACAAATGGGGAGGAACAAGTGCAAATGCCAGTCCAGGCAATGTCCTTGAGCCATGTCCTACTTGCAGTGACAACAAGGACAATAGAGAGGGCCAGGGGATAATACTGTCCTGCTGTTGGGAGTTGGTTGCGGAGCTCCACTGACTCAGAATTTAGTTCTGCTGGGACTACTTTTTTTTTTTAAGGTAGTGATTGCAGAAAAGTTTGCAATCAATGCAAAATTCCCAAAACTGAGTTTCGTCAGGATGGATTTCAAAATGACAAACAATATTGTGTATCCAGACAAATGTCAGGGCTTTGGTGTTACTGCACAAGTGAGTCCCTGTTCCCATACAGTGCATGTGCTGACACTGATGTTTGCCATTCCCCATGCTCTTGGCCCATGTCGTGTGCTCCAGGGGAGGGGTCGGCTGTAATTCAGGCCTAGTGCAGAGATTGAGTGATGGACACTGAGGCATCCTGTATGGATTAGTACCAGGACTGTGCTGTTGATGGTGTTATAGGTAAAACTGGATAAATACCACCAAGACTGGAATTCCTTTGCAAATTCAGTCGTTTTTCCAAATTACTTTTTGAATTTCAGTGGGTGAAGATGCCTTCTTCACCTTCTCTTGAAATTGCTGCTGCTGCTTTTGATTGTATCCACAGCTGAGCTCAGATGTAGCTAAGAGGCAAAGAACCTTCACCTTGGGTTGCACCAAGTGTCGCTGGCACCAACTATGAGCTCGCTCATTGATTCTTTCCCACTGAGGCAATGTGTCAGATAAGAGCCATTGATTAGTTTCTAATGCTGGTAGAGAAGACCACAGAGGGTGTTCCAATTTGCTTAAATCACTTGTGGCTGTGCTCAGGTTATTTATAAGTACTTCAGCATCTGTACAATTTAAACCTCCCAAGTCCCTGTGATTCCAGTCACATCCCTTCTTGTTCCTTTTGGAGAAGTGGGGGTTTGCCCCTGTAGCCAAGCTAACCATCTGGCATGGGAAGTGCTTAAGAATGGTGACCACATTGGTTTAAGTGTAGAAATATTAATCTGTATTACTAGTTCTACTTGTTTAAGAAGCCAAGGTGGATTAAACAGCATTTGTTGCTTGTCTGCATTTTTGGTCACACAGTCCAATTTCAAAAATTTGTGGGGATAGAATTTTCTCATCGTCTTTGATTGGGGCAGATGTAGTTGTTTTGGTTTCAATAATATCTATCTTGAGTTTAAATGTTAGTCCCACATTATGGTGGTCACAAAGGCATACAACAAAAACAGGTTTAATCAGGGTAAAATTGTACTAACAATCCCATCTTTTGGTGGCACAAAATTTTGAGTCTTTTGCGCTTGTTTCTGTTGTACTATTAAACATTGAAATCCAAGTGACTTTCCCACGTGTAGAACCATTAATTATTCTGCATCCTATCCAAATTTTTTCTTGGGTTGTTCCTTTCAAGAGAGGAACACAACTATATCTATCCCAACCCTACCCAAGTTCTAAATATGCTTCAGCTCCATTCAGAACCAGAATAGTGAAATTGTACACTAAAATTGTATACTTAAATTCATGCTTAATGTGAAAGGTGATACTCAAAAAATGGTTATATTGTCAATGGGTCTTCTTTTTACAGTGTACTTTCCACATGACTGCAATGGAAAGCTATTGCAAACATGAGACACCCCCTCTAAAATCAAGGGGTCCTGGGAAGGTTACCCAGAGTTAGTGTTGCCATTTAACACTAATGTCTGCATCTTTTCATCCATCCATCAAATGTAAATAATCTTGTGTTGATTCAAGATTAAATTATGATCACAGGAGGTGGTGATTATTAGCATGTGCAATAATTAACTTGGTTACACCTTGAATAAATAGAAAAAATTAAAATACTGCTTCTCCTTTGGAGATGACTGTTTTTTCTCTCTGGTTCCATAACTGACTGATAGCTACTTGTGAAACACTATCAGTGTTATCCTGGACAACAGCAACAATGTACTTTATGGATGTTGAAGTTGTAGGTATGGGCTTAGGAAAACAGTTAGTCTGCTTTTGTGTCTTGTATAGCACACTTCTATTCCCCAGACTGGCTCCATGGCAGTGAATATTCATGTGAATGTCAGTGAACAAACAGGACTTGAGTTAAAGCTGTCCGTGTGTCAAATGTCTATCCATGCTCTCAAAGCCAAAAATAGCACAGCGCATTCTAATGTATCGATGGCCAATACGTGCTCCCTATACAAATAATATTTAAAAGCTTTAGAAGTCTAATCTTTATGCTTTTTGTTTCTGAAGAAAATCAGTAACTAGAGAAAAGCTGTAGGGTCTGATTCTGTAGGCCTTTATGAACATCACTTTCTATGAAGCTGAATGTTATTTAGCTGTTTAAAGCAGTACGTTCAGGGAGGGAGGATGTGCTTGGTGTGGAAGGGAGCTGTAGGAAATGCCTTTTGTGGCATAAATCAGGCAGTCGTACGGTGACTGCTAAGGATGGAACTGTTCTGTTGAAAAGCCCTGGGCACTACTCTGTGCAGCGCACACTTGGCGAGTGCAGTCCCACAGAGATGAACTAAGCACCTTCAGTAACTGGAGTGTCTGGAAGGGCGGTGTCTGTGGGCAAACAGGAGCTCTGCAGCAGCCCGTGCGGCTCAGCCCGTGTGTCCAAGCTGCGCCAGTCCCCGCCGCACAGCCGCGGGCGTGCGCCGCAGCAGCGCCGAGCTGCGGTGTGCAGAGCGCTGCTGCGGGAGCGCCAGGGCTGCCGCAAAGCACTGCAATGGAAAGGCTCTGCCGGGTACGACCTGCCTGAAACTGTCAGCTGTAAAAACAGGTCCAAACAAGAAGTTAGGAGGTCTAGTTTTGACAAACTCTGTTTCATGGGTTTGCTAAATGTAAAGCAGGTGCAAGCTCCTCTTCTGCAGGAAATCCTGGCAAGTGTTCTGTTCCATGTCCTGCTCTGTCAGGTAGTGTCCCCTGTGGGGGCATTACAAGAAGTATTTTGTGCTTGCTTTTTGTGTCAGTAACACTTACTAGTCTTTGCAGGGTTTCTGAAAGATTTGTATGGAGAACAAACGAAACTGTTCTGTTTAAATGTTTTTTATAATTAAGAACTTTATATACTTAAGAGCACTTCCTTTTCAACCAAGACAATCTTTCACTCTTCTGTTGTATTTTGACAGGTGCACTGTCAGGTGCATTATTTTCTCTAATTTATTTCTGTTTATTAAGGTTTCCTTCTTATACTAGTATGCTTAATAGCAAGAGCTAAGCAAGAAACAAAAACTGTATTTTGTACTTCTAAATAACAGACGACTTGGTTTTTCCTCCTGTTTGTGTCTTCCTTTCTGTGTCATTTCAGTTTGTGTTTGCACCATCATTGATGATACTGTGATGAGGCTGTTGTGCCTTCTGTTGCAGGGAGTTTGTTTTATTTAGTTCAAGCCTTTGCTTTCATTATTTAAATATGAATTGCCACCAAATTCAGAACATAAAGAACAAGTACAGTAGGTTTGCTAGAAAAATCAACCCCCTGCAGGAAGACTGTTTTCAGGCTTCTCACAGATTATTTCAAACAATGCAAGCATTCAGTGAGAAGGACATGATTTCAGGAAAGTATTTCTGCTGCTGATCTTCATTTCACCATGCTGGAGGACACAATGTTGGTTAATATGCAGTTGTTTTTAGCTGTAACCCTCAAAACACCTTACAGAGGTGGGAAGCCAAGGCATAGCGAAAGCTGTGAAAAGACATTTCAGTACGTGTTGGTTGGTTCAATGTCTTTGTCAGCTTGGTAATGTCACATGTGCTGTTTGATGGCCTGAGACATACATGTTCTGTTGGACTTCTCTGAGGGAGGAGTTTCCTCTGGGGCAAGGAAGAGTCTCTACCCTTAAGCACTTGGTGCTCCTAGGTTGGGTGGTGCTTGACAGAGCTGCTTGGGAATTTGGGAGTGTGCAGCTTGTCACTGGTCTAGCAGGAACTACAGTAAATGCTGTTCAGTGCACAGACCAAGGCCTGAATTGAGACGATGGGATTCCTGACTCTTGTGTGAAACTGCAGCAGGTAAAATGGCAAAGAAATTACACATGGCAAGACTAGCAAGTTGCAATAAAAGAGAACATGACTTAATTTTAATAAACAGATACTAGCTGTTGTTTAAAGCCTCTGTGCCTTCCAGGATGTACTTGTTCAGCCTGTTCCTCTCTAAGTGGTATGCATAAATCTGCAAATCTTTTCAAGTGCAGTAACCTCTGACTGGCATATAAGCCCCAGAAGTCCTGGGTAAGTAGTGCATACATAAGCCAAATAATTTCCTGAGTTCACCTTTAGTTCCTGCAGTAGAAGACTATATTTCTAAAATGTAAAAAAAAAAAAAAAGAAAATTCAGTGGTCTAATCAGTGTCATCTACCATACGAGTATTGTTCCTGTTGTGTGCAACTCCCACACCATGTTCCCAGGAAGGCACCTCTTGGTTTGGAAAATCTTGCTGTTGTTGAGGACCCTTGTTTCCACATGTTGCCATTCCTCCTCTTCCCTCCCTGCACCTTCTCGCTGCCCTGTCTTCCTCAGCCTGTGCAGGACAGGTATTTGCAGCTGGTCAGCTGCCTGGAAGAATGTGTACTTTTATAGTATGTTTATAGTTCTTGTCATACCTGCCCACAGATTCTACTCCTGGCCATTATGCCATTCATGCTCAATTTTAATGAAAAACTTCTAGATTATATTATTAGCAGAAATTTCAGTCTGACACTTCATTTTTAATGAGCTACCAATGTTTAATTCATTCCAGAACTGAAGGGAAGGACTATTACAGCTCTGAAGTCTGAGTATTGCTGAGTGTCCAGCTAACAGAGACTCTCCAACTCTCCAGTTGTTTGTTAAAGCAATTTTATAGAGGTTTATAACTCATATCAAGAGTAGATTCTGCAGTTTCAAAGGTTATTATTATATGTGTACTGGATTTGCCACAAGAGGTTGCTGTATGCCTACAGCTTGTTCCAGCTCTGCCACCTGAGCTGCCCTCAGAAATACAGCTGTTTTCTGCCAAGGAGTTAGATCTTAATCTGCTGGGAAAGTTTCAAAGAAAAAGAATAGATAAGTTTATGAAAACTTCATTTGGTATTTCACAGGGGATGTGACTACCTAGAAGCTGTGAAGATACAAAGGGCCTAATTCCATGGTAACAGAAAGTGGTATCAGACTCTCTACCCTGTCTCTGGGCTCTGGGTTCCCTGCTGGAGTCAGGTACAAGTGAGTCAGCACAAGAAATAGGAAAGAATGCAGGCTGTATGGGTATTGGGTCCATTCAGTATGATTTTCTCAGTCTGTAGATACTCACATAGCATGTTTCTGAACATGGTCTCTTCAGAACAGATTCATTGCTTCACGAGCCAGGCAACTTTGGAAAGTTGGATATAGCATCCCACAGTTAACAGTTACATATGAAGCGATGAAGTTTCTGAACACAACTCTATACACAGTGTTTTTCTTTTATATTTGGGCTTGACTTCTGGAGAGCAATTCAGAAGTTATAGTTATGTAAAGGAATGATTAAGATTTTTCTTAAGTTATGAAAAAAAAATGTTTTATATAATAGGTATCATTTTAGTTGCAAAATATGCACTTACCGTATACTGAAATAGAACAGTCACTAAAATGAAGATTGATATTAAAATTGAAATCCAACCTTCTACTTTCATTGTTCATAACTTTCTTAAGTTCCTTCTAGTTTAAATTTTTCACATTCAGTATGTTTTTTCAAAGTTAAAGAGCTGGAGGAAACTGAGCTATCTTTAAGCTACATAAGCCTGAAATATTTGTTCTTTATATGTTACAATCAAGAAACATTAAAAGTAATGAAAAGCGAGGTTATCTATTAAAAAATAGCTGAAATTGAAAACTTTTAATTTGGTTTGTTCTATGGATCTCAGCCTTAAAAAGTAAAACAAGTCAAAAAGACAAATTTAGACTGATTTTGTTGAAGCTGTTCACATGTGCCACTCAAAGGTGACAGGCGTTTTGCTCGTCCATGGTGTGTGTGCATTTGAACTCTTCTCCAGTAAAGTCTGTTGAGGTTTCTGTAGACAGTACTTGAAAATATTTCACAAAGAGCCCTCCAATTATGTTGAAAGTTCTAGCTGCTAGTTCTAAAATTGGTCTTGATGCCTTGAATTGTAATGAGTAAAAAGGACAATAAAGGGGGTCATGGGGAGGGGGCAGAATGTCCCAACACTTTGCAGACCTGGGCTGTAAAGAATTCAGTAGTTTTGCAGGCAGAAGTGGCTACACTGCATGTATCTGCTGATTGAAATGCATATACTGTTCTAATAAGCTCCCAGCTCACAAATAGGACTTCTTTTTTCTTGTTTCATGCTCTGCCAGTGAGGAGGTTCACAAAAGGAAACTGGGAGGGAGCACAGCCGGGACAGGTGACCTGAACTGACCAAAGGGATATTCCATACCATAGAATGCCTCATCACACTGGTAAAATGTAGAGAAGAGAATGTGGTTAAGAGGATTCTCCATTGAAGAAAGGACAGTGTGTGCTGCTGGCTGAGGCACACACAGCTTCCTCCCTTGGTTTTGGAATCTATCTTCAGCTACCAAGCTGCTGAAGTGCCGGTGAAAGAAGAGTAATGTCACTAATTGCTGTTGCTCTTGTTACCCTGAGGGCTTTGTCTCCAGTTCCTCTGCTCTTCTGACACTAAACAAGGCAGTTATGGCCAATGTTCTGCAGAGAATGTGCTGCTTGTGTATCAGTCTGTCACTTCTTTATGAACAGGTACATGGATTGTCTTGTGCCCATTACAGACACATTGGAAGACATTCTGTGAAATGCTCACATAGTATAGAAAATGTTCTAGAACACTCTGGCACTGAAATTTTGCAGTTAAATTCAGATTAATTTTTCATAATGAATTGCATATGAAAATCAATCAGAATTTGCACAGAAAACAGCAAATCCTTATTTATCCGTTTATAAATTTATTTTGGATTGACCCTACATTTTCCTTTTTTTGGAATGGAGGAGGATTAATTTTGAGGAGAATTCATTTTTGTATTTAATTATGTGAAATTGTAGAGGTTGTGTGTAGCAAGGTGGAGCACTTTGGTCTCTGTGCACGGAATAGCTGCAGTATTGGACACTTGGGGTGGAAGAAGCAAGCAGCTCAGGCTGGGAGAGAAAAACATGTCAGCTCATAACAATGGCATGCAGATCACCACTGCTAAATCTGTGTTATACTTAACATAGTTATCACTTAAAACCACTGCACCCTTCAGTGCTAACCCCATTGATGTGAGATGGTTATCTACACGAGACTTTCCCAGCCAGAGATAATGCTCTTTGATGGCTACTTTGGTACAGCTCATTGGGGTTACCATGGCTGCCCCACAGTAAAATTACCAGTACCTCAGGTTTTTTCTCATAAGCTGCCATCTGAGCTGTCTTTTTGAGGAGCTAAATATTTTAACACTCTTGCTGCCTGGCATAATCTTCAGCCTTCAGATCAGTTTTGTGGATTTCTTGTGCACTCTCTCATTTTTCAGTATCTTGGAAAATATGGATGGATAGATGGGAACAGTGTTCACTGCTGTATTCGGAGGTAATGCCACCTCTACACATGTTTGCTGATCCCTCGCTCGTACAGGTGAAGAATATACTGGCTTTTTTTGGAGCAGGAGCATGGATGTCGTGTGGCTTTGCCATGGCAGCCCCAGACCCTTTCAAAGGTGCTGCTTCCCAGGAGGCAGTTTGTCTTTTTCTGTGTTGTGGGCAGGGCCACACTCCTTGTTCCCACACCTGGCATTTCTAATCTGGCTGTCTGAAATGCCTCACGTGGTCCAGTTCAGAAAGTAACTTGGATCAGTCTGAGATGTTCACAGAATTACAGAATTGGTTGATTTGAAAAGGACCACAGTGGGTCATCTGCTCCAACCTCCCTGCTCAAGCAGGGTCATCCCAGAGCACACGGCACAGGACAGTGTCCAGACGGTTCTTAAATAAAACCACCTGTGGAGGGAGACTCCAACCTCTCTGGGCAATCTGTTCCAGATCTGTCGTTATTATTTAGAGTATTTATATTATTTATATTTCGCTCATCTTTTGCCGTGTGCAGCTTTTATAAGCTCCGATGCGATTACTTTCATGTTCCTGATGGAAGGCTGCTTTGGTGAAAGTGGATGGCCTCTGGTGTGGGGCACGGGGCAGGAGCCCCCAGACCCGAGCTGTGCCTGTGGGCGCTCAGGAGCAGAGCTCAGCCGGGCAGAGGCACGGATGGTGGGGCGCTCGAGCAGCACATGGTCCATGGGCCCGGGCCCGGGCCCGGCTCTGCGGGGCTTTGCGGTCGGTGTCTGCCGAGCACTACCGCGGCCTGGCCGAGCACACTACCCAGCCCGGCTCTCCTCTCCTCCCCTCCCCTCTCCTCACGGGCGCTCCGCCCCAGCCCGTCCCGCGGGGGGCGGGCGCTGCCGCCGCCCCGCCCGTGAGCTCATCCCGCCGACGCGCCTGCCCAGCCCGGAGGAGCCCCGAGCAGCCCGGGCTGGGCCGCGCCGCGGAGCCCGAGGCGAGGGGCTGGGCCCGCCGCTGGGTGAGACCTCCCTGACTCTCCCTCTCCTTCCCTCCGCCGCCCCGCGCCCGGCCGGGCCGGGGGCTGCGCGGGGTCGGCGGGC
>VZTJ01001133.1:244080-259980 GCA_013397795.1 Orthonyx spaldingii | reverse complement strand
CGTGTGCGGGCATGTCGGGCAGGCACGGGCCAGGGGCAGGGCAGGGCGCGGAGGGGCGCGACCCGGGGCCAGCGGGGGTGGCCACCGGCCCGTCAGTGGCCGGGGTGCCCGGGGCCGGGGCCGGGGCCGAGCCGGTCCGGGGGAGGCGCTGCCCGGGCGGGGCTCGGCCGGGATTTCCGCCTCCCCGGCCCGCACTGTCATGTTTCTGTGACTGGGGCGGTTTTTATGCCTTTATCAGTAAAGATTGGGGCGAAAGGAAAAAAAAATGCTGCTTTCTGGAAAACTTGTTTTCTTGGTGGTGTTTGGATTTGGTATTGGAAGGGGAGGAAGAGCGGCTGAGAACAGGCACACGCCCCGCGCAGAGCCGGCTGGGGGCACAGGCGGGAATGGGGTGCGCCACACGTGCGTGTCTGTGAGCAGCGGCCTTGCTTTGACGGCTGGAACAGAAGGTCCTGCCCCAGAGGTCATCAGATCCTGCTGTGATCTCAAGCATAAAATGATAAAACGATAACTTGATTCGTTTTCAATATGTGAGTTACTAATAGTGCATAGTAGCAGTGTATTTTAAAACATACTTTCTAAAGCTTTCTGATTTCTCAGTACTTGATAGCCATAGCCTCATAATGTATATTTGTTGAATAGGAGACTGGGTCCTGAATTACCGTTTTCAGGACTAGAATGTGACTGGAGACTTGTTTCTGTGAGGGTGAGCGCCGGGGGGGAAGACGGAGGTTTAGATTCGCTTTGGAGCGATGCGGAATGCGGCCCCTGCCCCGTGTTCCCTGCTCTGTAGCCCCACGGGGCAGGGTGGCAGTGGCACTCGCCTGCTCTGCCTCACATGGTGGTTTCTGACTAAGCCAGTGCTGCTGCACCATTTGGAAAGCCAACAGCTGAGGATCTGGGAGGTTTACTTTGGGCTTCTGTGACTGCTGGGTGTAAAAACAGTTGGCAAGAGGTTCATTCACTGGTCTGGAGTATTTTAAATATTTTACTCATCCAGCCTACTTTAGACTTTTGCAGTATTATTCAGGACATGCAGAAGTCCTAGGTTGCCTCGTATTTTTGATAGCTGTTGCTTAAAAATAGTCTGATACTTACAAAATTGAAAATACTAGGGAATAAGGGAAATAAGTGTGATACCTTAGATCCTAGAAAATTTCCTCCCATTGTTGTTTAGTATACAGTGGCCAAAATTGAACTTTTCCCATTTGTTCTGATCTGCTGTTTAAGTGCTGTTTAAGTGAAAAATGGTAATATACTATAAAATTATGCCAGTGAGCAAGGTAAACACAAATAGCATTTATTTTTGCCACTGCTCGGGTAATGTATTTAGAGCTTCATTTACATGGATGCTCTAAAGTGCTGGTTGCCTTGCTTTCTCAGTGTAGCTAACCATTGGAATGTCCAAATCGTGATGAATTATATCTGCTTTAGAGCCAAAACATATTTGGTTCATGGCCAGAGTTGCTCAGCTTCCCATAAGAGTCTGTAGGAAAAAGACATTTTGTGTGTCTGACCACAGTCCTGAAGTTGATGCCATGGCAACTTTGTGATCTGAATTATATGTTGGAAGGCAGCTGAGCAGTCTTAGCAGAGGTGTTTGTTTTTCTTTAGCTGAACTTCTTCCTCTCATCAAGATTAAACCTTTCTTTGAAGGTGAAAGATTATTTAGCAAGCCTTTAAACTCTTGTGCATATAAGAACAACAGCCTGGTCTGTTAGTTATTTGTAATGACACCCATAAATATCTGTAAATTGTAATTTATATACGTGGTTTTAAAGTTAAGATTTATATGTAGAGATGCTGTTTTGACTAAAAAGTGGTATTTCAAGCTCTGTCAGGAGCTAGAGCTTCATGTTTTCCAGAAAAATAGAGAAAGGCCAGCTTTAGGTTTTATGTGTGGGAAAGTTTGAGAAAACTGGGTTAGTTCGTGTCTTTTGGTTGCTTTCAGCTCCCAAGACTTGATGTGGAGGTTGGAGAGTTTTTTTATCACAAAGCTGTGGCAGGGGAAAAAAATCTCAGCATATGGTCTAACAAATGTGTAAGGTCTTATTTCTTAACAATATCTTTGTGTATAGGAAGCACCACTGTTAGAAAACTGACTTCTGAACACTGAAGGCATAGTGTAATACTAGATTGAAGAAACTCCAATAGCAACCTCTGAAACATTACGTGATCCTCACTGCATTTGGCTTTGTGTTTAACTTTAGTTTGATAAGTGCCCCCCTTTTTTTTTTTTTTTTTAAATAAGTTTGGTTTTGTGGAGCCTTAACCTCTCTGATCTTATTCTGAAGGGAAGTAGATAAAGGGATCAGTTGCTCATTAATGCAGAATATCCATTGTGTGGTCTGGTGTTAATGTGTCTTTTTGCTCTGCTGTCTCCTACTATCCTTTCATTTTAAAATTCATTGTTTAGCATGACTGAATTAATCCTTCAGTATTCATTGTACTTGAGAAGTTCTGTAAAGCTATTTCAGCATGCTTAATTGACTAGATTGTTTATCTAAGTATAAAACTCTAGAGCTCATGGGATGATCTCTGTGCTGTATTTGGGCTCTCCACAGACATGTCGGAGTCTCTTGTGGTGTCCGTCTCCTGCTCACTGGGATGTAGGAGAGTCTGAGCTGGAGCATGACTTTTCTTTCACTCAGTTTTGTGCTTCAGTCAAACAGGGTATTTTTGGTCTCCTTTCATAGCTAAAATGTCCTCTTGCTCCTCCTTCCCGCCTTTCAGCTTCATAAACCTTCAGAGGTTTATCCAGTGTAGTGATTTCAGGTTTCTGTGCTGTGTAGGTGATACATCACTGTGTAGGCTTTTTTCATCCATCATTGTCACTCCTGCTTCTTGAAGTATATGCATTCTAGTTCATGTCCATGGAATTACTTGAACTTCTAAAAGTCTTGTTTCTCTTGCTGTGTTTCAGGAATTCTGTTTTTGCTCCCCCCCTCACTGAGAGGAGGCTTGCTAAGCTATAGGCTTAATCTGTAAAGGTGCTTTGGTATTAGAATATTCAACTTTGCAATATCTTAGCTTCAGTACTTGGCCTCCTTGTGTAAAGTATGGAGATACTCCTGTGCCTGAGGGATGTTCTTTAGAGTATGGAAGCAAAGGGTCAGGCAACTGTGCTTGCAAGAGTTATTTCTCCACTGTGTGACTGGGAGCATTGCTGGGACATGGGCTTTGTTTCCTAAGGTGGCATCACCAATTTAGTATTTTGCGTATTTTCTCCTCTCAGTCTGGAATACTGATTTCTAATGAGGGTGCTGGTTTGAAAGCAGAAGTTCCGCTGGCTTTTGGAATGGACAGCTGTGCAGATCGGTCAGCTTGGCAGGTGTGAGGTGTCTCGTTGGTGTCTTGTCCCACAGGACATCAGTCCTTGGGTGTTGGTAGAGAACAGTTTGCTGTTGGCCTCACAGGTGGTGGAATGCCTCAGCATGGAATTCTTGCTGGGCCACAAAAGTGGTGTTCACTGATGGCAGTGGCGAGTTCTGCCACAGCCCTTAGCAGAAATTTAAATGTCTGTGGTCAAATCAAGAGCTGCCTTTACAGTCTTGATGCTATTGAAGTTGATGGCAGTGCTCACTGAATTATGCATATCTGACCTTTTTCTGTAAATACTGTGTCAACAGATGCAGGGGTTATGGTTTACAGTGTTTGTGAGGTGACTGATTTGGTGAGGCACTCTTTGTGAAACACTTCTCAGGCACTTCTGCAGTCTAAACGGCCAAAATAATTTTGGGAATGCAGCTGATCTTGAAGTCATCT
The DNA here is from genome assembly GCA_013397795.1 of Orthonyx spaldingii. NCBI lineage: Eukaryota > Metazoa > Chordata > Aves > Passeriformes > Orthonychidae > Orthonyx > Orthonyx spaldingii. Next base: position 256,215 of record VZTJ01001133.1, on the reverse strand, counting down.
AGTTCTTCCTCATGTGCATTGGGGAATTCAGCTGTATCTAGATGTGCATGAGATTGGAAAACTATATGCAGCTTAGAGTTCTAGTGAGGTTAAATATTGTAACTATATAATAAATATATACAACACGTAAAAATATATACAAAGTTACAGACCTGTATTTTGAATATCAGAGTGTTTTTTATCAACTGCCTTTAATTCGTGGTGATGCTTCAAAGTTAGAACTTGTGAATTATCATTAAATTTCCTCCATGTTTTAGATTTCTATAATACAAGGTGGTGTTTAAAGAAACTCCACAGCCTACAGTAGAATTGTTTGCAGTCTCATTTTGCTCTGCAGTAGAATTTCCCCCTGATTAGTGATCCAAGTGTTAGTCGAATTTATCACCTTTTTGTTTAAGAGAAGATGCCTGGAGTTGCAGCTCTGTCAGAATCAAGCCGTGCAGAGGGTGTGCCAGGTGCCAGCGACACGTGTCCTGCCTAGCCGGCAGTGCTGGACTGTGGACACGGGCGCTTGCGGCTGCAGGCAGCAGCCTGAATGCTGAAGCTCCTTGTCTCTGAGTTGTTTCTTACCCTTCTACCTACATATGCCCCTATCTAGCTCACACAAATCTGTAATTAAAATATTCAAGAATTAGCGTGTTTGCGGCAAACCTGAAGACTTTGTAAGGATCCCTTCTGGCTTGATGGAGGCTGTGGCTGTGGTGACTCCTCTCATTCTGATAGCCAGGCACCCTTGGCTGTGGTGGAACCTCTGCCCGCCCTGCGGCGGTCACTAGCTGTCACATACCCCAGCTGAACAGTGGGAGTGGGTGTCACCTGCGCCTCAGAGCCCTTACAGTGTAATTTCAGAAGTGTGTGGGATGAGAGGGTGAGGGGCTGCTGCTTGTTTGCGGCATATTTCATATATTTGATAATTAACCACTTTAAGACCGAAGGGTTCTGTAAAATGTTTGCTGCACTACACTGAAGTTGTGTATATGGTGTAGGTTGGGTTTTTTTGTGTTGTTTCTGTTTGTTAGTTGGGTTTTTTTGGTTTATTGTTTGGGGAGTTTTGGCTTGCTTTTTTTTTTTTTAAGACTCAGTCTTGGTTAAATTTAGCTCCAGCAGGAGAAAAGCTGGAACTTGTTAGCACACAGGAAGTGCTCTGACAGGAGGTTTTTGATGTGTGTGTTTGTGTGTAAATGTGAACTCTGCAGCTCCACGATGGAGTCAAGCCTGGGGAGGTTTGGGTAGGTCACAGTGGTTTTACATCTTTAAATGTTGTCTTAGGTTCTGGTGGAACTTCGCTACCTTAAGTATTAAATATCTCTTAATGTGTCAAAAGCTGGTAGTTTTAAGTTAAATCCAAAGCTGTTGCTCTTAAAACAGGAGAGGTGTTTAATTGCTGAAAAGACAGTTCAGATTGAACTACTTCAGCTTTGTTTTAGCTGGAAAAATACTAGAATTTGTGTAGTCTAAAGATTGTGCTTTTCTCTTTTCAGTCATTTACAATTAAACTAATCCATTTCTCTCCTAGCAGATGTTATTCTTAGGATCCCTTAGGATCTATATTTCTGACCATACTTTAACAATTAAGTATTTGAACAATATCCAAGTAAGAGTAAATAGAAGCACAGTATGACCTTTGCTTTTTGAAATTTAAATGAGGTGGAAGTAGGTAGAGACTTTAATGTGTGGGTTGAGTTTGATTCTTTTTCTGTGTTGTGTGGGTTTTTGGGTTTTTTTTGGTTTTCTGTGTTGTGTGGGGTTTTTTGTTGCTTGTTTTTATTTGTTGTTGCTTTTGAACAAGAATGACACAACACAAAATATTCTTAGTGTGAGTTTTAGAGGGAGACTGGTTTTGTGTTTTACACCAGAAATGCTTTTGAGTTCAGTTGATTATTTAGTTAATATGCTTCAAGGTCTGTTTTACACTGGACTAAATACCATTGAGGTCATAAAAGGATTTTATTTGTGTTAGTAAGGACTGAGTTTCTGGATTTTTCTACAAAATTTGCCAGCAATTGAAAGTTTGAAGAGGAATGTTACTGCCACAAAGTGCAGACATGGTAAGGTAAAATTTTCAGCACTTTCTGACTTGAGAAAGATTGAGAATTTGTGTTCATGCAAGAATTACTTTGAAAAGTTAGGAAATAGTGTGGCAAGATATAAGGGGAAAACTTTGCTTTACCCTCAGATAAATTATACTTGGCAAAGGTAGAATGGAGTATAGGAACACTGTGCCTTCCAGCGTCATGTACTTATTTGTTGTGCAGTTTCAGAATTCATTGGTATATTTGAAACTCTAGGAATACAGAGTTGGTGTGTATGTTTTTTGTTTATTTATTCTCTGTCTAAGCCATTCTTTGTGCCACTGTGCTATTTTCTGTGAGTTTGCAGTAAATCACTCAGTGATTGACAGGAGCAGCTTATAAAGTGTCTTACACTCATTTTGAGGTACTGGGCATACTTTGAAAGTCTGAGAAAAAAAAGATCTAATTAATATTGGTTTTTTTCCCTGACCAAAAATGCTTCACTTTGTCCTTAAAAGACAACAAGGAAAGGAGAACAAGTGACATTAAATTATTTTATTCTGCTGGAGTTTAAAGCTTTGTAAAAGTCTGCACCAGAGGAATATGCTGAATGGTTTGTCAGAGAGGACTTTTTTCTCTTTTTGCTCCCCCCCATGTCCGTACAGAAGGTTCCCCCAAGCCTCTTGAGCCCTCCGTGCAGTGTGTACCACCAGAACTGCCTTGAGTCACACTGGGGATCTGGGCTTCTCGAGAAAGCTCCTTTTGTGCATCCTAGGCATCTGCCAACTGGCATCTGAGGAATCTCACACTGTCCCTCAATCTGGTAGAAACAAGTTTATTTTCTACCTGTTTTCATCATCTCTGCTAATAGGAAAAACAAGTACTTTTCTTCTTAGTGAGCCTTGCTTGAGCCTTCTTTCTTCAGTTCTCAGCCTTCCCCAGGAGAAAAACTGAGTTTTGTTTCTTTGCAGTTTTCCTTCTGTTGGCAGGATTTTGAGCTGAGTTCTTGTTGGTGTTGCACCTCTTGTCTGTGTGTATCAGTGAACTCGACTCATGTGATGTACAGCGGGCTTGTAAGCATCTCGGGAGCGGGTTAAGGGAAGGCAGTGTATACTGTCTGGGCAAACTTGTGAAGGTTTACACAGACTTTAGATTTTAATGAGTAATTCCTTTTTTTTTTTTTAAGTGTAAAAGTTTGTATTCCACTAGTAGTCAAATTCTGGTTGTGAGGAGTTAAATTTAATTTGGACAGTTGCCTGTGGAAGGAATGCTTCCTGGCATCTGAGTTAGAAGTTTTAGTGGTGCTTGACTGTTTGATTACTGAAAACAACAGGACAACTGTAAAATTTTAATAAATATGGGCTTGCCAGGTATTTAATATTTTTGGTAAGAGCATGTAGGATCTTGTCTACACCAGGGAGTTATTGCAAGTTGGGGGAGGGAGGGAATATGAAGCACTTTTCCCCTTGTATAGACAAGCCTGTAATTTTTCTTGAGTGAACTCTGGGATGTTCTGGGTATTCCATGTTCTTGTCCCTAATTTGAGCTCTGCAGTGGCTGGCAAGGAATTATACCTAAAGCATGTGTCTAGTTCATGTGAATAATCTCCATGGTTTGGGGTCTGTGTGTGTAAAGAGAGTCCAGACATGCCAGGTTGGGCCTAGGGGGAGGCCTTGTGTGTGATCCCGTTGGGGCGGGTGTTGCCTGTCAGGAATGTGCACACAGCTGATATTAATGCTCTAACGAGGTCTCTCAGTGCGACTGCATTGTACATTAAAATGAAAAGTGCTTCAAGGGAAAAGGAATTGGGAGAACATGGATGTTAGAGTGTTTCCTTGTAGCTTACACTACATGAGTCCAGTCCCTAAAATAACACAAGCAGGCAATTGAAAACTGAAGGTTTACATTTCACAAGAGACAGAAAAAGACAGCGTCCCAGGATCTGAAGTGGAAAGCAGCGAGAGTAATATTTTTGTTTTGCCACATTCCAATGAGTGAGATTTCAGGGAATAGCCAAGCTAATCTAACAGTTCGTTGTGACTCAGGGGAGTGGTTTTCCTTCGTTCTGTACCTGCTGTGAGATCCTTCTTTTTTCCTTTGTCATCTCATCTGTAAGCACAGAGAAGATGAATCACAGCTGGCACAATGCAGCAGGAGCACAGGGCTGACCCTACTGGCCATCTTGTAAAGGCTCCACCAGTATGACCGTGAAAAAAACTGTGCTTTGCTCCTTCTAAGTGAAATGGAAATAAGATTGTTCCCCTTCCTGCAGGCTGCTGTGAGCTGGCATATGTCGAGATGTTGAGGTTGAAGAAGCAGTATATATAGATACCCAACATACTTTCTGGATTAAGTGACTTAAGTGTCTGTTCTTTAGGCATCCTCAAAAATGTTAAATTCCAAAGTTTCCTAATTTATTTTGTCCACAAAGATATATACTCTTCTTTTTGTATGTGTAGTTGTGCAATTGTGCTAATGTGCCCTGGACAGCCCCGTGTGTTTGAGCTTTGTGTTCCTGCTCATTCCCCACATTTTAGGGTCATTTAACACTTTCTTTCTCTCTTTTTGTTTTTTTTTTTGTTTTTTTTTTTTTTTTAGGAGGACGAGGTTGCAAGAGGTGCTGTTGCAGGAAGTCATGTTATATTAACTATCTCATCCACAGTCAGCACAGGGATCCATTTAGATAGTTACATTCTCTGAAGAAAATAATTTTGCATTGTATTTTTGATAGAGGTTTCCAAGATTTTCTTGTGTGGCTTGCCCTGAGCAGGGGGCTGGACCAGATGACCTCAAGAGGTCCTTTCCAACCTGAACCATTCTGTGACTCTGCCCTAATCAAAGTCCTAATGAGTGTGTTTCCTTTCTGTCACTTTGGATGTCTCAAGCTGTTGCACACATACCACTCTACCTCTAGTAACTAACGCTAGCCATAGTTATCCTAAGGAAGAAAACATCAATTTGACATTACAGCAGTATGTTTTAAAAGCCACATTAAAACCTTGAAAAGTGTTTACTTTGTAATAAATATGTTCATCTCTGCCTGTGAAGCAGGAAGTAAGTAATATGTCTTTTGTGTACAGATTTTGGATGGAGCTCTGCATTTGATTTCTAGCAAAGGTGAGTGGCAGTGATTCCCAGCCGTTTCAAGATCAGGTATTTTATGATTAGGGTTTATAGAAAACATACTGTCCCAGAATTTCTAAGGGTAGCTGACATGGGGGAGAAAAGATAGACCAGAACACGCACCTGTATTTGGTGTCAATGTTTAAATAGAGACTTGTAGTGTTAGGAGAAAACTATTAGTAAAACAGGAGGAAAATTCCATGAAAAAGCAGAGAATAAAATCCTGAAAATACCTGATAAGAAGGATGAAGAATATAGGAGATTTGGAACTAGATGTGATAAGGAATTTAAATAGAAATAAACTTTGAGTTTTATCAGTATTATCTTATATTATCATTGAAGGAAATACAGCTGTCTGTATTAGTGTGATGTTTCTTTAAAAAAATAAAAATCTCAGGCACACTAGAGTAATTGAAAACCTGGAAAGTAGCTGTGATGATGAAAGAAGTCACCTCTTCCATGTTCTGGACATAATACTGATCTGGTTTGGGGTTTTGTTGGAATTCTGTATGTTTTCATTTTGATTTGTAAGTCATAACTGAAGAAAGGGAAAACTGTAGAAAAGGGCAGATGGCTGTGGTCTTGGTATTTTCTCTGGAACATCTCAGCAGAATGGGAACAAAAAGACTAAAGCCCCTCTGCTGTGCTCAGATATTTTTCATACAAGAAACAGCTGTGAACAGTTAAGAATTTCAGGTTGTGTTGACAGGTGCTGCTCTTCTTCCCCAGTGTAGACAGACAGGTGATTCCACTTGTGGTTCTGCATCTGTGTGATTGCCGAATCCTTCAGCTTGATTCAGGCAGGTGCTTACGGCCTTTGAAGTGAATAGTTCTGGCTTGTGAGTGCTCTCCATCTGCTTCAGTGAAGATCAGCTTCCTCAGTGCTGCAAGGTAGTAACAAGTAGCTGGGGAATAGTAATCTCTGAAAGAGTGATAGTCGTTTTTGCAGTGTCTGGCACCTGCCCAAGATTTTTGGACAGCAGTCAAGTGAAGCGACCAGCGCTTCCCCTGTGTTGGCAGTCCTCAGGGACACTGGCCAAAGTAATCAGTAGTTTGGTAAAAGAGTAACATAGCAGAAAACTAGGTGATTGCAGGGCAGAATAGTTACATCTGTGGCATCTGGGAAATGAAATCTAGATCCAGACTGGTGGGAAAAAAGCTACTGCAAAAGCACATTCTAACAGCTAGCATGATAATGAGGTTTTTCTCACACTTCCTCATCTTTCACCCCTTACTGTATTTTAATAGTGCTTCAGGGCATAATTCCACTTCAGAAGTGAACAGCAAACTGGAAAGCTTGCTGTTCTTTTGCAGTTTTCTTTTAAACTGATGCATAGCTTTTACAGGGTCAGATGAGAGGAAGAAAATGTGGAGTATCTCATGGGTAAATTTAATAATAATTAGATGATGGAGTGAGGAGCAAATGACATGAATGTACTATAGCTTGTCAGTTTTGTATCTGTATTGATCTTTCTGCATAAGAAACACCTACACAGGGTAAAGACCATAATTGTTTGGGTTGCTGTATAAAAATATTTCAATAATAACTGTTTAACTTCAGTGGGTCTGGCTAAATATAGCCTATTTGAAACATTATATATGCCCCTTTCTACTTGGTTGTAGGGACAAAGTGTCAGGGACACATCTCTGCAGTGTATGCTTTATCATTTTCATTCAGGCATTTGAATCATAATAACACAAATATATCTCATTGGAAGTTGTATCTTAAAAAAAAAGTAAAATACTATTATCTTCAAATGTCTGTTCATTCATGAATTAGTAGTCTCATATACCCTCTGTTTATTACAAAATATTGATGGTTCAAAATGTAGTAATTTAAAAGGATTTGTCACTTACTGACTTGATTTGTTGTATCAGCAATACCTTGCTCCTTTAATTATTGATTTTTGCTGTATATTCCTCTTGTTTGAAATCAGCAGTTCAGCTAAAGGACTTTGAATTTGCTAGAAAAGGGAAATATTGAAACTTTTCTGTGTGACACATAGAATGACACTCTGAAAGCATTTGAAGGCAGTGAAAGCAGTTCTGATTAAATGAAGTTTTCTTTTGAAGCTTAGGATTTTGGGATTCAAATGTTTGAGTCATTGGATTAAAGAATGCAAAATACACTTTAACAAATACAGATTATTTGAGGTATGCATTTAATAAATCCCACACTAAAAGGTGGAAAATCCTTAAGTACTTCTGAGTAGATTAAGATGCTCTACCCTTTATTTCTTCGCAAATAAATGCTTACTGGGTTTCAGGATCTAAATATGGATCACAACTGTAGGTAGTGTGTAAAAGTCAGGAGTTCATGGGCATTAGCTCAGGTGCTTATGTACCATGTGGAATTAGTTTATTTGACCTCTGCAGTAGTGATGAACTCCTGTGGGTAGATTTTGAAAATAACCCTCTCTGAAAGGTGGGGTGGTGGAACAAGAGCTATGAATCATCTTGTTCCTGATGTTGGTGTCTTCAGTAGTAGCTTTACATGGAGAACATTCCTATGCAAGGAAGTTCCTGAGTTTTAAGGAGAGACTTGCAGGCTGAGTGAAAATGTGGAGAGATTTTTCCATCTCTGCTTTTCAGAGGGGATTCCTCAGGTAATGAAGTACTTAACTTGTAAAGGTTGAGAAATGAACTGTTGCGTATGCCTGTGCTCCTGACTCCTTCCATGACCCAAGATTTGTGTTTAATAAAGCTGACAGTATTTTGGACTCATTCATGAAGAAGCTGATCATTATCAATTCTTGAATCAACCGACTTTCTGCCCTTTCCCTTCATGCTCTGAGCAGGAAGCAGTTGTATTGAATGTCTTCTGCATCTGAAGACAAACAGTTGAACTGGTGGGAGGACAACATCCATTTGAAAATGCATTTGGTGTGAGCTGGAAGTCCACCTTTGTCAGCAGCTGACAGGGTCTTCAATTCAGCAAGCAGAAGAGTTCTGTTGGGACATTATTATTATTAGCACTGTGGGATAACATGTCCGTATCTAATATCCATTTTAAAATGGAAATCATCATTTTTTAATCTTTAAAAAAACCCAACAAACAAGTAAAACCAAACAACAAACAAGTGGTTTCATGGCAGAATTTAAAAATTGGAATTAAGAACATGTAAACTGGAGTTTTTTACCAAAGTGAAGCAATTGCAATAGCTGAAAGGGTTCCTGAAATCTGAGTCAGGGAGTGATTCTACTTAAGCTTAGCTGTGAGGAGAGAGAAAGTACAGTGTACTTAGACAATGTGGCAGCATTACTGGAAAATATCCTATTAATACAGACACCTGTAAAACCCAACAAGATGTAATATCCTGTGCCTGGTTCAAGTGATGAGGAGCTGTAAATGCACACTGTTGCTGTTCACTTTAGTCGCTGTTCCTGAGGTGTGAACAATGGCTATGAAGAAATACATTACCTGAAACTGAAATGCTTTTGGATGTGTGTCAGTAAGCGTCACAGTAGGTGCAAATAACTCTGGTATATCTTTTGGGTTTGTTTTCTTATTTTTTAAATAACACTGTCTGTAGTATTTTTAAGCTATAGTATTTGGTACATTCCCTCAGTGTTCACCTGCACACTCTGGAATGTGAATGATGTTATACTGGACCCAAGGTGTTGGTTTTAGCATTACTTCAGAAGCCAGTTTATTTTTTCTTTCAGCTTGAAAACAAGGAGCACTGCTATTGCTTTGCTGTTGCAGCCCTTAGGGTTAGCTCTCTCTCCAGGTGCATAACTCATATAGCAAAAGGTGAGTTGTTTTGGAAGTGCTTATCTTTCATTTTTGCATATCATTTTATAGGGGAAAAGGAAGGAAGTGGACTTTATTTCCAGGCAGTAGGCACTTTTTATATCTATACTGAATGTGGTCTGAATAAGCAACCATCTTGCATGCCAGTTCTGTTCTGTGTTGGAATAGATCCTTGAATAACTGTTTGCACGGTAGGGAAATTGGCCTCAATTTCAAGAAGAGAAAATTTAGGATGGAATTGTCCTTGATTCCTTCTGTTTGATCTCTCATTAACCTTTATCTATATTCTAAGAATAGCAGTGATATATACTGTAAAGTTTCAGTTCTGTATCAAGCCTGTCTGTTCTGGTTAATAGAAAATTCATACTTTTAGTATTTGCAAAATAAGGAAGTTAAATATAATACATGTCTTTTCAGGTCTGCCTTTTTTTTCTTACCCTTGCCACTCTATTCTAGCTATGTATGTAAAATACCTTTCTTAGATTCTGAAATTCATGAACAGCTTCAGATCCTACCATTGCATAATGCAGGCTTTCTAATGTGGCAGATGGTTTTCGTATGGAAAAAGAAAAATTATTTATTTAAAAAGCAGCACGTAACAAATATGTTGAGACTTTATTTTGTTTGATAGCTTAGGAGGTTATCTGGGGGAGGTGTTTGTGCATTTAGAAAAGATGCTTACAGTTGGTTTTCTTTCCTTTTGGAATCTGATAATTAGGATTTTTAGGTCTTGTACTAGGAGGCATATGCCATGTAAAGTAAGATGCAGTGAGTTAGAATGTGCTTTCTACTGCAGTATAGTTGGCTTTTGGAATGTCTTTATTCTGCTGCGTGCCAGGATGTTTGCTTCGGGGCAGAAGGTGCCCTGAGCTGGTTGTTGACAGCCCCTGCTCAGAGTTTAGTCCAAGATGAGTTGTATTGGGAAAAGGGAATGTACCTGAACAGACCAAAGAGAGACACAGTTCAGTTTCATGCTGTTCCATCACCCTCCCTCAGTATGTCAGGTACGTTTCAAGACACTTCTCCTTGTTTGAGTGTGAGTGGGGCTTATCCTTTGAAAGCTGTGCATTGGCCTCCGGATGGACAGACTTCAAGGGAACAGTACCCTACATGGTGCCCCGTGAAACGGGTGCAGGCCATGTGGTCAGTGGCACAAAGTCCAGTGTAAGGTCAGGAACTTGTGTACCCCAGGGGCCCATATGAGGCCAGTCCTGCTCAGCCTCTTCCTGAATCACAGGGTGGTTGAGGTGGGAAGGGTTCGTGGGAAGTCACCTTGTCCTGCCCTGCTCAAGAAGGCTTTTCTAGAACCACTTGGCCAGGACTTTCCAGATGGCTCTGGAGTACTTCCAAGAAGGAGGCTCTAGAGCCTGTCTGGGCAGCCCATGCCCACAGTGGTCACCGTCACAGTGAGGAAATGTTCACCCTCACAGTTCTGATGTTCAGGGAGAACCTTCTGTGTTTGTTGGTGCCTCTTTGTCCATTGGATTCTTATCTGCACTCATTTTTAACACTGATTTTTTTTTTAAGCTCAGATTACTTCTCTATCTGAGCTGCTGCAGGGGGTTTCTTTTAGCACTCTACCTGTTCGAGGTCCTGTAAATGTTCTTTTATTATTACCATATTTGTTTTAAGAGCCAGTTCTCCTTGCAACAATGTCATTGTCATCACTTGCAGTAAGGCTCTCCCTGAGGATCTGCTCTGTGAAACCAAATTCTTATCTAATTATCCTCTTGTATTTTTTGCTCTGGTTGCACCACTAAGCTGTATCACTTCTGGAGGGAAAAAAAATTTAAAAATGCATCTGATTGTCAGATCTCAGGGCAAAGCTAATGGGACCCCCTCTGTGAACATTAACAAGAGTTCAGATAGACTATTTCTTCCATGTTCATGTGGTGATACAAACTGAATTTTAATGAAGTCAATAGTGTTCCGCACGACTTAAGAGATTTTAAAACACCTGTAAGTAAAATTTATCATACAGAATACCAACAATATACAATACTCAGTGTTTTTAGGGGAAACAGTGTTTTGAAGCTAGGCAGAAGTTAAGGAATGCAACGTTAAGGATGTCTCTGCAGCTGTAATTAGACTTCCCATTTTTCTATGTGTGCATTATGTTTCAGCCTTGAATTATATGATTGAGTGCTGTTTTCTTCACTAAATGTGTCTAGTTGTCAGGGCTGTTTCTTGATCTCAGAAAATTCTGTGCTGTTGTGGATCATGTCTGTATGTAGCTCATGCAGACAAGCGAGGAGGGGGAGAGTGTTCCCTCGTGTTGCAGTTAGTTGTTCCTTCTAATGATCTTGTGTTTGAATTTAGGAGATATTTCTTTACTTAAAAAAACCTTGAGCAGTGTTCAGGGGACTGTCATTAACCATGTCATTTCAGTCCAGCCTTTTAGGTATTGCTGGACATGTGGAGAACTGGTACGTAGCCTTTGCCTGTAGAACATGGCTGGTACCCAGTTACTGATATTGTAAACACACAGAGTATATGTTTTTAAAAAAAAAAGCTTCACCCTCCCCAGCTGGCATTCAACATTCTAGTGTAGTATAGTGATGCTTATTTTGGTAAATTTATTTATGCTTTGTATCCAATAAATAATCATAACTTGCTTCCTTTTAGTGTATTTCATTTTTCGGTTAGATGATCCAATTTTGGGGGTGTGTTTGTGAGCTTTTTCAGTTTTCTTGATGCTGAAATTGTAGAGGACTGATTCATTTACATCCTTTGGGAAACACCTGAAGGTGCTGCAGAACCTGTTTGCTCTGGGAGCGAGCAGGGCAGCGGTGGCAGTGTCTGTCTCCTGTGTGAGCCGGCAGGAGCCACAGCGGCTGCTGCCCCGTGCGGTACCGGGAGTGCCACCCTCCTTCTGCCACACAGCTTCGGCCCTGTGTGGTACCGGGAGTGCCACCCTCTGCACAGCTTCTGCCGTGTGTCCTGGTGGGTGGGAACCAGCTCGCAGCATCCTGGCTGGTACCTGGCAGAGAGCTGTGTGTGCAGTGTGATCCAGGCTCTGGAAACCTTCCAGTCTCCTGGTTCATGTTGGTTGTATGCGCTTCAGGTTATTCATAGGAGCTGAAGAATTCTGTAGTACTGATTTCTTTCTCTGCTTTATTTCATCAAATGAGGAAAACTGTTTGAGAAATCCATAGTTTTTGGATGGAAGACTTTTGCTTTTGCTGTTGATTTCATGTGGGATTTATGGCAGTCTGTTACGTAAGACAGCATAGTCAAATTACTTCC
>VZTJ01001133.1:183652-244046 GCA_013397795.1 Orthonyx spaldingii | reverse complement strand
AAGAAAGAAAGGCAAATTTCTTCCCCCCCCCCCCCTTTTTGTTGCGTATTCTGTACTGCAAGTTTTCTACAATGAGATACCTTTTGAATTTTTCAATAGAGAAAACAAATGAAATTACAATTCATAGATGCTTTCAGAAAGCTTTTTGAGAAAGAAGTGCTCTTCATAATTCCTTTCATTGTTTTCCTTGCTCTGTAACTGAAGTTACTTATGTAAAACAACTTAACTGTCTTTCTGGATTATCAGCCCAAATATATTTTTCGTATACTTAATACTTCTGTGAAATCTGCAGCTGGTCCTCACTTGAGGTTGATTGTTAAGTGTGCTATGTGGCAGGCAGAAAGCGTTGCAGGGATGGAGTTCCTCCGTTCCCCCATGTGCTGTGTGTGGGGACAGAATGAGAGGTGTTACCCCATTTTTCAGTCTTGCAGTTGGCATTCCCAACTGACACCAGGGTGCTCCTGTTGCTCCCACTTAGGCTGCTGAACTCCAGTCAGGAGTTAGAGCTTGATTTTAGTTTATTTTTGCTGGAGTGTCTTACAACAACTTAGTCTGGTTTAGCCCCGTAACTGTAATTGGATGTGGAATGTGGAGAATGCTGCATTATTTTTCTGTACCAGAAGACAGCAAACTCTTAGTTGCTTAGTTCAAGTATTAAAACATTCCTTGCGCGTTAGTATTTTGCTTAACCAAGTGACATTGTAAGAAATAAATGTGACTACCAAAAAACTTCTCCTAATTACCTCACTGTTTTATTTGTATCGATCCTGTCTGTATTTTGTTTTGACTTGTGTGAATGGACCTTGCGTTTATTTTTGTTTCTCTCCATTATTCTCTAGGAGCAACATTTAAAATGTTAAAGGCTGTTCTGAAAAAGAGCCGAGAGGGTGGAAAAGGGACCAAGAAAGACCCAGGTATGAATATTAATGCGATGTTTTATACCCCAGATGAGTTGTGCGCTGCAGACCCAGGACTGTCCATTCTGTGGTGCAGCAGTGTCCGTCCTTGGGGCAGCTCCCTGCCCACTTGCCCCAAGGTGCTGCCTGCGGAGCAGGAGCTGCAGGTCTCAACCTGCCTGGAAGGCGGATCCAGGGCGTTTGCTGCTGCATCCCCACCAGGCAGGGCGGGGAGAGCAGTTCTTCTTGGTTGTTGCCCTGGAAATACTGAGAGCAGGCTGTGTGCACTGTGCAGCCAGCTCCTGCATGGCCCAGGCCCAGGCTGCCAGACCCTCAGCTACAGAAATGCAGTTTAAACTGCTTATTCATTACATTATAAAAAGCCTCCAAACTGGTTATATGTTACGGGCAATCAAATTTTTATTATGTATGTCTTTTTAAAAAAAAACCTTATTGAATTAGTGAAAAGTTATTAAGCTGGTTATCGGGTTCCTACCATGTTCCAGTTTTTGCTTTAACTTTTACAGAGATTTTTTTGAAGGTAAAATTAATCATTATTAACAAATCTTAGTTAAAATAAAAAATTAGTAGGTTACTATTTACCTACGTTACCTTCCAGAAAGAAGGGTAGGTAAGAGCTCTCACTGCCATTTTTAAGGGCAGAGACGGCCCAGCAATGCTTGTTGAGGAGGAACAGTAGCTGTGGATGTGCAGGCATTGGTGACTGGTGTGAACCTGCCTGCTCTGTGCCAGGCATGCTGAAGTCTTTGCCACTGTGGCTGGAAAGCTCATGGACCTGAGCGAAACTTAGCTGTTTTTCAAAGTTTTATTCTTAACTTCAGACTATTAATGTATACTAATTTTCTGATTTTCTGATGAGTTTGATCCTAAATTATCCATAAGAATAAATTTATGCTCTTTGGCAACACAAACTTCTTACTCCCAGAGTAAAATATAAGTAAATCCGAATACTTCTTAAATGTATAAAGAACGGAGCATAATAAAGCTGCCGCATCCTTGTTTATTGGAACCTTTAAAACAACACAGTCCTGTTTTCTTGGAAAGCAAGTTACGTACTTGTCTTGCATTGCAGCTTTTGAAACTATACAGTTACACTGAGTCCTACAAGAGGAGGGTATTTTCCCTGTTCTTTTGCAAAAACCGGTTCTGAGTTCATCTGGCAGGTAATGCGTTGCTCTTCAGGAAATTTTTGTGGTCTTGTGAAGTTTGCACTCTGCCACAGTTCCTTTCTAAGTGACTGGATGATGGGAACTATGCTGACTGGAAAAAGCATTGACACTAGATCAGAGATGCACAGAAATGATCACAGCAAGACGAAAGGCATCCTGTTAATTTTGTGTGTGCTGCTGACTTGATGTTACCAGCTGGGATTGTTTAAACAGAGTGGGCTAAAGATTCCTGTGGTGAGGCTTTCACTGGTACATTTTTCCCTAAAATGCTAGGTGGAAGTTGGTTTAAGCTCAAAAGGAAAATCAGGCTATTTTGAATGGAGCTCTGACCAGGCTTTGATTAAAATCTGAAGCTTGGAAAGCCTTTTTCCTGTAGGTCAGAAAGCATGTTTTTTTAATTTTAGGATCTCATGACATCTGTCTGGATTCATGTGCGCAAAAGAGGATTTTTCTCTCTGTTTTTGCAAATACAATGCCTCTGTATTTCTGAGCAGCAAGAGAAGAGGTAGAGCGTGGGCAGTTTTTTGGTTTAATTTTTGGTTTGGTGGGTTTGTTTGTTTGTTTTGGGGTTTTTGTTGTTTTTTAAGCAGAGCTCTAGAATTTCATGTATTAATTAGATGTTAAGGAAACCAAGTATTGGGAAAAATTGGTGAATAATGCCTGACTGGTGAGAGCTAGAGCAAGGAGGAGTTCAGGAGCACCTTTTTAAAAGAAAGTAAATAATTTATACATTGAATTTCAGAGATTTTGGCTTATTTTGTATTTGAAGATGATGTGAAAAGTTTGAAAAGAGATGTGTGCTTTTTGTTCTGTGTTGCATCCAGGGCTTCCTGTAAAGTTATGTACAGTTTATTAACTTTGTCTGTTGTTCCAAAGGACATTCCGATTCTTTCAGCTGTAAGACATTTCTCCACTTTTAGAAAAGATGTGAAGTAAGGCAGAGAACTTTGGTCTTTGTAGAGCTTGTTTTTGATCCCTCATCTCCCTGGTCTTTAAACTGAAAACAGAAATGGAATGGTTTTGTAATTGCAGAGTTGCCCACTTCATGGCTCTTTGGATATTGAATAGCAACAACAACAGCTTAAAATCTCCTGAAGGGCTCTCTGAAGGGAGTAGAAATGCACCCCAACGATGGGAGCTGACTAGAGAGATAAGACAGTTAACATGGATATGGCCATTTTTCAAACCACTGTTGGAGAGAGGAATGCAGTAGTAAATTTAGGTGCCTCTCTCAGCTCGGTGGGCACATGGACTTGATTTTTTGCTTATGAAGTTTTGAAAAAGTTTTCAGGTTTTTCAGAGGTTCTGAGTGTGGGAGGAAGGAGACAGCGCATCTCAGTAGGGCCGCCCCGAACACAACTGGGAAGACAGCCATGGTCTTTTTTCAGTATATTCATGGTTTAGTAGTGATGCTGAGGAGCTAGACGGTAGTAAAATGTACGTGGGTCAGAGTGGGCAGCCCAGCCGGCATAGGAGGGACAGCAGGGTACTGAGTTGCAGCTGCGCCTTGACCGCATGTGACCATTTGGAGTCAAACTGGGAGGGATTAAGGCTAAACTGCAACAGCTTATTCCTAAACTGAAGTAACCCTAGTTGTCCCATGGGTTGCATGAAAGGAACGCCTGGAAGTCTGCATAATTCAGATCTGAGTGGGATGATTCCTGTTTGACTGAATAGAACTTCCTGTTTGTGTGTTAACTCTGTTTTATGGGTTTTACAGCTGGTAGGCTTGTGGAACTAGTGCAAGTAGGAATGGTGGTGGTTTTTTCTAGATTGAAGGCAGACACAGCTGTAATGTTAAAATTGTAAGAGGGTTAAAGGACATAAAGAAATTAGGACCTTTTTTAACAGTAGATTGTGTGGATTTTAATGTTAGAATCTCTCATTTGCCCTGACATAAGGGCTTAAGAGCTGAAGCTGTGCATAACATTTTTGAAATCTGGCTGCTGGGAATGTTGATTGCAGATTTTTATAGATTTTAAATTTCAGGGATATCTTGAAAAAGGGGGTTGCAAGAATTAGTATTGATGCTTTGAGAGAGAGATTGAAGTGCTGTGCTGAAGAGTGGTAGAGCATCTTTGTAGAAATAACTTCTGCCTTGATCAGGTGGAAGGCTGTCACGTGGGAATGTCACTTTTGGAAAAATGATGCCTCAGGCAGCAACAAAAGCAGTAATTAGAGGTACATAGTTGGGCTCAGACCCTGCAGTTGCTTCAGCAGAAATTCTTCTACAATTGTTTTGTTAAAATGTGTTTATTTAGAAGTGGCTGGGAGGTGTTGATAGGTAAGTAGGTGGCTGTTGTAGAATTAGGTAAAATCTAAATGAAGTAAAATTAGTGTGTTTAAACATGCTTCTATGTAGTTATAAATTTTTGCAAAAATACATGAACACAAGTGAAAAGAGCTGTGTTGGCAGCAAGTTGTGTAGAACAGCTTTTGAAAGCCAAACTTTTGGAACTTATTTCTAAATGTGGATTTGAAGACAAGGTGGTTGGTATTCTTCTTAGGTAAACAGATGTGCTAAACAAACAAAATTTCAAACAAACCATTTTTTTTTTACCCAGACACACAACTTTTTCTGCATCCAGATTTTTTCTGGTTTTCTGCAGCGTGAAGTAACCTGTCTTTACAGCTCTTCAGACATAATTGTTTCCATACAACAGAGATAACTATCTGTGATTTTGCTTTTGTCTTGTCCTTTGTTGCATTAGTGGTGTACATACTTGGTAAAGGACAGAACCCGAGGGTGAAAAACCCACAGTCTGCACCTGTCACCTTAAAGTAACAGAAAACTATTTGGGGCATGTCTGAAGCCAAGCAGAAAGATGGTAAACAGAAAGATTAATTTTTGTGTCCCAGAAAGTAATCGGTGGATTTATGTGTCTCACATACATGGAGCTGGAAATGTATAGCAGATACTCCCACAGTTTCCCCTTGCTTCTAAAGGGTTTTAGTCTCAGAAACAAAGTAAAAAGTGGTATTTTCTCCTCTTTGTCAGTTTATTGTCTTCAAATAACTATTATCTCTTTAAACTCTTCCGAAGTTTCCAGGTCCTCTAGAGATTCCCTGGTAGGTGTCTCTCCAGTGGGATGTGGCAGAGCAGTCTCACCATGCTGAGGCTGCACGTTCTCTTTCCTTGCTCTTTGCCTTTTGCTTTGTTAATGGCCTTTATTTTCTCGATTTAAGGTAATCTCAGCTCTTTGTCTATTTGTGCCCTGTGTTTCTTTCTACCTACCATAGAATTGTGTCTTTCTACTCTCTCGCCTGTGTTTTCATAGTTGAGGCTTACTTGTTGTCCAGTTTATTTCCATGAGGTTTTTAACTTAATCTCTTGTAACCACAAGGAGATTTTCTCCCTCTGGCCTCAGCTGAAAGGAGCTGACTGTTTTTATTTTAGTATAGCACAGAAATTTTGTATGTTATTGTCACAGTTCAGGCAATCAGAGCCAGAAGACTGTTGTTCAAATTCAAGTTCTACCAATTTACCTCTAAGTCCTGTTTGTGCCTGTGATGAGGTAATAGTATAAAGAATATACATAATAAGCTTCAGAATATAAATAAAAAATACGTGATTATGACTGGTTTAGAAATTCTCCAGAGGTACTTAAATGCTTAAAATGCTTCAGAGATAAATTTGTATTAGTATTTCCTGTTGGGTTTCTGTACTGCCAGATGCTTTCCAGTATATAATTACATTTGTTTTCCTTAACTGTCCCAAAGTCAGCAACTTGTCTGCATTTGAGATTTTGCCTTTCTTTTTTTGCTTACTACGCAAAAGCTCTTTCAGTATAAAATACATGTAATGTATTTTAACCTGAAAAGAAAATCCTGTATATTAAGCTTCTATGGAACATACTCGGTTATTTCAGATGGCTTTCTAGTAGCATGAGCATTGTCGTTCTGTTGACCCAATATCAGGCCTGAAGGAACACGAATAATGGCAGTATTGTGCTTAGTTTGCAGTATTCTTCCTGCACTAAATCCCATCAGAAGTTGAACATCAAATGTAGTACGTGGTGTGCATGAAAACTTCATTGATGTCGGTAGAAATTTGGTGTGGTAAGTAGTTGGGACTTTTAGGTTTTCCAGCTTCAAGGCTTGTTAGACATTAATGGTAGTGCTCGAATAACAAGGGACAGATTATAATGTCAATAACAAGATAATCTTTAGAATGTAGTGACATGGTACTCTAAAGGCAGAGAATCTGGAGAAACAAGATGGGTGGTTTTGATTTCTGAAATAAAAGTTATTGAAGTGCTTATGTATTTGTGTGCATCACACTTTCAGTGATTGCCTGCATATTTAGATTTTTTTAATTTGGTCTGCAAAAAGGGTCAATATAAATAAATCTTTCTTGTATCTTGGTTGATTCAGATCTGGCAGATCAGACTTAGATTTTTACAATGCTCTTTGAGACTTAGTTTGCATTTGCATTAGTTTCCTTCTTGTATTCAGGTATCTTCATGTAAGTATCTTTGATTTAAATGTGAGTGTACAGGCTGGTAAATGTTTGTGTGGAATGGATGCTTTATTTCTGCATTATGTTCCATTGTAGATTGGCGTATCATTAGTTACTTTTGTTTGTCTGCCTTGCCCTTCAGGAACATTTTATACTAAACAAATAGGATGAAATCTGTGAATTTGGACTTTCCTCCCTTTTCTTCACATCATCAGATACAATTAAGAAATTGAGATTGTACTTAGTATTCTTTCTTTTTCGTCAGTAACATGTCTTTCAAAGGCATGAGCTGCGATTGCTCATATGAGGTTCTACCATCCCTGTTTTACTTTCTGCCTTTTCTTTCAGCCAAGGCCTCTGTTATAAGCCTGACTTGCAGCACTGGAGCAGCACTTGGAATGATAAACAGAAATGTGCTGAAATTCACTGCCGCTGAGTTTTGAGGTTTTTGGGGGTGGTTTTCTTTTGGGTTTTTTTTTTTGTTTATTTGGGGTTTTTTGTTTGTGGAGGTGGTGGGTTTTTAATTTGTTTTTCGGGGGGGTATTATTTATTTGTTGTTTTTATTGCTAGTGGCAACTAAACTGCTACTCTCAAAGTGAAGTTGCTATGCAAAAAATCCTAATCTTTTCTTGAGACCCAGACCCACCATTTAGTCTTTATTTTAAAACTGAGTGTTTTAAGAATTACTTGCCTGTAGCAGTAAAGGTTTGATTCTCAGCTGACTGTGGTCAGCTAAATGCAGGTTTGAACCTTCCTGTCTTGCATTACCTCTCACTCAGCATTTCTGACTAATACACTCAGAACCTGGCTGAGAGCATCAAGGCTTCAGGTACCATTCTGGAAAACTGAAAGGCCATTAAATAAAATAAGGTTGCCTTTTTAAATCTAAATATGCAAATTCAATTGGCTTTTTCTGTCCAAACTCTCTGGGATATTAGGCTTTGAATTTTAAGAGCAAAGGGCATTTGTGGTGCATAAAGTACACATGCATTGTCTGAAACAGTGAACTTGGACTGGAATACTTTTAAGTTTCAGTTTAGCTTTTTGTTGTTACTCTAAAAATAGGTTGCAACAGAAGAAGCATTGTTTCATGCTTAAAATATGGGGTTGGTTTTGATTATCCTGTGTTGCTTTGCCCACTTTCAGCTGCTCTTGGTAGTTATTTAAGTGAATGTCTTTTCAGAAGCTAATTCCAGTGATGCATCCCATGTACATATAAACATCCCCCCTCAAAAAAAGATCCTGCCCTTGAAACACATATGCAAATTGCTTCAGTGGTCTGAATAATGTCTATTTTTCACTGTTTTCTTTAAAAATTGGTTTTTTTAAGAGCTATGAGAGAACATTAGTATTTTGTGTACTGATAAAGTAATTCAGAGTGCAGAAATAATTGCCAGAAAGTGAGCAAGTAATGTCAAGTACGAGCAGAGTTGGCAAAGGTTGTCCATTTAAACCTTTTCTTCTAATTTTGCTTGGGTTATTTCTCACTCAGTGCACTTCACTGCTTCCTTTACTCAGGCTGTAATGTGTTCTCTTCCTATTCCATGCTAGTTTCTCTCTTTTTCTGGTCTTTCCAGAATCTCAAGAGCAAAATAATTAAATGTTGCTCTTCCCTCATGCATGTATTTTCCGTGCCAGCGGCCTGTATCCTGTCCCAGAAGGCTATCTATGGATGGCTCCACTTGGCAGGAATAGTTCTGCAGCTCCTGGTCAGTGTTGGTAGTGGTGTGACTGGAGTGCCTTGTCCTGACTGGACAGACGGCGACACTGGGCCCCCCAACCCCTCCTGGACTGTCCTCTCCTGAAGCTGGACTGGCTGTGCATGTACAAGCACATGCACACATGTAGGCTTTTCACTTTTGAAAGACACAGACCCGTTAAAGGGCAGTGGTCAGTGTTTTAAGATTAAAATGAGGCACCTTATACTCAGTCACTGAGCCATGCTGCAGAGTTCTGTGTACACTTGCCTGTCAGTTCTATTGAAAGAGTGTCAAACCCACTGGGTTTGGTAATCCTTAAGCAGTTTCTTACTACTTAGACTTAGAGATGCCTTGTTCTGGAAGGGGCTTTCCTTGTTCTTACAACTGTTTCCTTTTCCCACATGTAGTTTCCTTCTGAGCTTGTCTGTAAGGTCACATCTTTTCTTCATATTTTGAGCAGAATGGAGTTTAAGACTGTCAGTAGTAACATGTGAGCACATCAGAATGTTGCATGTGGTGGTGCCCCTCACTCCATGGGGCTCACAGGGAGCCTTGGTCAGCAACAGCATCCTGCAGTGTTAGCAATTTATTTTCTTTTTAAAACATCTTCATCAGAACTGCAGAATTTAAGATTTCTTCTGTTGTAGCACAGTTTTATATCAGATATTTTTCTGAAGTGGGTTGAGAGTCTTGTTTCACTTTAGTAGAAAGGTTAAACAAGAGAAAGACAAAACAGGCTGTCCCAGAAGGGCATGTTGAGGGAATCCATGGAACACAGTTTGCTGTGCGGCTACTCTCAATACCCAGGGTCAAGGAGTTCATTGTTTTAGCTCTCACTGTTGTAAAGGTTGAGGTCCTATTCCTTCATATTAAAATGATCTGAATTCCCACATCTGCATCAAACCCAGTTTACACATATTTTGGTAATGTAGTCGGCATTATTCTGGTTCCTAAGCAACTTTTATTGAATGAAGACTTAGATGCATTTTATTATGTTTAATACTGATGTATACACTGTGAAGGTTTCCATTTTAGTTATCCTCCCTATTCAATAGCATTGGTTGAAAGTTCAAGTTCTCTTTTACAATACTAAGCTCTATGAAGTCATTACCGTAGTCAGCCATCCTTGTATCTTTTTGTATCTGAAAGAAAAAAAGGTAGTTTGTTAATCAGATTATGCCATTCAGTTGCATGCTTAGGTGCAGCTAAACTGGGATTTGATTTTCATTCTCCAAGCTTTGTGTGTGTGGTTTTTAAAGCTTTTAAGTTGTTTCTGTGGTTACTTTGACCACTGTGTAAGAACTCCAGTGTTGATTGATGCTTATGAAAGGTTTGTGTTCAGAGGCTGCTCAGCAGTGGAAAATGTACAACTTGGAGATCTTTTAAAAAGTGAAAGTGGGGTTTCATAGGACTTCCCCTTAAGTGCTTTTTTGACACTAAAAAAATCGTGAGAGGTCGTCTTCCTTCCACTCCAGAACTGACGTAGCCTGTTTTATACTCTGGTAGACACTAGGCCATGTCATACAATTTTAAAGTATTGTTCTGGTAGCTAAAATATTTTAAATCACTAACCTTAAGTTAGTAACGAGTAATTTTGGGGTTTTGTGTTTATCAATGTGTGGCATCTGCTAGTATCTGGGCATTGTAATGAATTTTGACAGGTATTTCTCATGTATTTTTCTAGTATTGTTTCCCTAATGTTAAATTGCTGTGTGGGAAGCATAATGCATTACTGGGTGGATCCCACAAGCTTGGTAATTTTGGGTCTGTCTTGTCATATGTAGATCCAGGTACTTTATGAGAATTTTCCTGTTATTTGGATGAAATGTGGAGATTGGTCATCAGTCCAATTTACACAAAATAGAAAGTGCAGGATTAGGATAAAGAAAATCTAAAGGATAGATTTAGAGACTTAGGAAAGGATGATCTAAGCATATCAAAATCTTGCCACCCCTCATTATCCCACGTGTAATTGAACTGGAGCCAGCCATAAATGAGGTTGCTCATGCGGATATGGATGCTGCCCTGCAAGGGATGTGCGTTGGCGGGTCCGTGGAGATCCTGGGGCTCGGCTCTGATTCCGAACCGGGAGCCCCTTGCTGGGGCCACCAGGGCACTGCAGCATCCCCATCCCCTTGGGAGCCCTGGCAGCCTGCCCCGGGCACGGACTGCCCACCACAGCATCCCCGTCCCCTTGGGAGCCCTGGCAGCCTGCCCCGGGCACGGACTGCCCACCACAGCATCCCCGTCCCCTTGGGAGCCCTGGCAGCCTGCCCCGGGCACGGACTGCCCACCACAGCATCCCCGTCCCCTTGGGAGCCCTGGCAGCCTGCCCCAGGCACAGAGCCATGCTGAGCCATCAGGAGTCTCCACGAGGGACAGGGGCTGTTCCAGGCCACCCCTGGGGCTGCTCGTGGGCCGTAAAGGGAGTTCCAGTGGAAGAGCTGGTTTATGCCTATGGCTGGGGCAGCGTTCCAGGGACTGTGGTGTACATGCTGTGGTGGTTCCCCGCTATTCCTGGTGTGTGTGGTTTCTGAGCTCCCAAGTGTGGGGTTGGTCTGTTACCTTGAGTTAACAGCTTTTTAGAAAGGGCCTGGAGGAGCAGGGTGCTGTTCCTGCTTTCTTGGAATGATATTTGTCTAATAGCTGTCTGCCATTCCATAGTGCCATAACCATTTTACATTTATAACAGGAGTTTTCCTGCTTCAGCGGAACACGGTACTGTTCAAACACATTCACCATCACTGAGGATACAACACCCTTAGGCTGAAGCCAGTACAACTGGGTTTTCTCAAGGTGTGGTTTTGCTCCAAAGAGCTGTTCTGTCTGAACACCATGGAGATGTGAGTGGTGATGTGCAAAGGCTTATTGTAAAATTAGGAAATGAAGTGATTGAAAAGGGGAATTTCTGTGGTACACATTTTAGTTTTTTGTGCTTTAGGTCATACTGCTCTCAGAATCTGAGTCATAGAACCTGCTCTCCACAGCATCAGGAGAAAGAAAAACTAGAGTACTGCTGGAACAAAAATTGCTAAGATGCAGTAGTGTCTCTGTATATTGACTGTAAAATACATTTCCAGTTACTGTCATGATCAAATACTCTGAACTTACTGGTTAGAGCTGTTTAGCTCCATCCAGCTCTCTTCCATGTAATGTTTCATATACAATAGAGAAGCATAAATTAATTCAAAATTCAAAGGTCTACTAAGAAGGCAATGAATTACACAGATTGTGCCATCATAAAAGGGAAAATAGAAATGAAGGAATTGCAGGTGGACGTGTCAACCCTCTTGCACCCCCCACCCCTCAGCAGTCTACCTGGAATACTTAAAAATTCCAAACTACAACCTAGATATGTATCTAGTTAAAAGCTGTTAACAAGAATTCCAGTATTTTCTAGTTATATTTAGCTGCATTACCATTCTGCTGTGTTTTTTAACACCTTTTGAAGCAAACTCGCATATTCTGTACTGAAAAATAAAGAATAATACTCCCAATGTTAAATCTGTGTTTATATTGGCTGTTGTAAAAGTTTAATTTTCAAAAGAACAGAGAGAAAGAAAAATAGCCTCTTTATTCTCACTAAAAGTGGAAAAACAAATCTTAGACTGCCCACCTCTGAGTGTACCTATTACTAATCCACCTTTTCCTTGCATGTAAGGGGTAACCCAGTCCTCCTTTAACTAGTTCAGTAAACAGTATTTCAGGTGGTCCTGACTTTCAGGCTATTACAGTGATTCTAAAACACTTCTTTAGCTCAAAAAATACTTTTATCTTCATAGGAGACTTGATGTTAACCCTAAGGATGAAATCTGAAAAGTACTGACTCTATGGAAAGTGAGGTTTTTCTTCCCACTTTTTGTCTTTATTACATTAAATTAAAATGTTGCTTACTTGTGTATTTACATTTTCCCGGTAGTTATCTGGATTCTGCAGTGGAAGGGGCACAGTAGAGTGAGTCGTGCTCAGTTGTTGCTGGCAAATGTTTTCCTGTGTTAAATACTTATATTTCAATGCAACTCTAGGCTGTTTATCTTGGCACGTCACCTAATGAATGACAAAATTTTATTTTTAGCAGGTGACTGCTGCCCAGAGAATGCCTCGCAGGTTACAGCAACATCTGGCCACAATGCAGATTTCCCCCCTGGCGACCAGCCAGACTCTCAGGACTCTTACAGAGCGAACTTGGCCAAAGGAGTTTCAATGTCACTGCCGTCCTCGCCTCTGCTGCCACGCCAGTCCTATCTGATGCAGGCAAGAGCAAACAAGAAGTCTCCAGGTAAGATGAAACTATGAGCAAATAAAATCTTCCTAACATGTTAACTCAGTTATTGATAAATGTTGCATAAAATAACATAGTAAAATAATATTAAACTTTTGCAACAAGAACAAGAGCAGTGCATATTTCCAGGTTAAAAAGCTAATTGGTTATTAAATAGAATGTATTATTTCATGTGGCAAAAAATTTTCTAATTGGTGTTGCAGACACTTATATTGAAGTGTCTGAATGTGATTAAACCTGGTTATTTATGGTTAGTATATCAGGTAGAGGACTAATACAAAAACCTTTGTGCATGTGTTAGTGCCTGCATGAGTGGTGTTTGTGGCTTTTACAGTTCATTTATTTCACATGTATCTCCACACAAATGTATGAATAGATAAATTGCTGTGGAAGTGAGAAGAAAGGTGTTAGTTTTCAGTGGTCGTGTGCTCAGTGGTGCCTACACAGTGGTGTGTGAGGCAGGCTAAATATGGGGCTCCATGGAGCTGCTTTTATCAGCATTCTGGGCATAGAAATCATTCCAGCATGCCAGCATCACTCGGGTTCACTCGGGTCAGAGCAGGAGGGACAAGTGAAACTGTACATATTCCTGTTGTCTGTGGAGACACTCAACAGGTTTGAGTTGGTAAGGCCTGGCAACAGAGCGTCAAAAGCTGGGCTTTGTCAGCACAGAAAATGCTGAACAGTGATAAGGTGTAACTGAAAAGCCATATTGATGATGACTGCAAAGTCATTCCACTGTGATTCACAGCCAAGGGAAAAGATTTCCTCAGATTCTACAGTGCTGGGAATGCATTGACATTTATGTATTGTTGTTTTGTATAAAGACCTAATCAGGTGATAGGAGGCTAACAGAAACCTTGTGCTATTCCTTTGACTTTCACCAAACTCTAGCTAGTGGAAGATGATTTAATATAAATTATCTGTCTGGTATCTGGGGCACGGGTGGTAACAAGATGATACTAATGTCCTGATTTCACAGCTCTCTGTTTCGGTAGCGTGATAGCAAGTTACAGATCTTTCAGGATATGGTGAGTGAAAGAAGAAGGGATTGCACAGGAAGCTGAAGTAGTGTTCTGAAGTTGGGTTGTAATGATGAAGTTGTCTAACAATGGTAGAACAAAATTCTGATTTCAGTCCTCTGAGTTCACAGGTGAAGACAAAGCAACTACTTAGAGATGTGTTTTTCAGTGTCGATTAATATAATTAATATTTTTGAAGTCTTTGAAACTGTGTAATAGGGCAGAAGAAAAGATTGTCCTTTGACATATGGTTCTTGGTTCTGCCTTTGTTCTGTTCATACAACCCTGGCATGTTGGTGGTCAGGTATCTATCAGCTGATATCCTTGCATAATTTATTTCCCTGAAATAAAATTCTATTCAGTGGCTATTAGACTGAAACAATACACTGTGTGTATTCTCAGTGGCAATGATTAAAGAGTATGCTCACTATGAGCTACCCAGATTTTAATGAAGAGTTCTTCATAATTTTTTTATTGAGTGTGAGTATTTCTAGTTAAAAATTTTGGCTTGTAAATTAAAAATAGATTTTTCTGGTACTGTGTTTCACAGTTATAAATTAAAAACTTTGAGTTGTAGTTAGTTAATACTTACTCACACTAATGTTCATTTGTATGTATTTGAGGGCTTTGTTGTCAGTACATTCTTACTTTTCTAGGAAATTTGTCTACTCTGGCTGATAATTATCTGCTCCTGCATCTCTGTTTGCTGATCTTATGTTTGCAAGATCCATGGATAAAAATTGTTTTTCATGGTTAAATAATGCATAGAAGAACATTCTGCAGCAAGAAATGCACTCTATAGTATTTTATATTTTTGGGTAACTGGTATTGACATTCAGACTGTTTCACAGAATTAGACTCAAGCTGGTGATGTCTAGCGCAGAAAAACCTTAAATGTAAGTTAATTTAGTGACAAGTTGTTCTTCCTTCTGTTGCCCTTTCTGCATTTTTCAAAGGGGATGTTGATCTGTAGCTTCAGAGGTGTAGTTTTGGGGTTGCCTTTTTTTCTGATGGCACCTCTGCTTGGTTTTGCTCCTGCCTGAGCCACAAATATTGCTGTCCCTTGTCATTTCTTTAAAATGTGTTAATATTTTGCTTAAGATTGGAGTAAACTTATTCCTTCTGTTAATGCTTCATCCACTCGCCATCTAGTTATCCATCACATCAAACTGCTGGAAAACCAACAGTTCACCGACAGTGATCTAATGATGAAAGTATGTTTTAGACTCAATTTTCTTACCTTTTTAGAAAGTTGAACACTCGTAGATAGGTGGGGCTTGAAAGAATCTTAGGCCGTGTCTTATTAAGCAAAAGGTATTGCAAACATTTTGAACAACTTAGTAGATTCTGGTAAATTTACCATTTAGCAGTAGGACCATATGAAAAACAGCAGCAACAGCAATAGACAAAATATAAGGCCAGTTTGTAAATTTACATTCAAGCAGTATATAAATCTGAACAGAAACTGTTTAATTTATAATTTAAAATAATGGAAAAGTATTTTTCCCCCCTTCCTGTCAAGCAAATTTTTACTCATATGATCATTTGTTAATTCTGAAGGTTGTTTTACCTTCTAGGTTACTTCAGCATTTTATTGAGTTCCTCTTTAATTAAAATTTCAATGATTGGAAGGGAATGTTATGCTTGGGATGATTTCTCCTGGGAATGTTCTATACTTGTGTAGTTTTCCACTCCAGATGACTCAGAGGAGGATGCTTTTGCGGGTATGGATTAGCTGCGAAAGTGGGGAGAGTAGTGTTTTCATTCTGTCCCTTTGGATTACGAGGGTTTTGTTCAATCATAGACATTTGTGCCGTGAATAATGTAATTATCAGTTCTCAGGTTTGGCCCATGAGAAAAGCACTCATGTACCTTAACGTTTAGCAAGCTTGAGGGGTCTGTTGGGAACACACAGATTGATTAGGAGATGGCTGGTCTAGGGACCCCCTGGACCAGGCCAGTGGTCTGTGTTTGGTGTTTCTTAGAACTGCTGCCCTGAGCTCTGGTGTCCCATCCTGATCCCCCTGCTCTGGCCTGCTGGCCTCGGGTCGGCTCCAGGCTGGAGCCTGAGCTGCTCAGTCCCTCCATGCTGGGAGCACAGCCTGTCCCCACTGGTACCAGTGAGTGTCCCTGGCCGGTGTGTGGGTGCACCAGGACTGCAGCGGGTCCCAGCTCCAAGGTCTTGCACCTGCATCGGACAAGCCCCGGGATCAGTACAGCTACAGATCCACTTAGTGCTGACAGGAGGGAAAGGATGGAGGTGCACAGGTTACAACAATCTTCTGAGAAATCTACTCTTCTGCAGTCAAAAAAATATTAAGAATTACTAGCAAAGAAATAGATGACTTTAAAAAAAGTACTGTTACGGAATTGTATAAATCTGTAGTTTGCCTTCCTTGGGAGAAGACTGGTGTAACTCTGATGATACCAACTTCAAAAATATGCAATGGATTTAGGACAGAGCTAGAACAGGCTGCAGGAATGACTGTCAGTGTGGAACGACACTGAAGGAGAGGTCATGGTAACAGACTGGACTGGTGTTTGTCCATCTGGAATAAAGGCAGTTGTAGTCAAAAGGAGACAGTGCAGGTACTGTGCAGTGTTGTGTTCGCCTGCAGATGTTGCAGGTTGTGAAAGAAAGGCTGGGATTAGTTCTTGGAAGAAAAATCCATCTAGAACTCTTAAAGAGCAAGTGACCACCTCTGCCTCAGGAAATGATAAAGCACTTAGCAGCAGTCACGAGTGCACAACAGGGAGTGTGCTTTCCCTTACTTAGATTCCTCTGCCATTTGCTGCTGATAAAACCCTGTCCTAGATGAACCTTCCGTCAGACCTAATTCAGCCATCTTACACTTCTGGAAGAGCTGCTGTTCTGCAGATGCAGTTCACGTTTAAATGGGTCTTTTTCACCCAAGGACTAATTCATGTGTCCTGTTCTAGATTAGTGCATGAAAATAAAATTATAATGAATTCTCCTACTTGTTGCAGTGTTGTATATCAGGTTTGCAGGTACTGTAAGTCACTTCCACAGCAGTTTGTGAGAAACAAAATTCAGTAAAGGGTCTCCTCCACAGCTTAAAGCATGAGTGTTAAAAATACATCCTGAGGATATTTCCATGCTGATCTAATTTTACGACTGCTACACAGTTTTTTTGGTTATTTTAGAATGAGCACTTTTTGTTGTCCAACTTTGATATGTTTGATTATACTTCTGCTTACAAGTGACAGGTGTGGACTATTGTCTCCTTAAAAAATGTTATTTTGTTTCAAAGGAATGTATTTTTAGCTGCTTTCACCAGGGCTAATGACCCTTATTCTTGTTAGACAGTAGCATTGGAAGAGTCCCCTCTGGTGTTGGTGCTGAACTGTTGGTGTAAAAAGTAAAATCAGCTCAAAAATCTCTACTAGAGATACAAATATGTGTTCATGTAGGACTGACACTTCCTGCCCAGTCTTTCTTAGGTAAGAATTAAGTTGTCACCATGTTTCCATATTGCACTTCTAGGTGGAAATCTGAAGGAACAGATGGGTCCACCCAGGTCGTTCTGAGCAAATGATGCATGTTACCCTGTGATGGAATGGCCAGGTCTCCCAACTCTGTGGCAGTGTGACCCTGGGAGCCTGAGGCTGCAGAGGAGAGGTGCAGCTTGTCTTTAAAAGCAGTCATGAGTCTTAAAATGCTCAGGAAAATGAGAAAGAAATCAGTGTAGTTTTCAGAGACTTAATGTAGCATCTGAGGCTACTGCCAGAAGGAAAGATGGGATGCTTAATGTGGCTGAAGTGCCACAGCCTAAATATAGGGTGAGGTTTTAATAAACAAAGTGTGAGAGAGCTTTGGTGTGCCCTTGAATTCTGAGCCGAGGAGAAGGATGCTTTTTGAAGACCCAAACTGAAGAAAGGGAAAGCCCCTTTAACAAGGGCAATGTGGCCATCAGGCCTACAGTCCCTCTGCAGTGCTCCCTGAAGGGGTTTTACTCTGTGCAGCAGCTCGCTGATCTTTGTGATAGCAACTGTGTGTGTAAGAAGTAATTTCTCTGCCTTTTTTACATCATAGAGAATAGATACAGGACATAGGAAACTTGTGGTCCATCTGGAAAGAGTTAGAGACGCTCAGCTCATTGCCATTGCAGGTCCAGTCAGGAAGCCCAAGTATGTGGAAAGTCCCAGAGTGCCGGGTGAGGCGGCCCTGCCGCTGCGGCCGGGGTCGGAGCCGGGAGAGCCCAGCGCCAAGGGTAAGTGTCTGTGGGGCCGCTGGTGTCTGTGGGGCTGTCCCACCGCATCAGGGTGCGCTGATGAGCTGAGAATGGGAAATTCCATTCCACTCTGGAAACAGTGTTTTGCAAAGAGGAGGTGCTTGCCGTTACACTTGTGTTGTCTTTGGAGCTGTCTCAGTTTTTGGGGCTGGTCTTGTACTGCAGGCAAAGTGATATCCCAGTGGTGTTGACTGCCACATAGAGCAAAGGCCTTCTGGCATTTTTCTGAACTTGTTTTTTATTATAAATTGACTCAAGTGTGTAGCTCTGCATTCCTTGCAGTACTTCATTTTAGAAATTTTGTAAAAGTTTGCTGGCTAAGGTGGTAACTGTTAACTCCTGTGTTGGCAAAGCTGAGAAAAGCCACCTCCCTAGAGTTAATTGGCATTCTTGGAAAGTTTCATGTTGGTTAAATCTGACTAGTGCATGACAGAGTGTGGCTTTTACACTGAATGTCATGACACATATGTCAGCATATGTCATGTATTTTTAGATTAATTTTTCAGTTTAACTAACCTCATTAAGGTCAGTGGATAGATATAACTGATGATGTTCCAGGTGAAAATTCCTTTGTTTTCCTTTTGTTTCAATGTTAAAAGAAACTACAGTTTAAAAAGCCAGTGTTTTCCTTCTGAAACATAGATGCTTAGTAGCAAAAATAGAACTATTTGAAAATGTTTTCACCATCTATTTGATATGGTATAGTTACCCTGATCCCTCTTGTGCCTTCATCTTCAGAGCCATCTGTAATTGCTGGCATTAAAGGTCTAGGTCCAGCTGGGAGAGCATGTAGTCTTTGTCCCCCCTAATCTGAAGGTGACTATATTGTGATGTTCTTCCTCTCACAGAGCTGTACTCCCAGGTGGTGAGGCTGCTGGAGATCAGCACCAGGTTCTGGTATTTAAGCATTGAACAGTGGATACTGGGTTGAACACCTTATGCTCTTAACTTTGGTCTCTGTTACTGACTGAATTTGGTACTATGCTTAACATTTACTCAGACTTGTCAGATGTTATAATAATAATAATGTTTGTAATTTTAAAAGAAGAATGAAGGTGTTGATTTCACAAACTGTAGTTTCCAAGATTGTGACTTAAAGATTAATTGTAATATTTTAAATGGCTATTTTTAAGAAAAAATATATTTTCCAGCCAAATATTTGAAGGCCTGTCAATTTGTGAAAATTCTGAGATAAAAAAAAGCTTTTGATACCTACTTTCGTAGACTTTCTTTTTTTGGGATTAAGTGAGAATCAATCTTGCAGAGTAAAACCTCAAGCTGTTCACAAAATTAAGAAATACATGCATTCAAGTAGGCATTGAGCTGGAGTGAAATAAAGACAGAGGCTTGACTAGTAAACTGCACATGTTTGCAAACATTGGAGTTTATGTCACTCATAAAATTGGGCCATTGTTGAAGTAGTGCTTGTGGTCAGGCTGTTCAGTTACAGTTGTTATTTTCTGTGTTTTTCTTCCAGTTTGCAGCCTGGGGAAAAACGTGCTGTTTGCAGGTACCACTGAGTGTCAGCTGTATCTTACATGGTTAGAGACCACGTGCTCCTCACGGAGAGTAAAGATTGTCCTGACGCTGATCTGGCTCAGTGACTCCATGAAGGGAAGGCCAAGGGACAGTTCAGCTGGGTTTTTTTGTGGGTTTCCCCTCACCCTGGCTCCTCTCAGTGGTGGTGCAGAAGGTGCTGCAGCTCAGGGCCTTGTCTCTCCTCTCCTCAAATTCATCTGTAAGTCTGGGCACCTACTTCTCTCGCCCTCTCGCTGAGGCACTCTGTAGCAATTGGGAATTGTTTGTTGCACAACATGTCCAAAAGTTGGAGTGCTAGAGCTGTCTGAGTGTCCCTGCTGACTGCCAGCAGTGTGGGGCGGCACCAGCAGCCCCGGAGTGCTGGGTGGAAAGTGGCCGTGCAGCTGCTCCTCTGTGTGCCCCTTGGCAATTCCGGGGGTAAGAGCTCCTGCTGGGAGCTGCTTCTCCAAGTGGTAGGATGATGCTCATTTAATCAGCTATTTATACCTGAGTATGGGACAGGCCTATATA
Source organism: Orthonyx spaldingii (assembly GCA_013397795.1). Lineage (NCBI taxonomy): Eukaryota > Metazoa > Chordata > Aves > Passeriformes > Orthonychidae > Orthonyx > Orthonyx spaldingii. The sequence goes on along the minus strand of VZTJ01001133.1, from coordinate 224,195 downwards.
TATCTGTTTTCTTTTCATAATGGGCAAAAGAAATAAATGCCCTGTAATTGGTCCTCTCAGAGCAGATGGTCACAGGTTGGTGGGTGATGCCAGACTGCTGGCATCAAAGAAGGAAAATGGCTGGAAATGCTTGTTTATGAGATTGCATTAGCAAGAGTGTGTGCCAGGGCAGAGCTGTGCTTGACTGCTCTTGTTGCAGGTTGCCTCGTTTTGAATTTTGTCTTGTTGTGTCTGTTGGATGCCAGAAGACATTTCAGAGCACCGTACTGATAAAATTAAATATCTGTGCACCAGAAGAGCTGGGACACTTAGAACTGGTGTCACATCTTTTGCAGCAAGCAAAGCAGAAATGTATGTTACTAGTTGTAGTGTTAATTGTGAGATTACAAAACGTCTGTATTATAAAAAGCGTGAAGAGTAGAGGTGAATATGACAGAAATAGAATTTCAGCTTGCCACTAAACTTTGATAGCATTGAGCTTAATACTGCTATTAGAAGAATCATTGTGTTATGTCACTCATCAGTCCAGTGATGATCTGATGGCACTTAAACATTTCTGGTTTCACTGGCAGGTGGGTTTTTTTCCTCCCCTAGATTTGTGCAGTTATGCAGAGGATGCAAGACCCACCAGCAATTAAAAGTCTGATGGACAATTTGGTTGTACTTTTTCTACCTCTTTTAACAGTTTCCAAATATAAGACTCTAACATGCAACTTTTTTCCTCCCAATTCAAAGCAAAGCCTGACAAAGACTCAAGCTGTTCTCCTGCTGCACAAGAATTGATGACAAGATTGGGGTTTTTACTGGGAGAAGGGATCCCAACTTCTGCTCATATGGAACAGAAAAGTGAAGTTATGGTAGGATAATGGATTATAATATATGTCATGTTCATCCTGTTGCAGAGAGGACTAGTGTTATTTCCTCTATCTGCTAATTGCAGTTACTTGATACCTACCCAAATACCATCCATTTTAATAGAGATATAGTAATAGAATTGGACTTTAATTTTAACAAGTGTTCGTGCCAGTGTTTTGTTAAAATGGGAGCAGGCTTGGGGAGAGGGGTGTGTTTGTTTCTTCCTGAGAAATTAATTTCAGTCAGACAGTTCTTCTCCGTCATTTGGGGTAGAGGGATTGGAGAGAAGCGAGCAGCTACTATCCACATGAAACTCATCTGATAACTAAAACTTCACAGTAACTACCAACCTCTGCTCCTCCCCCCTACTCTCTCCACTTTTAGTCCCAACCCTCCTAAATCTTAGTGCATCAGTTTGGGTTTTCACACGGATAGCGAAAAATTAATAAGACTGCAGATCTAGGTTTTTTCAACTCAAAGAATATGTATAAGAGGTGGAGGAGAGGAGTATCCAGTAAAGTGTTAAATAGAGAAGAAATCTGCCTCACTGCAGGTCTTTCACTGAAGGGTGAGATTCCCTTTTTTTCTTCAGTGGTCACTTTTTAAGAGTAATGTGAAAGATTAAGATTCCCAAACTAGACAAAGCTTTCACTTCTTTAAGTTTTTACTTGAAAAATGGGCTCTTTGCTTTGCTCTTATTCTACCTCACCTCGAGGTGTCTAGTTTTCAGCCCAGCAGTGTCCTGCCTGCTGTGCAGTAAGTGTTTCTTGTTCTTCCCATGGCAGTGTGCGGTCGCCAGCCAAGGAGTGAGTCCCTGTTCCACCCTCACCAGCAGCACAACGTCGCCCAGCACTGACAGTCCCTGCTCCACCCTCAACAGCTGTGCTGGCAAAGCAGCAGCCAACAAGGGCAGTCCCTGCGGCACCATCAGCACCCCCAGCTCCACCCTGGAGAGCAAGGACAGTGGGATTATAGGTGAGCATCTTCATTAGCAGTGTAGGTAGTAGGAATTACTTTCCTCTTAATTGTACAAGTCTGAATAGCTGCTTTATGTCACTGTGTTTGGTTTTACACTGTCTATGGATCCCATTTTGAAAGATTGAAGTCCTGGTCTTGGCTATAACAGCTGCTGTTGTTAGGTATGCATTTCTCTTCTTTTGTTTTCTTGGTGCAGTTCTAATTACTCCACTTTTTCCTTTAAAAGAATTAATTTCCTCTGGTTTTCTCCATTTCTTGTTTTCTTATGCTTATTTTCTTTTCCATTCTAGAGGTCTTAACAGTGCTTTTCATAATGGTGAAGCACAGCAGAGCTTGAAGTTGGTTTAATTTCTAGCTGAGGAAACAATAATTGATGTGATTTCTTATGAGAATAGCCTAAATCAAACTGTTTGAAAACAGTGCAGACTTTTGAGTAATTGGCATGAAAATGAAGCTAAAATGGGACACCGTGGAAGAGATGAAATTGTGTGATCCTCCGTTGAAAGATGGCCGAGTTGAGGATATATGTGCATCTCGTGTGGGGAGTCAGTGACCATTGCGGGCAGCCACCCTCACAGCCCAACTGTTAAAAGCTTCTTGTACCAACCAGCTGAGTATAAATTATTTTTACTGATCAATTACCCTAAGAGACATTGTTTGTCAGGGTCAAAAGACTCTTGTATAAAACTTCAGTGTTTCAGTTGAAGAAAATGATTTTGTGTATTCATTCCATGTCAGATTGATATGTGATCAACTTTGTATAAGATCTAGTTTTGAGACAGCATGAACATCTTGATGTAAAGGAAAAGAAAGCTCAGAATTGTTGCTTTTGGCAAAAGAGCACAAATATAGATACTGGTATGAACATACTAGCTGTGGTTGACAAACTTGAAATAGTCCAAGAGTATGTCCATGTTCTAAATAAGGTCAGAATGGCCTCATGTTTGTTTAAAATAGTGTACGTGACATTACATCATTATTGTATAACCTTGTAAGTACCAATATTTTAAAGAAAATATTTTAGAACAGTGATAAAAGTTACTTATTGAACTACTGAAAAGGAAGGATGAGTTTATGAGTGCAAGAGCAGGGGGAAACTTCTTTGTGGCTTCAGTCAAGTACGTGTGGGGCATGGCTGTGGGACCGTGTGAAAATCATCTGCTGCGCTTCTGCTGAGCTGCTGTTCATGTGTCAAATTCTGGGAGAATTTGAACACCCCCTGTCTCTTGGCTACCCGTGGCAGTCCCCCTTACATCTATAAAGGCATGAAACCAAGACGGGAAAGATGAGGCACCTTTCTGAAAAGTGACGTGCTTTTGGTTTTTATATACAAGTATGTCTGTGCATTCAGATTTGTTTATTAGCACATGTGCATTTTAAATTACATTTAGCAAGTATATGTTTTCTAATTTCTTGGACAGAGTTCATCCAGCCATGAAAATATCTCGCTCTTTCATGCTACTTATGTGGGCCTCCTTTGTATTTCTACTCCCACTATGCTTTCTGGACCAGCAGACTGATGGGAAATTGGTCTTTTCTCGCTTTTCCTCTTTTTTACTTACAGTTCAGGTTTCCTTTAGTTTTCCAGTGTTTTACTGCTGTAGGTGAATTCTTCTTTGCTTCTGTTGAGTTTGACATAATAGTAGTAAAGGCAGGTTTTCATCTTCAGCAAGGAGCTAAGTAGGGGAAAAGACTGGGCTGCTTGCCAACATAAAAGCTTTGCTGGATCCTTGCTGCTGTGTCTGTATGGAAATCTTGAGCAGCCAGGTTTTCTGGTGCTGCATTTCACTCCAAGAGGAATCAGAATTCTAAAGATTTCATACTTCAGGAGGAGCCAGATTTTTTTTTTTTGGCACAACAATAAAAATGAAATAAATTTGTCATATGGAAGTACAGTCTAAGTGTGTTCAAAGGTTAATGGAGTGTCTGGAAAGTTGGGGTTTTTTCTTCTGCTGCCTCTAAATTGTATGTCATATTATTGGTCATATTGTCATATTATTAGAATACGAGCTGTTGAATTGAAGCATCCAATCTTTTATTTCTTATGAATGTGAGCCTAAGCTGGAAGAACACAGAGTTGTACAAGTACCTTACCATCCTGCAAGGCTGAAGCTGCAGTGCAGATGGTGTGGAAGAACAGTTGGTCCTTCCTTGACTGGACCAGGCTCAGCATTGCAGGAGCCAGTCGCGTGGTTGCGTTTTGTTAGCAGTCCAGTATGCTGGAATGTTTTCCATGAGGAATGGGCCAGTTGAGTGCAGAATAGCAACAAATATGGCTCTAACTTTTAAATTGGTTGCCTGGGAAGGACCCAGAGTTCACACAGATATTATAGTTTGAACTGGTATTGATTTTTTTGTTTGTTTTGTTTAATTGTATGGTTTTTTTGATCCTGATGCCCTTTCATCCTGTTTTGTATTTTCCTCTGTTGCATTAAAGTGTTGGAAATGCATTGAGTGTTGGCTTAACCTTTAATAAATATTTGTTGTTTATTTTGTGAGAGTTTAATGTAAGTAATTGAAAACTTTTAAATTAAACAGAGTAGTTTCAGTATTAATCATACAAAAAAGTATATATCTGCAAAGTGTTCCTAATTGGGCAAAGAGGTTAACATAGTTATATCAAACATTACTCAAGTAGGTCTTGAGGAATATAAAGTCTTCGGAGGCCTTGATTAAATACAATCTCAGACAACTAAAGACACACTGATAACCCTCAGCCACCAAACTGAAATGTTTGGATCCCACTGGATAATGCAGTTGGTGTTGTCTCTCATCCAGTGAGTCACTGCAGCAGTGGAAACCGCTGTTCTGTAACACAGCATCCAAAAACTCCTATGTGCTCTTAGCTGCCTTTTAGCTGAGGATCTCTCTAGGTCTGCGTTGTGTATTGCATAGCAGATGAAATTTTCGTAGCAGAAAAAGCCCCCTTACCCCCGAAGCTTTTATTTGAGCCTCTAATTTATACTGCAGCACTCTTTAAAAACATAAATCAGTATATTAAGTATAATCTGAAATTTTATTCATATACTGTACTATTTCTGATCCATCATGCATCTACTCCTGTTTACTCTTTCTGACAGTGAAATGTAGTAGGTACTTAAGAAACGAAGAGTAAATAGCTCACTTGCTGGAAGGTTTCTATCAAGATTAGTTTGCCAGATATGAGTGCAGGCTGATTGTCATCCTGATTGTAATTATGTATTTTAGGTGAGACAGACCTCTGAACAACATAGAATTTTTGTCATTTATGTTTCACAATGCCATTTGAGAATGAGAATTCTAATGTGTGCGCCATATTCCTGACTTTACTTGGGATTTTTCCCTCTTTTTCAGCCACTATAACAAGTTCATCAGAAAATGATGATCGTAGTGGATCCAGTTTAGAATGGAGTAAGGATGGGAGTCTCAGAGCTGGAAAACATCAAGGCATCAGTCGTGATCGAAGAACAGATAATTGTTCACCAGTTGCAGAAGAGGAAGCCATTGGATCTTCTGAGAATTTGCCAAAAGTAGTACAGACAGGAGAGGGTCCCCTTCCTTACACTCAGTGTTCTGGCTCTTTAATAATGCCTCGTCCAAACTCTGTTGCAGGTAAAGTTCAGAGGTCGAAAATTAGGGTGTTATTAATGATAGGACATTTCTTTTGAGTCTTTCTGTTGTTAGTATGAAAGTATCTCTGTAGGATAAAAAGAAAAAAGCCTATGTTCTGAACTGAATAGATGAGCATTACCTAAGTTGTTTAAAACTGTCATCCAGAGGGCTATTACCATGCTTTCTGGTAGGTATTGTTTAGGTCAGGACTTTTGAAACACTTCCAGTTATTCCAGGACTCTGCCTAGTGACAGGTAGTGTGTTAGCAGGTAATACCTGAACCTGGTCCAACACTTCTGACATCGCTGGTGTGGTTGTTCCCACAGTAAAAGAGGAAACTCTCAATGGGAGAACTGAGGGCCATTTAAACAGCAAAAAACCAAACTAAATCTTTAGTGAACTTGATTTAAATGCATTTTGTAAGTGTTACAACATGAATGACTTTGTTGCCATTATCTAGAAAAACTCTGTAACATATGGATGAAGAACTGTAATGAATACTAACGTTCTGTGTAACTTGTGTTGAGAGAAAAATAAGCTTCAGTTCTTTAATACTTTAGCAACAAGTTCAACCAAATTGGAGGATTTGAGTTATTTGGATGGACAAAGAAATACTCCTTTACGAACTTCAATTCGCTTACCTTGGCACAACACCGCTGGTGGAAGAGTGCAGCAGGAAGGTAAAGGCAGAGATGTTTACACCTGCATCTGTTTGGCACAGTCATGCAGTCCTTTGGTAGTTTGGAATGTGGGTGGTCTGTGATCTTTGCAAACAGCCCTGTCCCACAGTGTTATTTTAGAGTGCTCCTGACAAGTCACTCTGCATGTAAGCAAGCATCTTACTGGCAGACACTTTTTCCTGCACAATGCTATGGTTTAGAGAATGAATGTGTGTGCATCTGTTATAACCAATAACAATTAAAAGCAGAAAAATTTAAGTAAACTCCTAGTAAAACTGATCTTGATGATCATATGTAGATACTATGCTTCTCTCTTCCATTTCTGGCTTTTCATGGTCATAGATTAATACTGAAACAGCAGCTGTGTAACATTACATTTGGCTAATGAATCTTTAGAGCATTTTATTGGTGAATAATATTATTTCTGTAACTTTTAATGTATTTTATGCAATCAAACCCAAATTCTTTGCTAAGTCATCAGGTGTTTCCCAAATGTATAGATCAAAGTACTCAGAGGTGTAACTTCTGATCCTGTGACTTCAAAAGTACAGAAAAACATTGTATTGCTTTAAGGGTTTTTTTAAAACAGAAAAATTATGTTATTGTACCTTTTTCTGTTTCTCTGTAAATGTCTTTACAGATTTGAAGACCTAACAGTGAGATGATCTGCATATAGTTCACTCTAAACTGAAAAATGGTGCTTCCCCATTTGTAGAATTATTAATGCATTTTTAAGAAAACTTTTTGGATTCTACAACTTACTAACTCAAGTTCAGTTGTTAAAAAATAATCAGGTTATACCTGTAGCTTCTTTCTGCTACAGTTTAATTCATGCAAAAATTATGGTGAGGAGCTGAACTGAGACAAACAGATTTTATTGTTTTCATGATGAAAGCACTAGAATGTCTGATTATGACTGATAGTAACAAGGCTTCTAAATGATGTTACCTTCTGAAACCGTGCTGTTTGATTGCATGTCAAGTTTCTAATAAACTTTCCTCCCTGACACATCTTTTCAGCTCGTTTCATCCCCTATAAGCCTCAGGACATTTTGCTGAAGCCGCTGTTGTTTGAGGTGCCAAGCATAACCACAGACTCAGTGTTTGTTGGAAGAGAATGGCTGTTTCATGCCATTGAAGAAAAACTGCAGAATCCTGACCCAGCAGACAACAAGGGAGCGGTCATTACTGGAAATGTGGGATTTGGGAAGACTGCAGTCATTTCACGGCTGGTGGCACTCAGCTGCCATGGAACTCGCATGAGACAAATAGCTTCCAACAGCCCTAGTTCATCTCCTAAAAGTATGTTCCTTTTCTCAGTAATGGTCTGGGTTAGTCTGCTGACATCAGGAGTCACATGGTTTGCTTTTTTGGCTTAAGGTAGTCAGGCTTCATCAAGTCTTTAGCAAACATTTTTTTCTTCCAATGAACAAAGGAAGGAGTTAAAATTTTGTGTTCTGACAAATACCTTCAACGTGACATAATGTGGGCTCAGCCCCTCAGAGAGGTGGTAACACAAAGGCAGTGTGCAGGATCTCTTCCTCTTGTCAGGCTGTGTGTACCCCAAACTCTAGCATGTGACTGCAGCAGCTTTATCTCTTATGAGTTTGGAAAGGGAGCAGTGAGTGTTTCTTTCCTGCTGCATACTCACTGTCTGTGCTTTCCACAGAATTTTTGTAGAGGTGAGAATAAAGCTATGGAGAAACCCCTTCTGTCTTTTACTGGGATCCATATCATCCTGTCACCAGACCAGTCCAGTGCCTACATTAACTGGAAGGGTGGTGAGACTGTCATTACTGCTACTTCCCCTACTGACACTTCAAATATTATTATTACTAATAATAACAACGATCAATTTCCCAAGAGTTCAGTCATATAGTAACTACTAGTTTAAATAAGGCATTGTATGTGTAATTTCCTGAAGGAAACTCTTCCCATCAGCATGGTTTTGCTTTCAGTAATTCTATAGTTTTGATCTAAAAGTCAGTTGAGTTGTTTTAAAATTCTGAAATTACAAATGTGTGCACCTATTTATCAACTAGTTGCAGGCTTCCTTTAATGGTATTGCTCAGTTTCAATTTTTACGCTAGCAGTAAAGATAATCTGTGGTGTTTTCCTGGAAAGCAATCTGCTGTCAGCAAATTTGGTCTCTCTTGTATTTGTTGCCTTTTAAAAGCAGGTGGTGACTCCTGTCAGGAGATTCCCTTAAGCCAGTTACCCCCGTGTGCCCCTCCATCAGGTGACACCAATACAATGAAGACTCTGACGTGTCCTGGTACTCCTGAACACAAAACTCAAACAGGGGATTCTGTGAGACGCCTCGCTTCAAAGGTGAGTTTTCACTTCCTAATAGATGTTCAGTGTGTTAGGACCCTCTAACCCGGAGGTCAGTTTGCTTTGCAGAGCCCCCCAGGAGGCAGCGGGCAGTGCTGGGAGAGGGGCAGCACCTGGGCATCTCTGCATGATGGCTCTGTTCGGCTGGTGAGACCAGCTACCTGCCTCTTGTACCCGTCAGGGGATCACCTGAACCCTGCTTGGTCTTAGAAAGAGTTACCTTAACAATTTCTCATCCGTTTTGTGTGGGTGTGGGAGGTTGGGATCCTTTGCATGCCAAAGGGGCTGTATGTTCTCTACAGAGAGCTGCCCAGTGCATTTCCAAATCAAAATTCCGGGGGGAAAATAAAATGTTTGGTTCTTGTATAACCCATCTATATGCTATGATACAGGTTGAATCTGAATGTAGTTTCATTTTCCATACTCTGAGAGTTTGAAGTCATTCTTGTTGTTAGATTACTATGTTAGGTGTTTTATTTTTTGCCTAAGTAGTAAAATTAATGAGTGTCTGAATTGCATATTTTATATGAATAATTGTAGGGAAAACATGACATCTTTAACATATACAGTCTTTAAAGTGATACATATTCGTTTGAAGCAGTGTTATGAAAATCACTGAAGTGCGGGCTTTTTATTCACTGTGAACACCAGGTTTCCCTGTGGTTTGTTTTGGGGTTTTTTTTCCCCCCAAAGAAATATGGGTTATGTCCTGATTTATTTTTAAGTAATACACAGCTTTGGAATAGTCAGAATAAAACTGGTTGTTGTATTTCTCCATTTGCTTATGTAAGCATGTCTTTAATAGCTGTCTGTCATTTACTTTTGCCTGATGATGATCAAATTAGTCCTTAGGCCATTGCAGTGTTGTTAATCATAGTGTTGTTAAATTACAGCTACTAGGTTACCTAGTCAGACCCTCAGGTTACTTTTTGTGTGCTCCTTAGTTAATCAGCTGCTTACCCACTGTATCCAAATGCCACAAACTCAAATTGTTATGTTTTCCTGCCGGAATCTGACACTTTGATTTCTTCTCTCTGTGTGCCCTGCAAGGTTAAAAACCTATTTCATTGTCTTCCTCCCTGTAGGTTTGACACAGGCCGTCAGAGACATGGTGGGATCTAGCACTGAAAAGTATTTTGTAGTTAACAGAGAAATTTAGTAACACTTTATCATAACTGCACTAACTAGTAACCAACTGAAACACTGCAAGGGTAATGCTTTTTATTTTTTAATTCTGCAGGTCGTTGCTTATCACTACTGCCAGGCTGACAACACGTACACATGTCTTGTCCCTGAATTTGTGCACAGTGTGGCAGCTTTGCTTTGCCGCTCACATCAGTTAACAGCCTACAGGGATCTCCTCATCAAAGAGCCTCACCTACAGAGCATGCTGAGCCTGAGGTCTTGTGTCCAAGACCCAGCAGCAGCTTTTAAAAGGGGAGTGTTGGAACCACTTTCAAACCTCAGGAGAGGTATGTTAAACAGGAACAGACTTGGAAATGGAATCTAAACTGCAGACAGAGTGGAGAAAGATTTTAAAAATAAATAAAGCAGAACATTCCTGGAGAAAGGGATTCCTTAATTGTGCTAGTTGTTTGTAACAGTAATAGATGTATTTTGAACAGTTGATTCGTGTTTCAATTAAAATTCTATGAAACTTATTCTATGAAAGGTCATGGAAACTTTACATTTACTTTTTTGCCAGAAAACTGAAAGATAGCTATTACCTTGAACTTAAGGCTGGCACATTCACATTAAAGGATTTTGTTTTAAGTTGTGTTTTGAGTTTTTTCACATACTTTCTCTTTTAATTTTCTGTGCCTAAACATCTGCAAAGTGGATGTGGGTTTTGCTTGCTTTTAGAATGGATGTGGCAGTTTTCCAAGAATCACAGAATCTCATGAGCTGAAAAGGATCCACCAGGACTATCAGACCAGCTCCTCGCCCTGCCCAGACTCCCCACCAGTCCCCCCTGTGCATCCCTGGAGCAGTGTCCAAATGCTCCTGGGGCTCTGGCAGCCTCGGGGCTGTGCCCATTCCCTGGGGAGCCTGGGCAGTGCCCAGCACCCTCTGGGGAAGGAGCCTTTCTCGATCTCCAGCCTGACCCTGCCCTGGCCCAGCTCCAGCCATTCCCTCGAGTATGGTGTGTAAAAGAAAGCACAACATGATTTTTGTATTTAAAAACACCCTGGCAAACTCCTCTTGAAAACAGCTGCCTCCCAGCATATGCCAGCTTGAGCAGATGCCTGATCTGTGTCAGAACAAGGGTTTGCCTGCATACGAACAGACCATATAATTCCTGTTAAAACTGTGTTTAATCTACTAATGTTGTTTTTAATCTCCTAAATAATGCTTAAATACCATAAGATGTACTGGTGTGCATAAAGATATGTTTTTATTCCTTGACATTCAGAATTTGAGGATAAAGATGTGTCACTTAATGGGAGAATGTGTTTTTATTCTTTCCTTTTTTATTTTCAAATTTCAGAGCAGAAGATTCCTGAGGAAGACTACATAATTTTGGTAGATGGTTTAAATGATGCTGAATTTCATAAACCTGATTATGGTGACACAATTTCTTCATTTATCACAAGTATAATCTCTAAGTTTCCTTCCTGGCTGAAGCTTATTGTGACTGTAAGAACTAATTTCCAGGTAAAAACACCTTTTAACACTTTTCTTATCTTCAAAGACCAAATGATCATTTATATTAGTGCAGTTGGATTATTATGAAAAATACTGGGTTTCCCTCCCCTCCCTCCCCTCCTAAAATGTGGAAGTAATGTTCTGTCTCTTATGAGGGGCAATATTTGGAAAACCATCTCAGGGATGCTGAATTCCTTTTTAATCTGGTACTCACTACAGAACGAAAATGTAGCAGAGATGCATCATTGAGTTCTCAGTGCTGGAATACTGTAATGTCTTTGGTTTTTTTTTTCCTTTTTTCCCCCTGTCTCCCTTACAGGAAGTGGTAAATTCACTACCATTTATTGCAATATCCCTGGACAATTTTCCAGACAACAAAGAAGTTCACGATGATTTGAACGCTTATATTCAGTACAGAATTAATAACAGTCAGGAAATTATAAACAACATGTCTTTAAATGGAAAAGCTGATGCAGCAACTATTGGGAAAGTGAGTAACCACCTGATCATGAGAAGTCTGGGATCTTATCTCTATTTGAAACTCACTCTGGATCTTTTCCAAAAAGGTCATTTAGTAATCAAAAGTGCAAGCTACAAGGTTGTTCCTGTGTCTCTGTCAGAGCTGTACTTACTGCAGTGCAATATGAAATTCATGACAAACTCTGCTTTTGAGCGAGCTCAGCCCATACTGAATGTGGCACTAGCATCCCTGCATCCCATGACAGATGACCAGATTTTCCAGGCTATTAATGCGGGACAGATAAATGGTGAACAACAGTGGGAAGACTTCAGCCAGAGGATGGAAGCCCTTTCGTGTTTTCTGATCAAAAGACGTGACAAAACACGCATGTTCTGCCATCCTTCCTTCAGGGAATGGCTTGTCTGGAGAGCAGAAGGTGAAAATACTGACTTCTTATGTGAGCCAAGGTAAAGGAAAACTGCAGTAATTCATGTTCAAGTAACCAAAATAAGGTTTTGTATAATTGATTGCAACAATTGGTGAAAGAGTGATGTTAAAATACAAGTACGCCTAATCTTCCAAAACAAAAACTTTTATGTATGTAGAGGTATATGTGACTTAGGATTCAGACTTTACAATGCATAATTGACTCTGTAGAAGTCAGAAGTTTGCATCTGACTTTGCTATCTTCATGGACAAATGAGAGTGCTATATTGTCATTAATACAGCAAAATTGTTGACAGTCCTGTGCAGCAGCACCTCCTCTATGTAATGTAGAGTGCAGGAATAGAAGGAACAGATCATTTGGGCTTTTTTAAACGTAAAAATATTAAGACATTTTGTGCTGTAATTATATCCTGCTGGCATTGTTTCAGTTTGTTACAGCTCACCTTCTGTGACTTGGAAGTGGAGGAGTTGGTTGAATTGGAGACAGTGGCTATTACTGTTCGTCATGTTCTCACAGTTGGCTCCCCATTATTTTTTTTTCCATGTTCTTTGGGGTTTACATTTTTTGGGTTTTACAAAAGAATAAATAATGCTGACATTTAAAATTACTACCAGCCCAAGACTTGTCTGAGTTTTCAGGTGGCTGTAACAGAACCAGTTCTGTAGGTGGGACTGGGGCGTTGCAGCCTTGGGGACCCCTGGTCCCACCACGCTGGGAACTCCCAGCGCTTGCCCCAGCAGCAGTGGGGCTGCCCAGGCCCAGGTAAAGCTTCTGATTTCGGAACGTTCTTTTCAGTAATGTCTGAAGAGAGGGTGAGAAGTCCCTTCCCACAACTTCCCCCCTCAGGTGAAGAGTCCACTTAGCATATGGCTAATTGCCCAGTTCCAGTGTATAGTCTGATTAACAAATAATATATGATAACTTTGTTTTCTCAGGATTGTGCCACTCTCACTGTTTCCTAGACGATTGACCACCACTAATGTAGGTGTAGAATTACTAAATATACATTTTATCTCAAATTTCACAAGTATTCAGATCTTGTGCTTTTAAAAGGATTGGCTTTGATCTGAGATGCCTGCAGTTCCTGGCTCTGAGAATGCAAAAGGAAGCAGTACGTAAACCACTTCAAAGCTGACACAGGCCCTCTGTGAGGGGACAACACAGAAATACCAGGAGTGTGTTTCATCTTCAAAATTTGCCATTTTTGATTTTGTATTATTTCATTATGGAAAGAATTTTGTTTGGATGTGATGGTATGTTTCAGTAGTCTGGCAAAGTTGAGATGTTATAACAGGCATAAAAATGTATTAGAATATTTACTGAAATACAGTTACAAAAGTGGTTCTCTCTTAATCCTTTTTATTAGGAATGGACATGCTCTACTGGCTTTCATGTTGTCTCGACAGGAGGGAAAGTTAAACCGCCAACAAACTATGGAACTTGGCCATCATATACTTAAAGCTCACATTTTTAAGGTAAAGCTTGCAGCTTAGTAGGCTTTATGACTTATTCCTGTGAATGTGTGGTAGAGATTCTCCTCTGACTTGCTTGAATAATTATTTGGAAGCTTATGCTTATACTTGGTAGTGCTATCGACCCAGATTTTGCTTCTTTTTATACTGAGATGTAGGTTAAAATAGGGTTTCTAATTCTATAGAGAGATTTCCTGTTATATCATTTCTGTTAGGGTCTCAGTAAAAGGACCGGAATTTCTTCCAGTCATCTCCAAGCCTTGTGGATTGGTTATAGTACTGATGGACTGTCTACAGCCCTGGCTTCTCTAAGAAACATCTACACACCCAACGTGAAGGTAAGAACATCAGCACAGCTGTACAGTCAGCGCATCATCTGGCACTGCTGCTGGCTGGTCAATGTTGGAGTCAGTGTAACCCTTCAGCAGAAAAGCATCTGGACCTGCACTCCTTTGTGACAAGCCTTCATGTACTTTTGTAAGCTTTTGCTGAAGTCCAAATCAGTTTTCCTCGATAGTTTTGATGGAAAGAAGGGTTTTGCCTTTTTTCTGCTGTAGCTGTGCTCTGTAGCACAGGTGAGTGTGTGGGTGCGTTTTTGGGGGTGGATGTCCCACGTGGCCTCACTGGGCAGAGCTCGGTGCTCTCTGCTTCTGAGGGAAAGTGTCAATTGTAAAAAGGGGAAACACTGTGAGAGGAAAGGATTTAAATACCACAACTTTGCACTGTTATTTGAATCCCCAGATGATGGATAGCGAAATCCAAGTCGGTCAGTTGGACTTTGAGCCAACTGCTAAGGCTTTTGATTGGAAATTTGTGAGTACATGAACACACATGTACGTACTCTGGCTGTATTTTTTAGATTTGCTTTTTATGCAATCTGATTCTCTCTTAATGGATGTAGTTGCAGAGTAGTAGCAAGTCACACATGCAGTTGTGATGAGAGTAGTGAGTTTTGGGGGAGAGACAAGTTTTCTCTTGGGAGTGCAGTGGTCACTAATACAATAATATATTTACTAAGAGAAGATTTTAAACTGGTATATTGCTATGTATGTGTTAAAGTTGATGTCTGCCAATAAAATCTGCATCAAAATTAAGGAGTAACAAACGACTACCTGATGAAGACACCAAATTCAGACAAATCTGAGGAAAACATTGTTTTGTTTAAATGAAATTTTAGGTGAGTCGGCTGCTGATTCTGGCAGGAGCAAATGTGAATTACAGGACTGAAGTACTGAATAATGCTCCGGTGCTGTGTGTTCAGTCACACCTTGGGCATGAAGAAGTGGTTGCTCTTTTACTGGAGTTTGGAGCTGCTATTGATGGAACTTCAGAGAACGGGATGACAGCCCTTAGTTACGCAGCTGCTGCAGGTCACATGAACATCGTGTCACTGCTGTGCAGGAAAGGCGCAAAGGTAAGCTGGTGCACAAAGATTGCAAAGCCTGCAGCCAGAAGAGTCATTCCAAGGCCTAAGAAAGCTGTTATTGATTACTTAAGTATATAATTATCAGGCATAGGCTTGAGGGGTGAGTCTGGACTTCCGTGAAGCGTTTTCCATGCACCACTGATCACAACCCTCTGGCAGAGCCATTCAGTCAGTTTTGGGTGCACCTCACTGTGCACTTCAATGACCTGTTGTCATTAGCTTGTCAGTGACTGTTACTGAGGGAGTGTTGAAGCCCTCTAAAGTCGAGGTCAAGGGCATCCCCTGCTCTCCTCACCCACCTTCTGGTCCCCTCAGCCTGTTGGCTGTCTAGCAGGCTAAGCAAGATCTCCCCTTGGCAAGCCCATGCTGACTGGTCCTGCTCACCTTGTCCTTCCTGTGTTTGGCAGTGCTCTCTGGGATTAGTTTTTCCATCACCTTCACAGCTGCTCAGGTGAGGCTGCTGGGCCTGTAATCCCCCAGATGTTCCTCCTTGCCCTGGAAGTCAGCAGTGAGAGCTGTTCTCTGGCAGTGCTCTGGCGCATCTCCTCTCCATGGCTTTTCACTGCACCTTTTAACCTCAGGCATTCCTTTTCCCCCCCTTCAGGCTGACTTTGCAGACAAGAAGGGCCAGTGTGCTTTGGTTCATAGTGCACTGAGAGGGCACTGCGGGATCCTTGAGTTCTTGCTCGGCCTGGTTTGGGTGATGCCCTCCCGAGAACAGGATGCACTGAGGAAGCGCCAGGCACTGCAACAAGCTCTCACAGCAGCTGCCAGCATGGGGCACTGCCAGGTGGGTTGGGAATATGGTGCTTCCATATTTGTTTGAAATCATCAGAATTGTAGAACAGTGCTTGCAGCTGTTTTTGAAAGAGGCTTGGAAAGAATTGTTGAAACTTCTGATATTTATTGTAGTATATATTAGCAGCTGGTTTAAATGCTGTAGCTGAGTATCCAATAGTACGGTTTCCTTCAGGATTTGTTTATATGTAATTTTCTATCTACTTTTTCCTCTCTGTTCTTTTAAGTTGTCCTAAATCTCCAATGGTAGTGATGATTTTCTGTATCACTGATCCACTCGAGTATGTTTCTACTTCAGGCTGAGTTTTTTCTTCCAATATTTCATTGCATACAATTGCACAGGCTTCAGGTTTTAGCTTGATGCACATGTCAAGTTCAATCCTACTGAATTTGTTTTGAGCAATACTGATTTTTTTTCTATTGATTATATGCATTGAGAGAGAAGCACTCTCACTTGTTCTACATCTTTTATCCCTTGCTCTATCATAAAAGTGACAACTGATGCTCTTGTGGCTCAGCACATCTCTGCTCATTGTTTTTGGCAGGTGGTTCGTTACATCTTGGCAGTTGAAAAGGAGCATGGCATGGACATTAATGACAGTGATGCCTTGTGGGGAGAAACAGGTATTTCCCTTCTCGTATGTTTCCTAATTAGAGTTGCTAATTTAAGAATAAGGAGTTTTAAATCTTACTTTTAAATTCAATTTTCTGTAATAAAAATAATGGAAAGTACCAGTTTTAATAATAAAATGCAGTTTATAAGTTAGAGTTAACTTACTGAATCTATTAATCTCAAGTACTGAACTATTTTGTATTAAAATTACTGTAAATTACTGACTTTTTAACTAAAGGGAAAATTGTGGAAATACAGTGCTTAAGTATCAGTGTGGAATTTTATGAGATTCTCTGTTTGAGAACTTTTGTTTAAATCTCATTGGTTTTCAGGAAATGCTGGGCCATAGCCTCATTAGTTCTAATTAGGCATTCTTCTTTTGGAAGAAAAGACCTGCCTTTGGACATCTGGGAAAGGCCAAATGTAGTTTTCAAGGGAGACTGTAATCCTTGCATTGGCAGTTCCCTGGTGTTCCCTGGAGTGGCATCTCCATCCCATGGTAACAGCTGAGGGTGGGGAAGCAGCATTGGGATGATGGTCAGTGGCCTCTCACACCCTGGAGAAGCAGATGTGCTTCATTCCTGTGCGTGTACAAAACCCTTGTTGCAAATCCAGTGAACTTCAAAAGCCATACATCTGTTTCTGAATTAATTTTGTTCTTCAGTATTTTCCTATCAGTGTTTTTTATTGAAATCCCTGCATAATGCTTTGGGAATCCCTGCATAAGGCATTGGGAATTCACTCATTGAATGAATTTCATGAAAGGGGGATTTTTGAACAAGACTTGACTCTTTGGCTTGTAATATTGATATCCTTAACAGTTACTTTCCAGTTGTTCAACTCTAAACAGTTGTTATAACTGTAACGCAGTGAAGTTTCATCGAGTGAGGAGGGAATGGGTTAGATATTGCTAAAAAAGAAAAATTTGCTTCTTCCTGTAGTGTTTGTAATTCTCTTTGCTTTCAGCATTCATTGGAATTTAGAAAAAAAATTCTACTTGATCATGTTTAAAAATGCTAAAAAATGAGTAACAGGAAATTCACAATTTGACCTATTCCTTAGCAGAAAATGCAAGTTATTAGGCTTTAGAAACTGGAGGGCCAAGTCCTTTGCTGATTCTTGCATAAGTCACACATGGACTCATTTTCTAACCACTGCTGGCATGAGTGGTGAGGCTTCAACACAAACAACAAAATTTAAGTTTCAAGTTCTGTTTAAAACACAATATGAGCAAAATATAAGAGGGGGAAAATCATGATGGGGAAAGTATTTTCTTTTTTTTTGTTCTTTTCAGCTTTCAATAAGTGTCACAGTGAAAAGCTGAAAGAATGGGGGTTCAGTAACACTCACGTCTTGTGCAGGTGTCCGAAGGCCAAATAAGCCAAGAGCTGATGTTGATGCAAATGCTTTCTCTAGCCCTGACAGCTGCTGCAGGAAGAGGGAAGCTGGAAGTGTGCAAGTTACTCCTTGGGCATGGAGCAGCTGTGACAAGAGCCAGCAGGAGGGGCATGCCCCCGCTCCTCTGCGCCGTCCGGCAGGGCCACTGGCAGGTCTGGCACAGCTTGGGCATCCTTCGGGAAGTGGTCCCTGATTCCTTCCATCTCTGGTTTTGAAAATAATTAGTGTCAGTTTTCTAATATGTGTTTGCATCAGCTTCAGAGGGACCTGCTCAAAACCTTCACTTCCAAACCCTTTGTATCCCTTGAAGTAACTTAAAAAGCACATTGGACTCACAACAGCCTTAGTTATAATATACCTGAAAAGTAACATGAGTTTAAAGATTTTATTTCCTAGACCAAGATCAGAGGTGATTTCAGATCTTTTATACTGCTGCTGGGCAGAGAGAGAACCTTGGATTCAGAAGCCTTTCTCATGCTGGCGTCTCCTATCAGGAGAAGACCTTGAACTGCAGTCAGGGCATGAACTACATAGAATTTCTCCATGGTTGCCATAAATACCACCTTAGTCCTCTTTTTAAAAAGTTCATGATAATTATGGCTGAAATGTAAATCTGCCAGTTTCATAAAATCATAGAGTTGGTAAGATTGGAAAAGCCCTCCAAGACCATCAAGGCCAATTGTTCCCCAGTACTGCCAAGGCCACCACTAACCCATGTCCTGAGGTGTTACACCCACATGGATTTTAAATCCCTTCACGGATGTGGCAGATGGAAATTCCACCCCTGCTCCTGTGCCAGGTCGGGTCAGCACTTTCTGAGAAGAAATTCTCCTAATACGCAATCTAAACCCCCACGGGTGTAGGGATCATATTTTTAAATTGTTATTTTCTGTTTCAGATTGCTAAACTTCTAGTGGAGCATGGAGCTGATGTGAATTTAAGTGACAAGCAAGGCCGGACACCACTGATGGTGGCTTCTTGTGAAGGACATCTGAGCACTGTGGAATTTCTCCTTTCTGAAGGTAGAAGATAGTGGATCAAGGCTGCAAGATGCACCAGGGATTGCATCTGAGTGAGTTCAGCCATTTTTCCGTTTAAACAGAGAATCTTCATAACAAAGTTCGTTTTCATTTTACAGGTGCAACTATTTCATCTCTGGACAAGGAAGGACTGACACCTCTGAGCTGGGCATGTCTGAAAGGCCACAGGGAAGTGGTTCAGTATTTAGTTGAGAAAGGTGCAACAACTGATCAGACAGACAAAAATGGACGAACACCCCTAGACTTGGCAGCTTTTTATGGAGATGCTGATATTGTAAGTATAACTAAAAAGAAAATTCAAGAAAATTTACAAAAATTCAGAATTTAGAAAAAATACTGCCTACCAAAATAGGAAGTTTGGGGAAGTAGCCAAGATGGTTATACTGCTCTCTTCTTCACTGCAGTGCAGATGTTTGCTCAGGAAAGCATTTTTTAGATGAAATAGAAGCCCAGAATTATGCTGCAAACCCACAGAGGTCCCTTCTCAGGGTCCTGGTCAGTCGGTGCCTTGGCAGAGCAAAGACCCCAAGAAGAGGTGTAAGAAGGAGAAGGGTGCACTCAGGTCTGCGTGCACTATGGGCAGACCCAAGAGGTCAGCAAGGAACAAGACACAACAGCACATGCAGCCTCTCACATTCACCTCTGTGTTTCTGCAGCTCCCATAGACAGAGTCTGTTTTAGGCACTGCCGTGCCATGTGACTCGCTCTAGCACTTTGTCCCATTCAGCCTTTGTCTGAATTAACTTGAAATTGTAAATAAGTCCTCAGGTTCCATAGTGGCTTTAGTAGTTTTCAGACACAGTGTGTGTTTTGGCAGGTGACACTGGGTACTGGAGACACTGCTGGGGAATGAGGGGTGTCCAGGCTTCTTCTTGTCCCTCCATTTGCTGTAGGTCATTGTGCTGGAGTGTGCCAGCTCCCATTTCCCTGGCCAGACTGGTCCCTTCAGTAGGTCTGTGCTTAGCCACTGGCCAGGCTGGGACAGTGTCAGCGAAGAGGTCCTTGATCAGGTCCACGGGCAGGACTGTTGGTGCCTTTTCCCTTACAAGAGCACTGCTGGTGGCACTTGGGCAAGAAATGGTTACGGGAAGGAACTGCTGCTTCCATCCAACCTGCCCATGCTGTGGTGCCTTCGGTGGGTTTGGGATGGCCGTACTGTACTCTGCAGCATGTGCTCACTGTGTTTCAAAGAAGATTACATGGTACCTTAAGTATTTCATTGGTCTGCCTTTCGCACCAAAAGCCATGTTACAAGGCGTGTCTCATTTCTTCTCCCAGGTGCAGTATTTGGTGGAGAAAGGAGCAATGATTGAGCACATGGACCACAGTGGCATGAGGCCACTGGACAGAGCGATTGGCTGCCGCAATACCTCAGTCGTGATCACGCTGCTGAGAAAAGGAGCTAAGCTAGGTCAGTGAAACTGCCCTGCACCAGGAGAAACAACTGGATTCTGCTCTGCCGGAATTAGTTATTTCTGTAAAGTAGATTAAATAACCCAAAACACCAGATTTTTTAGACTGCCTGGTTTGTGGATGCCCACTCAAGAGAAACAATCTCTTCCTTTAAAGGCAGACACACAAGACTCACTTTAGAAGTGAGGAAATGAAAGGACTTTTATTCTGTTCCTTCTTTGATGTGTGCTGACGGTAAGGTCTGGAGGAGTCACTGTTTGTGGTTACTCTGCCTTAATATATTTAAACAAGAAAATGATGATTGTGCTGTTAACGATACATAATTCTGACTCTATTAATGATTTAGATTATCAAGTTTTACTTTTAAATAACATTCTTCTTAGAAACTATAGAATTGTGTATTTTTGCGAAGGGTAGGCCAAAAAATGTACGTCATGTATTACCAGTAGGCAAGTACATGGTGCAATTGTGTATGTGATAATTACTAAGTATTTGGTACCTTTGAATCACTATTTCATACTATTTGGGTAGTAAGTATGATCAAATACAGGTCCTCACTTAAGCCTGAGTTTAATTTTGACTTTTATACATTCCTACACAAGGGTGAAATGTATCAGACCATTTAATACCTGGCTGCTGTCCAGGTGGCGTTGGAAGGGCAGGTGGGGGCATAGATGTATTTTAAATGTGTGCACCCTAATTGTGATTCCATGTAGGCGGAATATATCCTGAAGTAGGACCAGGCTTTCTACTGTGGTAGACAGAAGAAACACACTTTCTTCCTTTTTGTCAGAGACCCTTAAAATTTAACTTGCAGGAAATGCAGCATGGGCAATGGCGACCTCCAAACCCGATATTCTCTTGATTCTTCTGCAGAAACTGATGGAAGAAGGAAATACACTGTATAAAGTAGGTAGATTTTAATTTTTTTCTGACAGCAGAACATTGGACTTCTGCCTGAAGGTAGACTGAATGCCTTTATGCCTCCTTTTCAACTATATAATCTGATATATTGCTACTCTGTTTAAAACAAAACAAGTATCATACATGATTTTTTCTGGTACTAGTAGTACGTATTAGCGCAAGTATTATCCTCATCAAATACCATTAAACATATGAGTTCAGAAAGAAATACAAACTCTGTTTAACATGCACATTCTCTCACTGTGCTTGTCTGACAGTGTAGTTCATACTGTGTATATTTATTAAAAAAATCTGTCTCTGTGTGTTCTACTTGAAGGGCACCTCTTGGTAGATGTCAAATATAAATACACTTTTTTGCAACAGTATTGCAATATTAAGTTTGTGAAAAACCTCTTGTTCCCTAAAATTTGCAGAAAGGCAAGATGAAGGAAGCAGCACAGCGCTATCAGTATGCACTAAGGAAGTTTCCAAGGGAAGGGTCTGGTGAGGAAATGAAAGCCTTCACTGAGCTGAGAGTTTCATTATACCTGAACTTGTCACGATGTCGCCGCAAAACAAATGTAAGCTCTTGCTGTTAGTCTGCTGCCTCTCTGACATTGGGAATCTGAGACTTACATCCTCCTGCATTGCTGGGGTTGTATGTGGACATCTATCTGTGCTGTTTTAGAATCCTTTTTACTATATCCTGATTTTGGGCGTCATTATGTCAATACATGGGTGGCTTATAAGATGAGGGTATGTTGCTATGAGGGATCTGTTCCAGCTGGTCTTACATCATGCAGCTATTTTGGAATGATGAACTGCTGGATCTCTGTGGTACTTTTAAAAGACTGAATGGAAAACACTGCCACCATCCTTTGTGATCAGTCAGCACAACCAGGTGCCGTGGCTGTGCCCATGTGTGCTTTGAGAAAACACCTGCTCTTGCTGGCTGCACTCCTGGAGCCCGAGCACAAACCCAGAGCCTGCAGCTTGCTTTGACTGTCGTGTGTAATGAGCATGTTTGATTCCATTATTAGGATTTTGGTATGGCTGAAGAGTTTGCTACCAAAGCCTTGGATCTGAAGCCCAAGTGTTATGAAGCCTATTATGCCAGAGCAAGAGCCAAGAGGAACAGCAGGTACTGTTTGATTCTGTGCATCTGTCTGCACAGATTTTTTAACTTAGTTTTTAATAACTTGTTCTTTTCTGCTAGTTATATTTCAAATTTTCAAAGAAAAAAATACTTTTAGTGCATTTTGCATCTGTACTAGGTCTCTGTATCAGATAAAGCCAACCACATCCAAATAGCAATATTGAGTACTCTTTACTTATGAGGCAGTCCAGAAAGTAACAAATTTATTTGAAGAGGGATTATTTTAACAGCCAGTGGGGTCTGCTGCTCCACATGACTTGGCAGAATGTGGCCAGCAGTGTGCCACCCAACTCTGGCACTTCATTATTTATTGCCAAGTTCATGATTTATTACTGGCTGCTTTGATAGGACAGAAAGTGATGAATCATTAGCAGTTGAAGATAAAAACAAGGGGAGAGAGGAGGTACTGTCTCTTGAGGTTGGAATAATAACAAACTATAGTGGTGTAGCTGAAGTACAGGAAAATGCCTTTTTGATTCACCATCAATGATGATTCACATCATTTAGTCTTTTCTAAAAAGATCAATAAATGGTCACGAAGCAGAGTTCAGCAGGTTCCCTACTCTGAAGGTAACTGTGAAGAGCTTGTGAGACAAAGTGTGAGTTCCTGGTGTTCCCAGCAGAGTTCTCCTGCCTGCCTGCACGGGGTGTCAGGGTACTCGAGAGAAGGGCTTAGGGCTGGGTCTGCGCTTCCACCCTAGTTAAGAATTTCTTGAGGTGGAGAAGTTCTAGTTCTTATTTCTCACCACCTGCAACAGGAAACAACAAACCAGGGTATTTTGCTGCAGGGGTGGAGGTGGATTAGTAGTAGGCAATGCTGGGACTCAGATTTGCACCAATTTTCATTGTTTACTTATTTCTTGCTAAACAGAAAACTACTTGCTGCTCTTACTGACCTACGGGAAGCCACTCAGCTGTGTCCTAGCAATCAGGAGATAAAACGTCTCCTGGCTCGGGTGGAAGAGGAATGCAAACAGTTCCAGAGAACACAGCAACAGAAGCATCAGTCTCCACAGCTACTTGAGCAAACCAGCAACTCTGATAATGAGGAGGTCATTGTACCAGGTGTGAATGATAATTTTAATTTTCAAGACAGGGAAGATGACCTGCCACACCCCAGTGAATCTGTTTCCCCTCCACAAAGGCTGCAGTGTTCCTTAGCTGCTTCATTATTTAGCAGGACCCTTCAAGAAGGTGTTCAGAAAGCTCAGTCTGTGTCCCCTCAAGGCAGAACAGGCAGTAAGTACCTGAGAGAGCCAGGCTTGATCATGCAGCCAACGAAGCAGGCACAGATTGTAAAAACTAATCAGCATCTGAGCTCCATCCAGCCTGCATCTAAACCAGGAAGCAGTCAATGTAGCACCAAGACACAGTCATCTTTGCAGCATCTTCCCCACAGTCCCTTGCCGATCCGGCACTCTAGAAGTCAACATGTGAATGGGACAAGCACGTCATCCGGAAGCGTTTCCACACATCCCACTGCTGAACTGTACAATGAGAAGTTTGTGTCTGGCCAGTGTTTGCATCCACAGCGTCATGAGTCTCTCTCTTCTCGTTCTTTTGCCAGTAAATCTAAACCTGCTGATACATCAACAGCCTCTGCTCCAATGAATTTCAGTGACTCAAGGCAGCAAAGCCCTGTACCCAGTGGTGCCTCTTCTGGCTCTCCATCCAGTAGTGTGATTCTTGCCAGCTCAACAAGCAACTTCACTTCAGCCAGCAGTTTTTCAAGCAGTGTTAAGGGGCTGGGCCCAGATGTTCGTCTCAAGGAGATTAATGTCAGTCAAGCTCAGGGTACTGAGCACCGACCTCGCAATACCCCCTTTATGGGAATCATGGACAAGACTGCAAGGTTTCAGCAGCAGAACACACAATCTAGTCGCACTTGGCACTCTCAGGCATCAGATGGATTATCTACAAACATTGCTTCTGCAGGCATTCAGCCCTCCAACTTGGAGCAGTTCTCAGTTAAACACTACTCAACTAAAGCATCCTCTACAGGTGCTGCCCTGGGAGACGGCAGCCAGAGCAACGTGCAAGCGAAAGAATGCGAGGAGCTCGTGTGCCAAATCCCTCCCCACTGCACAGACAGCAGATCACCCAGCCAAGGTTCTCATTTATATCCTGATGCTGTAGCCAAACTGCCACCCCACAGCCCTCAGGACAGCCAACTCAGCCACGTCACCACGGCAAAACCAAAGCGATCGTTCATTGAATCAAATGTATGAATACTGGTCTGTACATTGTCAGGGTAGACCTGGCTCACAACATCACAGGGTCTGACTGCTCTACAAAACATTGACTGGCTGGGAATGGCTGGGTGCCAGGGAACAGTCTTTAATGGGATACAACCACTTCCAACTGTTCCTACCATCACAGGGCAGTGACAGTAACTGGAATAACAATTTGTGTAGAAAGACTCAATTAGGGTTGTCCTAGGAGCTCGAGCAGAGAAATCCATTACATTTTACCATTAAAATAAGCATTTCCTTTCACATAAGGCTTCAGTCTTGGCTTTTGGTTCTGTTGCCTCTCACACATAGTACTCGTGCCTCTCAAATGCTTAAGTGCTTATGTCTCACAGCAGCACTAAGGGAGATAATCTGCTGCAGAATACTCAGATCTGTACATGCATGCAATTTTTTTAAAGCAAAGTATTTTATCACTTTTCTAGTGGGATCTAATTTGGGTTGCATGATGTACATGTAGGAAGCATAAATACTTTGTGTATGAGTAAACTATAAGCAGCCATGCTTTGACATGTAAATAGAACTATTTTTAGTAACTAGAAGTCAAATAAAATGAGTGACATTTGCATGTATATTGAGAGGCTTTGACCATATTGGTTATTGCACTGAAGAACACAATATTATGGGCCTATTAACAGTAATCGCACTTTATATAGGGTATCTAATCACCTTTGGGTGCTATCTTAAAGCAAAATGATTTATTGTTTATTTGTGAAAAGGTACAACAACTAAATACTTAATAAGTGTTTTTATGGGAAACCTGAGAAAGGGATGGAAAGTGAAAGTTTGAGGAAAAGTGTATGTGCAGTTGCATGACAGGATGAAGTTGAGAAGTTGGTTTTTTTGAGGAAATAAGGTTTTTTATTGGCAAGAACATTCAGAAAATGAATGGCTGCAGTGACATTCCTATGACTGCAATTCAGTTGGAGCGCTCAGCTTTATACTCTTCCCATCATGATTGATTACAGTGTTCTGTGTACATTGTAAACAGCTATACCCAGCTCTACAAATCCTTTTGCAGTTTGCATCATTACGCTTTAGCTTATTTATTGTTTACTGTTTCTTTGATATTTTGTACAAGTCCTAATTAGTCTTGTCCTGTAGTTCTATTTTTGCACAGCTACTGTACTCTTTCCATAAAAAATAAAGATTATTAATAAACCTGTGGGATGAGATGCAGTCCCTGATGGTTACAGGAGAAACTCTCTCCCAGCTTTTCCAACTATGAGTCCAGTAATGGGGAACAGAGAAAGACCAGACCTTTTGGTTTGATTAGAAAAAGAAACACAAATCCTATACTTTGCTATTTTATACCTTCTGAAAGAGTGACTTGGCAAGATGAAGACTCAAAACTTACAAATGTAGTAAAAATTTTAAAAGAACTTCATTTGAAAAACTGAGTTTGAGTACTTCATTCTTATACAGAAATACCACAAACTACCAGGAACTTAAGTTTTTCTTGGAGTTTCCACCAGTGAAGGTTGAACCAGTCACAGATTACAACAGAAACACAACTTTCTCTTTCCGTTTGTTTCTGATACAATTAATTCTGTTAGCTACATAAAACTTCAATTAATTTTAACAAACAACTTCAAAATTAAGTGGTTTAGCTATTTCTGCTGAGTGTCTAGCCAGCGACTGATGGCCATTTTTAGTGTCCTGTTTGGTGTGAGCATAAGAGAGTGGAGAGGAAGATTTGTCATGGGACTGGTTCGTCTGTTGCTGATCCAGTTTTCCATTGCTTCCCTTTCATAGGAATAGCCATCTGCAAAGAAACCATCAACAAAAGCTCATATTACAGAGGCTTGTGCACTGTGGCACTGTACAGATTTTAACTGTTTAAATGTAAATGGGAAATAAGGAAAATATGTCCAAACAGGAAAACTGAGATCTAGAATAAGTACATTGTATGTGCAGTCTTTCCTGTGGGTATAAACAGTTCGGGCTAGTTTCACATACCTATGTCTGCCTGCAAAGCACCAAAATATATTATGCACATGTTAAATAAGACTTTTTTTTTTTCCTGTTTGAATGATCCATAATGTGAAGTAAAAGCTCATTACCATCACGTGCCTAACAGGGCCGAAGCCTGCTGCCCTGCTGAACAGGGGCTTGTCCACCTGACTCAGCCCTGAGCTGTGCCTGTACAGAGCCCTCACCACGTGGTCAGGTTCAGGACTTTGGCTCTTAAGAGTTCGTAGCTGGACAAGCTGTTCCTTAAAGAACAGAAATTAGGCCTCAGCTAAGTGTCAGCTGGCACAGTCACCCAGGAATATCTCTGATGGAATACAAACCTGTGCCCTATGCCCCTTCTCTAACATGGGGCTACACTCTGTCTCTTTACTCTTTATTGAATAAGGCCACCATCACTCCAGCAGTTAGCAAATGTCTTCATATTTTGACCATTTTAATTCTCAGAAGTCTGCCCTAATACCTCAGAACGGAATGAACTTAGTCACTGTTTACAGAGCAACAAAAAAATTACACTGATCTTCTGATGCTTGTATGCTCCTTCTTCCCTCTCCCTCCCAAGAATAGATCTACAAAACACTAGTTTTTCATAAAATGTTTTAACTGCATAGCATTTTATCCTCTTGGCATATCACAGTTCCAAGGGCTTGCTGAATTTAAAGGAGTCTCATTCTGTACTAACTTTTAAGTACATGCCCTATGGACGGTGTGCTAAGTGTAGTAATGAGCCTGGGGTTTTGGAGGGGAGTTTGGGGTGGTTGCTTGGTTGGTTTGCTTGCTTGCTCTTTGCCGCACTGAAAGGTCAATTCCACTTTGCGCTTCCTGAGCCAACACTGTAATTAGCTTGTAATTATATTTACAAAGGCACATAAAGAGAGGCACATTTTAAAAAAAGGGAAAAGTTGCTTGATACAGTATTTCTCTCCATATCAGAGCTGTAATGCAGCAAATTAAACATTTATCACAATTCTGTTTTGTCGCAACAGCTATTTAGAATAGATTATCTTAGCCTAATGTGGGAACACAAAAATGGGCCTATCTTCACCCTCAAGTTATAATCCATGTCATGTAAAGACATACCTGTAGCAATGACAGGATCATTCATAAGCTCTCTTGTTACCGGACATAGGAACTCATCAGGATCAGGAACAGGAACAGAAACTGAGATTGTTGTCATCCTCAGTTCTTCAATTTTCTGGAGAACTTTACTGCGCCGGCCTAGAGACTCTGAAAAATTATTCGTACAGGAAGTGGACAGCATAGACAGGTAAGGCAAAGAGGCCAGGTCCTGAAATAGTCAGCAACTGTGTTACAGGAGACAGCTCCATCTCACCACCCCCCTAAACCAAAAGCCTGCAGCCAGCCCTAGCCCCCACTCCAGTCAGCTGTGCCACAGGCTGTCTCTCCTGCTGTGCAACAGGAACTTGGGGGAGTAATGAAAACAACCAGTAAAAAGCAGGGCAAGGGCAGCAGAGCCATGGCAGAGCAGTGGTCTGCCATGCATTTGCCTCACAGTGCGAGTGCAACGCTGCCCTGCAGCCACCCCTGGCACGGGACCCTGCAGTACCAGGGGGAGGTACAGGTGTGCACAGGTGCTGCCAGCACCTCCCAGGAGACTGGATTGCCCTCCACCCTCACGTTGGCATTCAACACAGCTGGTCACATCCACCTGTTACACTACACCTGCTGTACAGTACTGCTGTCCAGGGCTTCCAGAGCCGCAATTGAAAAATGCCTGAGCCTGTGTTTTTTAAAAGAACACTGATGTCCTCCAAACTGCAAAGACTGTAAAAAACTTCTAGAGGTCTTTAGCAAGATCTTACGTCACATTCTTAGAGCAAAGAATACAGGTTATCAAGGAGAGAAAGGACATGCTCATTCAAGAATTTGTATAGTGACAGACTCCTACAATTTAGCTAAATGGGAATTTGAGTAACACTGAAAATCTTGTTCATTTTAGGCAGATAGTATTTTCCTACTTTGGAAATGCTTGAGCTATAGCAGATAGAGAGCAATTTTTCAAGTCAGATATATGAGGCCCTAATTTCTATACCTGAGTTCCCCACAGAGAACTCTCTTTGTAGCAGGTCATTGGTCACATTACATTCAATTCTCACAGAACTTTCTAATCAGCGTTATCTGATTAGCCTCAGCTGGCAATTGCTGCAACAAAGTTTTAGTCTACTTCAATGCTAAGGAAAACATTTGCATAAACTGAGGAAGCCAAGTGTCTTTCATGGATGACAATTCCTGACAGATTCCCAGCATCTCTGTTATTTCTAGACTTCAACAAAGCCAGCTGATACACACAGATAGTATGATCCAATATAGACCAATTCCACACACACACACAAAATAAAAAAGGAAGGGAGCAGTCTTCCTACAATGAACTTGTACTTTTAAAGTACAACTATCCTTTTTAAAAGGTTTCTTACCTCATTCAGCCTTTCGTTATACTTGACCTCACTTTGACAAACATATTAGCACCTAATTTACACCTAAATTTGGCCATCAAAATTAATGGAGAACTTATATTTGGAAGTTCCAGTGCACCTCACTATTGTTTAGTTTCTTATTTCATAATGACCACTGTGGAATCGTTACTAATATGGTGTTTCCTTGTGATTCCTTCTGAAATGTAATCACAGTTTTGCAATAAAGCAACAGGACAATGTATGAACCTGATGTATTAGAAAGTGTCTGAGCCAGGCAAGCTTTGCTTGGTCCTTATCAAAAGTCATCAAATGCACACTTAAGAATTTCACTGTTCAATTCAAGGTTGGTGAACACATGCTATTCTAAACATGGCACTTTTGCAGACTGATAGGAAAAACTATAGGCCACCCTATCTACCAAACTGAGAAACATGAATTACAGAGAAAAGCTGAAATTCCTTTTCCATGTCTTAATAATACAAGATCTAAAAAGGAAAACAGAAACAAAATCAGGTAAGACCATTTAACAGCATCATTAGTAGAAGTGCATTGTATGTCTCCAGGTATGAGCAAACACACACACAAAAAAAGGAATACTGTGGACAATATAACATTAGGGGGGTTTTAACAGCCCTGGAAATGAAATAAAAAAGGCATTTCGGGGGAAAGAAAAATCCATGTATGAAACTCCTAACTGGCTTTCATTCCAACATTTCAAAGTACTCTAGAGATTAAAAACCATTTAGATTTCAATACTCTTACCAATTTTTAATTCATTAGCAAGACTTTCCTTAGTAAGATTCAGTAGTTCCTTGCCATCAATATTATTCATTTTGAAAAGTCCAACAAAGTCTGCTAAATCCTGTGCGCAGAGCCAGGCTGAAACATCATCCTCCGACCAGTCCTCAACAGCCACCTTTGATTCATTTTTTACAGTATCTCCTTTGGAAATGAAAAAGAGTTTAAAAAAACCCCAACCAACCAACCAACAAAAAAACAAATTAAAAATAAACAACACCTTCCCTCCTCCTCCACAAAAAACCCCTCACCACAACCCCCAAAAAAACAACCAACAGTGAAATTCTCAGATCTAAGAAACAATGTCATTAATGGGCCCTGTTTTTAAGTGTTCTCAGTACTATACATTCTTCATCTAATCAAAGAAATGCTTATTAGACATTACTTTGGGAGAGAGGGCCATAATTTGGGTTTGCCTTTTACCTATCAATTTTCAAAGTTTAGAGGAATTTAATCTCTGCCTACACTTCTGTCAAATTTGAATTGAACAAACAACCAGAAAAGTGTTAGCAGACACTGGAATCATCTCGCACCTCCTTAGAAGGCACACTGAAGTCCAAACGCACTGTTGTGCTTTGAATGAAGACATATGTACCTTTGTTCCACAAATTTTAGGTGATGATGTAATTTGTACCATTAGTTATCCTATTCCAATGGTACTAACATAATTTGTACAATTAGTTTTTCACCTATAACAACTGGTAAGGTACATTTCTAATTGACAGTTATGCTTGCAATTAGTGTATTTTCAACTCATCATAAATTATGGGTGTCCAAGAAGTCTTTCAGCACTCTGGCAATAATATTAAACTCTTAAACGCTGTCCCGAAAATAAGCAATTGCAAATATCAGAAAAACAGATATAGCAAACCAATAAAATTAAGATATGTCTAGTATATTTTTCTTTACAAAATAATAAAAAGAGAATACCTCTTTTGGGCATTATTCAGGTCAATTAGAAGATAAAAAACATGCACACAATCCTGAGGTTACACATTAAGTGCAGGTAAGAATGTGGGATTTTTGCATCTTCAGATGGTATTTTGAATTTAAAGAACAGAGTACAAATACTTCACACTGACCTGCACAGGGTTGCTTAAGGTCAAGCTGCCATATGTGCACAGTTTTATCCATTGAGCCTGTGGCAAGTAAGGGACTATGTGGCGCGAAAGCACAAGTTGTAACATATCTACAAATTTTTAAAAAGTGTGAAAATTCATGAGAAAAGGATTTGATTTCTTTTATTTATGAAACAGAATGATCATGCTGATTTCTTACCTGGTATGCTGAGACAAAGTATGAAGGGTATTGCCAGTACGCTGTAAAAGAGTTTTTGTGATTTTTAATCTTAAAGAATAAAAGAAGCGTTTCTTCACTTGTATGCTTCCCTTTAAAACTGGGAATATTGCTCCTTGAAAGGTGACAGAAGCTACCTTCAGAGAAGTTACACAGCCTTGACAAAGCTGATCAGCAGCAGAGTCAGAAATGCAACTTGAATTTCCTGCTTGAAGCCCCTATTCAATTCCCTGGAGCACTGCCTCCCTGCACAATCAGCCAGCATGGAGCATGCACGGAGAACAGTGCCAGAAACACTAACTAAATTAAATCCATACTGGCTGTAGATAAAGACATTGCTTTGACAAATCTTGTACTAGAAATGACCAAAAGGGTCATTGTGGCCGTCAACCCACAATCCTTCAATTGGACCAATAATTAACCACACCTATTTGGCCTATTCTCCTATTTGGCCACTAAATACTACTCAAAAACAAAATTCCTGAATTTCAGCAATTTTAACTTATTATTGAAAGATCTTCCCTCCTATGAAAAACACCATTTCTTTGACAGGTACAGACAGATTGGAAAGACGATGACCAAAGTTATTCTGAATCACTACTTGATCAGTCAGCACTCCAGTGTTTTGAGCTGTACCAACACATGATCGAAGTGCCCTAATATAGGTTGAAATCTCTCTCCCTCCCACAAAGGTTTATTGTCCCCGCTTTTCCTCACAGAATCACAGGATGGTTGGAGACCTTTGGAGAGCATCTAGTCCAAACCCCTGCTAAACCAGCATCACCTAGAGCAGGTGTCCAGGCAGGTTTTGAGTATCTCCAAAGGAGAATCTCACAACTAGGAAAGTTATTGTCCCATTTGATAAAAACCTAAGGCCACAAAATCTGATGAACAGTATTAAGAAATACTTAGGCAGTGGTTTCCTTCATCTTTACATTTTCTGAGGCTCCAAAACTCTAGAGGACTTCTTACATACCTGTCGAAACTTCAAACTACTAAAATAACTGGGCCCAAAATTGCGCAGGTATCGTATTAGTGATTTTGGTGAAAAACATTAATACTAATTTAATACTAATTTAAAATTTGTATCAATACAATTGGTATGTGCAGAACAAGCTGAAGGAGCTTAAAATTTGTTCACCCTTAATTTTCAGCAAAATTATTACTTTTAATACTACAAAGTACTAATAGTATATACCACTTAACAGGTGAACCACACAGGATGTAATAACATTATTATAGAAAATGCTTAAACAATATGTTTCAAAGACATTGTACTTAATACAAAAATTTTCTTGAATTCTTTATTATGCTTGTATTTTATGTGCACTTTACATATAACTAACTACAGAATTTCTATGATCACAATTCCCGATTTTATCTCAAAAGGTACAGTCCTCCTTGCTTCGGAAGCTAAGCTAAAGTTAGGATAACAAAAAAATTATTCTGCTTCAATATGAAACTTTCAATACTCATAAGTATGGAATTAATTAATACCCTACTACAGAGAACTCAACTGACAAATCCTCACAAGGTAAATAAAAAGTGAGAAAGACTGATCAACTCTCAGGAGACACTTTCCCTCAGACTCATTCCCCTCCTACACCCAAATGCACAGTAAATATTTTGGCTTAATATCATTTGTATTCTTTAGCATTTTTTTCGTTGATAAGACACTGCAGAAGCAGTACTGATATTTAAAGACAACAACCCAATGAATGGTCTTGTATTATGCTATACTTACAGTTTCATAAATTATGACGCACTTGTCCACAGACCTTAAAAAAAACATTGACATTAAAATGATGCAGAGAGGGAAAAGGAAACCATTTCATTAACTTTTTCCACAACTCAAGATTTCAAACTCAATCACCTACAAGACACAGACCGATTGTAAAGACACTTCAACAGCTCTAGAGGTCACAGAACTATTCCTTAATTATTGATAATAAATATTTAGAAATCTTCAACTCTTTTGAACTTTCTGTTTTACAATACTGAAGTGTGAACCTGGACAGCCAGACATTTCAACAAGCTGCTGCTTACCCTGAAACTATCATCTGTCCATCACCTGAAAACGCACAAGCCAGAACTGGGGCAGAGTGTCCATTCAGTGTGCATTTATATTTTAACTCAACACCTAAAAATACAAGAAGTAAATTACTACATATGGCCATATTTGACAAGGTATAACACAAGCTACTTTAAGAAGCCCAGAGCTCCACCAAAGATGTGACTCTGTGACATACTATTTACAAAAAAGGGGATTAAAAGATCACAGAGACAACTTCTTTTAATACCTCCAACTTTCTCATTTTGTAGTCTTAGCATGTCTTACAAGGTTTTAGATAATTAAATGTGTATCTGTACACACAATATTAATCCTTACATACTTTCATATAAAAAAGATTACAAAAAAGTACCCACTGAAGATACTTTTGGTGATTTACCTAGTATCTACATTGCAGTTTTTGCAGGCACCAACACTGTTTTCTTTTCTCCAGCTCTTATTCAAGGCCCAGGATATACTGAAACATGAAAGCAAACCTCTCCCTGGTCAGGAAGATTAAGAGGTTTCAACCTATCAACCTGCTGAACAGCCCACAGTAGCATTTTTTAAAAATCTTTACTTTCACTACTTGTTGATAAAATGATTGCTAAATAAAATCTACATAGTGCAGCATCACAAAGTGCTGAATGCCTTACCTGTTCTCCAGCTAATAATTAAAAGAGAACTTTCAACTTGTGGTTAGTTTGGCTGTGCATCCAGTAGTATAAATTTGATTTTCAATTTAAATTGTCACTAAAGACCTAAGACATTGGTATATTCAAAAAACATTTCTATACAAACCTAAGAAACCTTTAAACAATATAAGCCAGAGTTTGATCTGATGATCTTGTCCACAAGAAGCCATCTGGAAGTATTTGAATCCATTTTCACTATCTGATAAAATTAAAATATATAAATGGGAGTCAGAAACACTGAAAATAACAGCAGATCATTAAACTACATCATCGTAAAAATCATTGCAGAAGTTCTAAAACCATTTGGAGGCAAGAAATAGGTATCATTATACTCTTTCCTGAATAAGTAGATAAAGACCACAGCTTTTCTCATATTTTAAGTTTTCTTGATGGTAAATGTTTGATTCCTCTGACTACACCACTAGAGTCTTTTAACCTAAATTATATGGTTATATCCATTTTTTCTACACTTCAGTGATTCTCAAAAGTAACCAGATACATATGTACAAAAATTGAGAGTATCTGACAGGGAATTTTCATACTTTTACATGTTCAACTTTTCATTTTTATAAATTGACATTTCATGACCGGAACCCCGGCAAACACTCAGTAAATACTGCATTAAATACAAAATACAACAATAATAGTTTTATTGCTTTCCCCTATTGATTCAGTGGCTATGAACATTTCTGAATTATCACATTTGAATTACCATGTAAGTGGACTGTCAGATGCATAAGAAAGTGGTTGGATGATTGCAAGCTGAGCGGAGTGGTCAATGGCTCAGAGTCCCGACGGACCAGTGGTGTCCCTCAGGGCTCTGTGTTGGGAACCAGTGCTATCTAATATCTTCATTAATGACACAAACAGGAGCAAGTGCACCCTCAGCGAATTTGCAGATGACACCAAGCTGAGTGGTGCAGGTGACACACCAGAAGGACAAGGACCTGGGAGGGCCCCAGAGGGACCTGGACAAGCTCGAGTGCTGGCCCATGGGAACCCCAAGTGTGGGTGCAGCACCTGGACTGCGACAACCTCCGGTAACAACCAGGCTGGGGTGCACAGCTGGAGAGAACCTCTACCAAGAAGGACTTGGGGGTGCTGCTGGGTGAGAGGCTGTGAACATTGCACCCCTTGCCATGTTCAGTTCCAGCTTCGCCTTGGCCTTCCTCACCCCCTCCCTACACAATTGTAATTCATCTCTACTTTTCCCAGGTTACATATCTTTGCTCCCACCGCCTGTGCATTTCCTTCTTGCCTTTTAATCTGACCAGCAGTTCCTGACTCAGCCATACCAGTCTCTTGCCTTCCTTGCCCAGTTCCTTGCTCCTGGGCATCACTGACTCTTGTGCCCAGTGGACGACTTCCCTAAAGATCTGCCAACTCTGTTCCACTCCCTTGTCCCCGAGGGCAGTCTCCCAGGGGATCCCACTGACAGCCTGGAAGAGCTGCCTTCCTAAAGTTCAGAAGCCTGACTTTATTCCTTACCTGACCTATATTCCTTAAGATGGCAAACTCCACCACAACTGCTCTAGATCTCATGAGCTCCTGGCAACTGTGACTGAATCCACTTCAAAGGCAGAAGAATCACCTGTTACAGCCTAAAGCACAAAGCACCTATCAGTCACTCTGGATCAAAACTTGCTCTGAATTAACCAGGTAAAGTGAGTCTCAATTTAAAACTATCTCTAATTGTACTGGATAAGCACTATTTGTATGCATTTTATAATGTGTTAAATCTGCCAAAAATCCCAGAAAGTTCAGCCACTGATGGTTAAACAGCAACACACAAAAGGAAATACGTTGACTTTCAATAACATATGGATTAAAAAAAATCAAGAATGATAAACCAGCTAAAACAAATCCACAGTGTAGGAAATACCTGCTTTGTTGCCTGTTTCACTTTATCTTGGCAGAAGGCTGAAGGGTTGGTCATGTAATTTTTAAACCAAGAGAATAATCTCTATATGAAATGGATTGGTGGAAATTACACTCCGATGTGCTTCAGCTGTAACATATTTTTTGCCCTCAGATGCAACTCTTAGTTCACGATGGAGTTTTTCATGTAGTATTTTCACCAAAAAAAATCCTACACCTTTCAGTGGACACACATTTGTTTGATTTGGTATTGACAATCACTAATTCTCTGTTCTGAAGTGTATGCTCACATCCTGTTTCCTCATGCTTCTGTCCTGCTTTCTTCCCCACTGCTTCTCCCATTTTCTTCCTGCTTTGCACCACCTCTTTAGACAAGGTGGTACCCAGACAGCAGTACTTATTGCTGGGTTCAACACTGAAAGATGCAAGTGGTTGCTCAGTTATAACTTTTGGGGCCTTTGAAAAGGCAGCTCCTGTGTATTCTGAAAACAAAAGCCTAAATATCTTGATGAAGATCACTTTTGTCTCAATAGCAGATCTGGAAAGCACGAAAGTATAGACACAAAGTTGTTAAGTCAAGTTGCCAAATTACTTCCCAAAGCTGACAATGAGGCTTCTGCCCAATTTCCTAACTTCCATTAGAAGCAAATGACTGTGTGGTCAAATGCTAAAACAGTTCTAAGGTTTTTGAACATCTTAGTGAAATGTAGGAGATTCTGGGCTCATTACTCCCCCAAATTACTCCAAGTGAGAAAGTCAGGTGCAGGAAAACAGTCATATTTCACAGCTCAAACACTGAGCTTATTAGGTTTACAGCTCTCTGCATTGTTTTAATCCAGTCCTGCTCCTTGGGAACCAAAGTATGACAGAGTCAAGTGGGAATGGTAATCAAGCACTGCATCTTCTAAAACACTTGTCTGCTACAGGGTGATCAGCTGCTCAAAGTTATCACCTTGTTTGTTGGCCTAGTACATTCCTTGCCACCAACCTGACCACAACCTTTACTTAAGAATATTCAGAATATTCTAAAACATCAGCACTTCACAAAGTCATTTGTATCTTGAGCACAAATGGCAAAAAGAAAATGAAAACAAGAACTAGGGAGAAATAAAATATCTCTTTTTTAAAATGTTCCTCCCCTTATGAGTTGAATAACTAACCAGATACTGGACGTGAAGAAATATCACAGCAGGTAACACCAAGATCATGTGCTTTTTCATTATATAGGCATCTCATTTTATCGTCCCAAATGGTTAAATCACCACTTGATGATCCAGTGACAAAGAAATTTCCATTGGGAGAAAATGCACAAGCCACCAAAGAACCACCTTTAACATTCCCAGATCTGAAAAGCAAGAGTACACAGGATTTGAATTTAGACTAGGTAAAGTTCCACAGAAGTTACCTCTCAAATGCAATCTGATGCAATAAGCCATACTCTTCTAAGTTTTGGACTTTGGAACTAGCTAACAGGGGAAAGAGAAACTCAAACCAACTATGAAATGAGAGCAAAACAAGCTCTGCAGTAGGGACCACACCTGCACTTTGACTGTAGGGGAAAAACACGCAATGGCAGCCCAAGGCAATAATTTTACCTGAGTGATAAACTAATTTTCAAACCAAAGACAATTTGCATGGATTTAAAAGGTATTTCTGAAAATTACAACAGTTGAGCAGATAAGAAGCAAATATTATGTATTTTATTATAATTACCATCCATATTATTTAGTCAAGTGACAAAACAGTGTGGTAAAAGGTCTTCTCTTTTTCAGCATCAACACAATCAACTGTTTCAAAAGAAACAGAGTACCACAGACTGACATCAGACAGTTAACTAACTTCCTCTGACATAATTTTTAAGTACCTTGATGATTTCTATGTGATATTGATCTCAGTTTTTAAAAACAGGATGTCTGCATTTTTCTATCTGTAATTACGAATGACAATAATCAGCTGAAAATACGTACACACATACACATCCTGAAATAGACATAAGCTGACTACTGCTGTCCTGTTAACACTCTGAAACGAACTTTTAATAGTTTAGAAACCAGATGCATGCAATATGCAATGCATTCTGATCTCATGTTAAATCAACGAAATTAACTTTAAGAAAATCAGGATTTAGATGCAAGATAACTTAGTAAAAATTAAAGCGTCTCGAGCTCACACTGTTTAACTTAAAAAACCAAAAAGCTACTCAGCACTTCTCCCTCTCCTATTTATCAATCTTTTGGTCACCTAAATCCTATCCCCGTTTCTTTGTGATATCCACCAGTGGTGTAAGTCTGCATATCTTGTATACAGTACAGTGTACGACTTGGACTTTATTCACTTCAAAACAGAGTATTTGCCAAAAAGTATTTGGCACTCACCGGTACAGTTTCAAGGACTGCACGTTCCAGAGAACCACGCTGCCATCCGCTGCCCCTGCCAACAGGTGGGTGGCCTGGGGAGAGAAGCGGCAGACCCTGACGGGGCTGGCTCCAGGCTGCGGCAGCACTGCCAGCC
Source organism: Orthonyx spaldingii (assembly GCA_013397795.1). NCBI lineage: Eukaryota > Metazoa > Chordata > Aves > Passeriformes > Orthonychidae > Orthonyx > Orthonyx spaldingii. The sequence goes on along the minus strand of VZTJ01001133.1, from coordinate 186,102 downwards.
GGCGGCCGTCGCGCGCGTCCCACAGCACCGAGGTACCGTCCGTGGAGCACGAGGCCAGCATGCGGCCCGACGGCGAGAAGCAGCAGCAGTGCACGGCATAGGCGTGGCCCTTCAACGGCGAGTACGGAAGCTCGGTAAAGGTGCTCAAAGAATAAACGCGAATTGTTTTGTCCAAGGAACAAGTAGCCAAGCACGATGATGAGAAGGCGCAGTAGTTGACATCATCACTATGATCTGCTAAAGTGCGAATTAACGTCGCCATTTAATAAAAAAAAATCTGAAAAAGAGTTTAACAGTTAGACTTAATTCTCCTGTTTCATAAATGAAACACGCTACCTTAGCAAAACAAATTCTGAAGGAAAAAAAGAAAGAAAAACTCATCTGCAAAGGCAAATTTTTCACCTAGCATTGTTTAAGTGTGGAATCATAAAATCACAGACTAGTTTGGGTTGGAAGGAACCTTAAAGCCCATCCAGTTCCACCCCCTGCCATGGTAGGGACACCTTCCACTATCCCAGGGTGCTCCAAGCCCCAGCCAACCCGGCCTTGAATGCTTCCAGGGATGGGGCAGCCACAGCTTCTCTGGGCATCCTGTGCCAGGGCCTCACCACCCTCACAGCCAAGAATCTAATCTCTAATCTAATCCTACTCTCATTTTAAATCCATTCCCCTTTCTATCACTGCATGCCCTTGTAAAAACTCCCTCACCAGCCTTCCTGTAGTGTGTGGCTGGAGCACTTTACAGTGAAGATCGAGACAAAAAAGTCATTGAGGACTTCAACTTTCTCTGTGTCCTGGGAAACCAGGTCTCCTGTTTCCTTCCAGAGAGGGCCCATGTTTTTCCTAATCTTCCTTTTATCAACAACATACCTATAGAAGCTTTTTTTGTTGCCCTTGACATCCCTGGCTGCATTTAATTCCATCAGGACTTTAGCTTTCCCAACCTAGTGCCTGATTGCTCAAACAATCTCTGTATTCCTCCCAGGCTACCTGTCCTTGCTTGCATCCTCTTCCCTTTTGTTTGAATTTGTGCAAGAGCTCCCTTCTGATTACTTTCACATATAGCAACAGTAGTGATGGCAAAACATCAGAGCAATACCACATACTTGTGTTGCCAATCCAAGGTTTGACCAGACCAACTAAATCATTTAAGTCAAAATGTGAGTATTAATAGGGTGATCAGAATCAGAACCTCTCCAGAAATTGCATTTGCTGTTACACAGAACAACAAAAGACAATGTGAACTTCACACGCATTTTCCCAGGACTTAAAACTGCTGCAACCAGTTTAAATTGCATCAGACAAGTGATTTACACTGCTGTCTGGGAAATCCCCAAAGAGGTACATTCCAACCAGTTACTTCCCATGCTGCAGATCACAGACAAGTTTCCTGAGAATAAGGAAGCACAGAGACAAAATGAAGTACCTACAACTCTTAAAAGCTGTTTATAATGAAAAAAAGCAGTAATACTATTTATATTCAGTTAACTTAAATAATAGTCTGCTGTTTTAGGTATGTGCTTGATTCTGAATAATAATTTCAGTGCTGAGGCACTTGTGAACAAAACCATATACAGTTACACATATTTTCTTTACACGTAAACATACACACACGTTTGTATGTATGTGGACATGCAAGTATGTATAAACGTATGCACACATGCAGAGGTATGTACGTATACATACAGACACAAAGGTACATCTATAAGGGCAAACATTTGTTCTCTTCAGGCAGTGTATGGCACACCGATTTAGTCAAAGACCAGATCACTGAATACAAGCTATTTTAGCTTCAGGATGCTCAGTTTTACGACTACTCTTTAAAACCATTAAACAGGTGAAGTGGTGTCAATAACATGTCTTAGCGGCAGAAAGAAAATAAACATACTTTCTTCAACTACGAGAAACCAAAGAATCAGACAAAGCCTCACATCCGGAAAGATGAGCTGAAAAAGGTACCTTGATCTCACTGCAGGAAAGCACACCTAAGAACAAGAGGTTTCAGTATCAATAAACCGACTGAGGGAGCGAGAGGCAACGGGAGCATTCATCACCAGAGAGATGTTCGGCACCACCGCATCACTTCCTCTGGCAATTACGTATTTTTTTCATAACCCACAAACCAGCAGCACCTGCGCCCACAGAAGGAGCTACAGCAATTCTCTCCGGCAGTCCCTTCCCTATGGCTCTTTCCCGCAGCCTAGCCCCACCCAACCCACGGCCCGGCGGCGCGGCCGGGCCGCGCTCGGGAGGTCGGCGGAGTCACGCCGAGCTCCGGTGGCAGGTGCCGGGTAAACAACGCCCTGCCCCGGCTGCGCGGGACCCCCGCGGCCAGCAGGCACGGCCGCCCGCCCGTGAGGGGACCCGGGACCCGCCCGCGCCTCCCGCCTCGGCCATCCCCTCGCGGCCCAGGGAGCTGCGCACAGCGGTGTCTTCCCCCGCGGCCTCCC
>VZTJ01001133.1:55489-183582 GCA_013397795.1 Orthonyx spaldingii | reverse complement strand
CCGGCGTGGTGCGGCCCGCCCCGCCCCGGGCGAGCCGGCGGCTGCGTTCCCCGCTCTCACCGCCGCCATTGCTCCCGGCCCCGAGGCAGCGCGGGTGCGGAGCGTGCGACTCTCAGCCCTCCGCGCCCTCGGCTCCGGCGGCCCTGCCCGCGGCTCGGCGCCGGCCCGGAGCCGCACAGCAGCCGCACAGCAGCCGCCGGCGCTCCAGCTGCGTCAACGCGGCCCCTGCGCGGGCGGGGCCGGATGCGCCCGGCCGGGTGCTCCGGCCACTGCCGCACCCTCAGAGCCGCGGCGCTGCCGGGCCGCGGCCGAGCGGGCAGCGGGGCAGCGCTCCGCCGCTGAGATCGACACGCTCCCCGCCTCGGCCCGGCCCTCAAGCAGAGCGAAGGGGAGTTCCGACACAGTGCTCCCCCCGTCCCAGCATCCGTCAGGAAATTTACACCATCGCCCTCTCCCCCTCCCCATACACGCTTAGCAACTCATGCAAAATACATGGTTTAGTCGGCACCTACATGTTTTGAGGAAGACAAAGTCACTTTCTCAGAGTCACTGTGCCCAGGAAGCATTCCCTAACTGATGGGCCTTCCGTGTTTAGTCTCTCACGCTCTGCTTTATAGCACGTGATTTGATTGCATGCTGTGATCCACGGCTGAAGCCCGGCCTTTCATTGTTCAGAATCCTAGGTGACAGCCAGTATTAAAAAGAAAGCTTTAGACCTCCTTTTAAAGATACGTATTTCGTCCAAGACGACTATGACATCTGGTTTTCAGCTGCTTTTGTGTCGTCCCATTTTTTTCAAAGAGATGACAAGAGAGAAAAGAGAATCCACACTCAGCCAAAACACTCTTCATTGAGCATCATTACAGTACTTATAAGCTAGTAAGTTTGAAAGTTTCGGAACAAATTTTCTAAACTAAGACTGGCATACTTTGTTCAGAAAGGATGAGAGCACACTGTAAAACTTTTCCTCTTAAGAAAACATACAAACATCAACGGGAAAGAAAACTAGCAAAGAAGAAAGGTTGCAAACATTTTTCTAGTGGTTAAATCCCTGCTATTTTCTATGAGATATGAGGGCATATGCATGATTCAAGCTTGCCATTCAAATATAATATTTCCTGTACATTTCATTTTACTGCAATAGTAATTAAGACACTGGCTGTTAACAAGCAAAGCAATACACTGGCCATGTCAAGTTAGAGAGAGGTGATGCTTGTCTCACTGACATCACTATAGTAGCTGTTGCCACCTTCAACTTCCTAGCTGTTCAGCTGAATTGGGATACAAGCTGAAAAAAATGCAACTTGTATGACAGATATTGTATGTAGCGTAGCTGGTAACCTGTCTGACATTTCAGAAAACTAACACTTCTAGTATTGCAGATAAAGCATTAACTAGTACATAATCTTAAAAAAAAAAAAAAAAATCATTTAAGAACTCTATTTCTCAATTATCTAAGCATATTTATAACACCTTCTTACAAGCTTACCATCATACATTCAAAACAGTGATTAATCTTCACATCTCTGGTACATGTCAGCAAACCTCTTTACTGAAGTCTTCAGAAAAGTCATGAAAAGGAAAGGTGTGGAGTAGTCAGTGCGGGAGCTCACATGAGCATGTAAAACTGTCTGACACCCAAATGTGAATTTTTTATTCAAAGTAATAACAGATTATTCTAACAGGACTTTGGAATAAAGAAACATATTATTGAACAAGATATTCTGCGGAGAGCAATGGAAACATTCATTAAAACATAGGCACTAAGACTCAAACATGGCAGACCTAGGCTAAAAGCAAAAACCAACACCCCTCCCAACATTCTTTTGTGAGAGAACTACAGGTATTGTGGTTCCACAATATCTGTTTGTAATTCCTCTATTTTCTTCAGTCAGAGCAACGATTATGACTAATGACCTTCTACAGGCCAAAAAAGGGACAAAACCTTACATGGAGAGTGTTTTCAGAAGCATGATCCACCGTGTGCATTTCCATGTCCCTAAGGACAGAGATCGCCTGGCAGCACCTCAATTATTTACAGGCAGGGAACTGCTCTCTGACTGCTTGGCAATTGCTTCCTTTTGAATTACCATTAAACGTCCAGGAGAATTAGATGCATCATAAGAAGAACTGAATGTTAAATGCAAGACTCCCTAGATATTATCTAAAAAAACCCCCAAACCAAAAAACCTGTTTACACAGGAGCTGAAGTATTAAAATTGCCAAGAAAATCTGGTTTGCAAAACAGTCTTTTATTGTATCCGTGCCACACATACTAGTGAAAAATAACACTCCTAAAAAAGGAAAAGAAAAAGAATGCTACCTTTCCACAACATTTCTTTTAAATAAAACTTCAAGTACTCTTACATTAGTACAAAAAAAATTTCGATCTATCTGCCCCAACAGGCCACCACAACACACAGTAGATAAAACACAGTGGTTACAAATGTCTTCTTTTGTTATTCTGTGGCAAGGCAAATGGAGGGAAATGTTTCTATGAAAAAATACTGTGTGCGTAGGAAATTGTCACAATTTTTTTCCACATGGATACAAATGATTATACTTGAATTTGAGGCCGTGGTGGCTTGAAATTATATAACAAAATAGAAAAATGGAAAACTAATATCCCCTACACCCTGTTTTAAAGGCAGGCACTACCAAGATTAAGGAGACTCCACAGTGTTGGTAGAGGATAATTACTGTACAAGCCATAGAGCTATAATTACCTTAAAACCAAAATAAAATGCTACTGTCCTCCTAAGGCATAAACAATAATGTCTGCAAACAATATGTACACATAATACATATTTAAAACAAGACTTAATATAAACAATAATGAACAGTATATACATGTCTCAATTTTTCTTCACTGTCTCGAAATACAATTAACTACACAAGTGATGCAGCAACATATATATAAATGTACTTGTAACTCTACAGTAAAGTTTAATTTTTAGTGCCTTCACAGCACATCAGTGTAAACAGTTTTACTTGGCTTTGTTTTATATTTTAAAACATTCCTTGTTGTATTTTCAACATTTAAAGCAATTTTCTAGTTCTTCCTTTTCACAGAAAACGAAGATTCTGAATGCTGTATAATCATAAATAATTCATAAAATTAAATACATTCACTAAAAAATAAACTACAAAGTAAAAAAAATGAAAAATAGATATTTATTGAAAGGGAAAAGAGAACCATTTTCCCAAGTAGAGCTCTGGTGGTTGAATATTCAGTGCGTTTTGATAAATTGCTATTGCACTATAACACCCCTTTCTTTGAAATTCTTTGGGTGTGCTTCCCTGTTCTACCTAAATTAGTTTGCTAAAACACACAAACCAATAACCAAGGGGCCATGGTTGCTGTAGGAGTGAAGCCTTTAAAACTAGTATCACAACTCTGTGATATTTTAAAGGAAAAAATTAGTTACGTATGTGCCTTGCACTTCCATGTAAATATAGTTCACGCTGCTGGTCTTATCAGTTCTCATTTAATGAAAAAAAAAAAAAAGGAAAAGAAGAGTTCTAGTAGCTTCAGCTCACTTTGAAAATCTCTGTCCATTTTTTTTCAAAATACTTCCTCATGTTGTGGCCAGCCCTGCCTATATCAGAATCATCTTCATTGAAAGTTTCACAGTTGTCAAAAACAAGCCTGACATCCAGCGAAAATGCTTCAAGGTTAGGGTATCTGAAAGAAGAAAATAGTGAATGATTTTTGGAACACGGAGAATCAAAGGAGAAAAATATTTCGACTACATGAGAAAATATATAAGTAAGAATCTAAATTAGAATTTCTGACAAGAAAATGAGTACCAGTGAAGGGAAATACTCTCTCATCACTGTTTTGTTATTTTCCTCAGAAGTTTTGTAAAGTAGAATTTCATGCCTGTACTGGAAAATAAACTTTTAAAAAACTAATGTCTCCTTCTCTTCAACAGCTTTCTAGCTAAAATATTATGGCTAATTTCCATTTAGGCATCTATTATTGGGCTCATGGTCCTTTCAAAGTGTTGAATAGAGCTCAATTTATCTAAAAGAGGAAGAAATGGGTACAAAAAAAAAGGCTGCCCAGATAATCGTGTGACACTCTCTTTGCTAATTCTTCTTATTATCCTGAACATACCCCTGAATGGCCTGAAGAGAGTTCCAATAGTCATAGGAATTATAAAAAAGAATAATGAAAGTTACAAGTCTACTGATATGAGCACATGGGGAGCATTTAAATCTCATATTCATGGGAGAAAAAGCCTGAAGAGGTTAAAAGCTCCCTGTACTATCCTGGGAAAGTTGCTCTGTGTAGAGCTGACAGACACAGCAGAAGGTCCATCTTTACAGATTCATCAGAGCAGACAGGTATTAACAAGGAGGGAAGGTAAATAGAGGCATACAGTGTGGACTTCTCTTTTAAAAATCTGTGCAATTTAATTGCAGGACTATAAAATGATTAACCACCATTCCAGGAGTGTTACCCACAACAGAGCTGGCAATTCACTCCACACCTGTTTTACAGGGACTCCACTAGCTTAAAGCCTACACACTTGGTTCTCTCTGAGACACAGTAACCCTAGGACGTCTCCATGAAAATAGATGAGGAAAAAGAACTTTCCTGTTGATTGTTTTGGTGCATTTGACCTGGCAGTCTTACTGTTTTTCAGCCAGTTCCACACATTCTCCCATCCAACATACTATTTCCCTTGGATATAGTGAAGATAAAAGCATACAATTAAGAATTTTTATTTTGACTCTAAAAGTAATCACAGAGGTGTCAGATCAGAACAATGTAGTTTAGCTAATTAAAAAATGTATCGTATTTCAGTGTTTAAATATTTTTAAAATGTAAAGTAAAATTTACAACAGGTTTACTTACTGTCCACTACTTAGCTTGTCTCTAATGGTAGAAAAGTCCATAGGTTTTTTAATTACTTTCTTATAACCAGGAACAAGTTTCAAGTTTACAGGAAGTAAGAAAGGCCAGGCATCTTCATGAGTTTCCAATTCTGAGAGAATCATGCTGAAATAAAATAAGATTTCAAATCAGTATTTTTTAACTGTTCATACATTTACAGAGTGTTTTCACTATTACATAAATTCCTTATGAATTGCCAAACTATTCACTTTTCAAAAGGAAAGCACTTTATTCTGTACCCTGTGCAAGACTGAGAACAATGTACATAGAGACAGACAACTGAGTAACTAAAATAGCATTAAGTTCTCTCCAGGCAACCTATGTAAGATGAAATTCTAATGATCAACATTCCAAAAGAAAACATGGTCCTGCAACTTTGATCCTCAATGTAAACCATCTGCAAATCAGATGCTAATACCGACTTTCCAAACCTGTGACAAGGCTAAGCTATGTCTCTTTTGACTGAGCAGCAATGCTCCCACAGCAGATGATTTGTGTGTGCCCCTCTGTAAAGCAATGCCCTTGGGACACAGAGGAGAACTGTCTTTGATACACTTGGCAAAGGTGTCAGTGCCACGGCTACTGGAGTTCATCTTCCCAGGCTTGACAGCAGGGTTCTCCCAGCAGACATGCGTGTGTACACACACACACACAATGTGTGTATATACATGCATATGGCAAAGAACAGCATTCCTGTTCCCCAGAACAGATAAGAGAGGATCCAGTACTACTTGTTTCAACAAGACTTATCCCTAAATTTAGCATCTGACACTTTACCTGCATAAAGCCAGGTCCTTGGAGTCTCCATCTCTCTTAGGTTTCTTAACAGCAGTGCAATTTTCTTGCTTTAACTGGCTTACAGAAACATTTTCATCCATTTTTCTTTTTTTAGGGTCTGTTTTTCCTCTTTTTGAGGCAGCACTTGTAGTTGCAGAGTCTTCATCCTCTGTTTCTCCTGCTAATTTCCTGCTTCTCTTTTGTTCATTACTTTTTTTACCTTTAATTTGAAGTTTTTTTATCTTTAGAGTTTGACCACTTGCCTACAATAGAGAGAACTGAAATAAGTAATAAGCTAGAAATTACAGAAACCTCTGCTATAATTGACAGACAGCAATGAAGATCAGAAACAGAAGCATCAAAACAAATTAAATATTTAATATTAGAGATTATTCACTTTTTGCTCTTCTCCGAAGGCAAATAAGGCTGCAGAAATTCCTGGTACTAGTGACTTAGGTTCTCAACTTGTGACAATACAAAAGCACCTGACATTCAGATTGGTAAAAGAGTACCTCCTAACAAACCAAGCTGGCACAGTTTTGGACAAACAGTCCATTCCTAAACGACTGAAATAAACATACTAAAAAAAAAAAAGTACTAAGTTTTTTCCCTGCTTTTTCTTTTAAAGCAGAACCTGAAACATTGCTGTGTCAAAACTTAATGATGAAATTTGAAATACAAATACTGAAAAATTTTTAAAAGAGAAATTAAAAATTATAGTATTGAATTAGCATGAAAATTCTGTACCTACTTACATTAAAAAGCCCACAGTTTAGAACAAATAAAACCATAGCCTTTACTGCCACTAAAATACAAGTTAAATAAAACTATTAATCTCATCACTTAATGGGAGCTCCCCATAAACCATACAGACCACTATTTTAATTGAAAAAAGCACTGGTAGACCTGTAACTCTACCATATATAATAAACAAGTCAGGTGCTCCAGTCCCTTCACCCTGATGGGAGTGTTACCTTTGCTATGCAGGCTGGACAGAACCAGTCCCCATCTGGGATGGTGCTGATCTTGGGTCTGTGGCAGTAGGTGTGACAGCCTTTATCACAACCATCACAAAGGAGCAGCAGTTCCTCATTATCTCCCTTTCGACAAATTTGGCAGTACTGTATGTCGTGAAAAATGGGTTGAATTCAATGTTTAAAATTTGAAACACAGAAATGGTACCTAAATTACCCTTCTCCTTCAAACACACAAATTCACTCTCAAAATTACTTTCATTTTACTCCAATCAGAATCTGCTAATGATCATATCCACAGAAGAATATATGGAGTATGTAAAGAACTAATTTAAAGGCTACATTTGGTGAACATGTTGGAAAAGCAATTAATTTCTTTTAAGACAGGTGTCCCTACAACACACAAAATGATGAGCACTTTTTATAACTTATTAATATCTGTGAGAAGTAAAAGTATACCTATTAAAACCTCTCGATCCAAACATACTATCTCAGAATTCTTCTCTTCATTTATGCCCATACTGCATATGCACATTGCTACTTAACAGAGAAAATTTATATTTTACAAGAGTATTTCCAAATAATAACTGGTAAGGATCTTCTCTAATGGCCACCATGAACAAATTCAGTAAAGCAAAACAAATTATCCCAGCACTTTCTACAATTCACACTAACTTAAAAATATCTAAAAGACTGTCAATTTTCTTACATACATTGTGTGATTTTGTTAAGCCCTTATTTCTAGACATCTTTTTCAGGAGCTTAAAAAATCTCCAAATATTTTCACCAAATACATGTTTACTGATACCACAGAATATTCTGAGTTGGAAGGGACCCACAAAGATCATCCAGTCCACCTCTTAAGCGAATGGCCCATACATGGATCAAATCCATGACCATGGTGCTGTGAGCACCCTGCCCTAACCAAATGTGTGTAATTAAATGCAGAGAATATTTAAACCAAATTGAGTGATAATTATTTTTCTGAATAATAAATTACTTCATCTTGAAACGTTTCAATACCTTTTCAGGTGCTACTGCCAAATTCATAAGTTTTTTGCTCTAAAAATATTGCTTTACGCTAACAGCTATATAAACTCAAAAGTACAGCTCGATATTACAGTTTTTATTTAAAATCATCCTTTAATCATCCAGATATAATTAGAATCTGTATAGGACTGACAAAAATTAAAAAATTAGGAAAAGGACGACAAATGGAAGAGTCACTTTTTCCACCCACTACACAACACTGGTCATACTTGATCATATCGTAGTCACTATTGCTGTAGTAACAGGCTTCGTTTTCAGAAATTTGAGGTTCAGAGGTCCATGCAAATTTTGACATATCCCCTTTGCATGCTTTTTTTGTATATGTAGTTAACATAGATTGACTTGCAAAGTGTACAAGGAAACAGGTATTTCAGCCTGTCTGCTCACACACTTGTCTAATTGGTATGTTCAGTTGTGAGAACTCTGCATGCGAAGAAGCCGTATATTTGGAGCACCTCAACTTTCTAAAAAACAAAATCCTTAATGAAGGATATATGATGTTGAACCGCCATAAAATTTGTGTCACAGGTAAGGTTAGAAACACTCCGTTAGAAAGAGCATCTTTCATCAGATGGAGCAAGAAATTACTCTCTTTTATGTCGATGTCATCATCAAAGAATAATTACCATCTTAAATAACGTAACCATTTACAAGAGCTTTTTATCTTAGCAAGTTCAGGATGTGAATTCGGCAAGCAAGGGACAATCTTTTCCATTAGGCTTATTCATCTGTGCACGATGCACAGTTTAACTGTATGAAGTTTTATGTGAAGTAATAAGAAATGCATTATTCACCATGGCAACTTAAAATGCCTAAATTCAGAAAATAGGATATAGCAAAAACAGTTTAGATACTTACAACTTTCATAATGGATTTTTCCCATGCTATTGATTTCTGTAACTGCTGAATGCACAGAGCTACCTGGGCAGCACTGCACGCTTCTGACAATGCCCTTCTCCACACCCTTAGCCCTGGAGCAATATCCTCTTCAGTTCTGCATTAAAATACAGGGAAATTAAGTAGGTCACACCTGTGTTTGCTCATGTTTAAATGTGGAACAGTCATCATCACATTGAAAGCCAAGCAATGACAAAACGTACACAGCCAATAAGTATAAGGTTTAAGCAACTAAATTTCATGTAGTGCACAGACTGTGGCTACGTGCCTCAAAGCTTAGTCACAACCAGTTAAATATAAGCTAACTTTGCAAGATTATTAACAAACGTAACAAAAAAATCTTTACAAAGCATCATGCAGAATAACATGATCCATATGGATCACAGACATACAAGAAAGTACATAGATAACAGGCAATAAGAAAATAGGCTCCAATTAGCAAAGAAGCACAATAATTTTTCAAGTTAATCTCAATAACCTACCCGTCACCATCACCACTAATAGATGGTGCAGGAGCAGGGACAGTAACTGTGCCCACATTATCCAGTTTGATCTGAATGGTGGTACTTAAGGGGCTCTTCAGATACCTTCGCTCTATGTTCCGCTCCAAGTCAGCAAGCCTGGTTACAGCTATATCTAGAGGGTTGTCACTCCTCCGCTCTAGAGAGCTGGCATTGCCTTCTCCGCCTCCAGCACAATCTCCATCGTGCTTCTTGTGCAATCTAGTAATTGACTTATGTTCACGATATACCAAGTCGTCTCTGTCTGATGCAGGTTCAGGACACAGCCAACCCTATGTCAATAGAAAGGTTTGTGCATTTATTGGTTGCTGTTAACTCAGTGTGTAAACAGAGGAACTGTTTATGGAATCAAACTAAGTAACTGAAGCGCTGTTTCCAGTAGATCTTGGTTACTTGTAATCCATCTGTAGAGACATTTTCCAAAATATCCAGAGAACTAAAATAATTAATCAAGAAATACAAGCATTACCAGACTTTCTGAAGGGACCTTTCTGCAACAGTCTGCATTCTTATCCCCTTGTAGAAGTATCCTGTTCTATTGGTCAAAACATCAGAACAGGTCTACCTGTTGAGCAGGCTCAGGAGACAGTACCATTTGGTCACAGGAAAATAACATCCATCTCATGCCAAAAACTAGATCCCAAACACTGTACCTGTACTATAACCAAACATATGCAATTTGATAACCTTACACCCACCTTGGAGAAATTCCAAATTCCAGAGAATTCTTAACTGTATCACACTCATAACCATTACATGTTCTCCATGGCTCTACAATACTCAAGCAAATTATTCTGATGCACTTCTATGCATTTCTGAAAGCAGTAACGGCAACAATTACACAAACCAGGCAGAACTGTGGCAAACTCCCCAAGAGTTAAGTAGTCTATATGAAATACAATCTTTTGCATTTGTTAACAAAACGTGCACAGAACTGCATTGTAGGAGAACACTCTCCAGGAACTGCCATTCCGAGCATCTTCAGCTGAAGACTGAACTGCAATAAAATGTTTCAAACACAAATCTGCATGATACCGCACAGTGTATTTGTTTCATTTTTAGGCAATTAGGAGGGAATAAGAAGGCACTTACCAATACACAAGGACTGTTATCTGCTTTAAATTCTTACCACTTACTTTAAAGAGACATTTTACTGAAAGTTGGTTTTACCTTAACTTGTAAACTAGCTGATGCAACTCTCCTCTCTAGATCTTCCACCTGCTGAAGAATAGCAAGATCCATCTCCATAGCTTGTTCTTCTACTGACCAGTTTTCCACAACATCCCGAGTTACCTGGTTATCTTCATTTTCATTGATATCAATAATTGCAACTGTATTTGAGAATCACATTTTTATTATTTTAATTAGCATTACAACTGCATTGGTAAATTCAAGATGATTTACCCATCACTCCAGTCAAATGCTGAAGAACTGTTGTAGAAGTATACTATTCTTAAAATACCCAATATGGACAACAAATTCTGCATGCTTTCAAACTTACAATTTAAAGGTAAGGAGGGGAAGGAAAGGCCAAGTGTTACAGAGATGGAAAGAGCTTCAGAAAGTTACCAGAGCTTAAGAAGGTTACTTACACCATTAGCAATATTTCTATTAAATAGCATTTCTCCAATCCAGAACTTTCCAGAATAAGGCTGGTGAAAAGGCAATTACACATAAGGAGTCCTTTACGTTTTTTCTCCAACCACTACTTTAACTCTCCTGCTAAACACATCTCAAAGAGCTCTATGCCAGTTGTCTGGTGCCCCAACGCCATGTGTAAGATAATTATCAACTACGTACCATCCTTGTTTTTGATGCAGGCCAGAGTGATATAATCCATGTGTTTCTGTATTTGCTTTTGTAAAGCCTTTTCTCTTATTCCCCTGAGATGCAGCACTTTAAGTAAAGATTTTAGGTCTTCTGGATCAGTAATCCTCCACCACCCATACTGCATTTCTAAATCAAGACAAGCATATGAACACTTTGCAGGTGCTTTTTTTATGTGATCACACACGATCAGATTAGAATATCAATAAGCAAATTATTAAAAAAATAATTGTGACATCATACAGGCACTGCAGAAATTATCATATTATTGTTGCACTACACTTACCTTCTGGTATAGGCTTTGGGTTAGGATAATCTACAGGCTTGGCTACTTCAGCTGCTGTAGAAGGGGCAGAAGCTATTTTTTCAGCTTGTAGTGCTGGTGATTCACTTTTACTTGCAGGAACACTAGATGCCAAGAATGAGTTACCATTCACTTCTGACAATCCCAGCCCTGATCCAAGAGCAGGTAAAGGAGATGGAAATGGAACATTTGAAGTAAGAACTCCTGTGGGCCATCCACAAAACTGAAGTCCCATTATAGGCAGTCCTGTCTTCATCTGCTACAGAGCACAACTACCATTACTATAACCATGAAACCTCAATTGTGACTAGGCTGCTATTTTTCAAACAATAATCAAAACACAAAGAAAGCCTTTACTCAGTAATTCAATTAGTTTCAGAAAAACTAATATAACACTGACATGTAATGCTTCTTTTAATGCTAAAAAACAATAGCTTTTAAAGGCAGGGTGTGGTGTGTTACACTTCTAAAAACTAGTTTTTATTTACTTGCTTTTCATATAACACCAGTGGCCAACACCCTAAAAGGCAAATTAAATTACTGAAATACATGCACAAAATATCATATATTGGCTTACCTGACACATCATAATCTAGTATTATCAAACTTCTGTAGTTAGTTACTAACATTTAGAAATAAAAAAATAAAGAAATGAAGATATAATGATCGCAGATCTGTGAAATAATTTGTCTAAACAGATACCCTGCCCAAATAAGCTCTGTAAATTCAAGCTATTAAAAAATTAATTTATGTACCTGCAGTGGTGACAATGCAAAAGAACTTAATCCCATGGGACTCTGTGAAGAGGTTGAGCCCAGAAGAGGAGATGGAACAGGTGACGGTGATTTCGATGGTGGATGTGACTGAGGCGTGAGCGGAGCTGCAGCAGCCGCTGTGTCCACGAGCGTCACTGAGGTGTCATCGCAGGGCACCCGCGGCAACAGGCTGAACCACTGCCTGCTCTTCTCCGTCAGAGTCTTCAGCAACTGATCGTTTGGAATTAGTGGAGAACTGTAAAACTTTCCTGTCCCACTTGCATTAGGACTGAAAAGATTATTAGAATCAGACTTCTCAATGGAGCTTTGTGATGCAGGGGGCTGCAGACTGCAGAGAGAGTTTTTTGAGTTACTGGGGTAAGATAATGTGCAGCCGTTTGCTGCACTGCCATTAGGTTTTGGGGACATAGTGTCGGACTCAGGTGGCATTTTTGCTACCTCTAACAGTTTGCTTAATTTTGAAAATGACCCAGGCTTTTGTAAAAACAGGTTAGTACTGTTCTTTTCTTTCAGATTTTCCTTTTGCTCACAGTGAGTTGTAGCTAAGCAATGTAATTTTTCTTCTGTTTCAAATTCTTCTTTGATATGCGTACTTTCTTCCTTTTTTAACTTCTCTTTTTCTTTTGCAATTTCTTCTAGGCCTAAAAATGTACAAGAAGCATACATTACCTATAAGAGATCAACTATTTTACAAAGTTTTTATAATCATAGTTTCAATTAAAAATTACTTCATTTTTGGCTCAACACACGTTAGATTCCCATGTCTTTGCTATTGTTGCTGTTGTTAATGAAATCCCTTCTAACTTCACAGCACACTTTGCAGAAGGAAACAAGTTTCTAGGCATACAGATTTAAACACTAGTAAACACCTTGAGGAAAAATCACCTCAACATGGCTAGCACGCTACCGGATTCACACATCTGAAGCAGTTTGCCAGTGTCAAGTCTCTGAAAGGGACAAATTTTTGCCAGCTTTCTTTTTACAAGACTCCACATGCCTCATCGAAAAGCCCCTCTGGTGATATCAAGGGAGGACGATGTTTACAGCCTTAAGTTTATTTTTGCAATTCATCATTTCGTTAAACACACAGCCAACTATGAAATGGAGAACCAAAATTCCTGTTACAAAATCAAATATTCCCCAAATACTGAAATAACATTAAACATTTCAATACAAATCATTAACAACTTTGACTGTGAAACAATGTCAACATTCTGTGAAGTTTAATACTTTCACGAGCCCACTCAACATGATGATTTGAACTCTCCATACAACTAAGCAGGCAGCTAATATCTAAGCAATTTAAAGTTCAGTAAGCAGAAGCTGATTAAAAAAACAAGTTTCTTCAAACATAGCAGGCACAGAAGATCTGAAGATCTATCTTTTACAAAAGGAAAAAACTTTTTGTTTTCTTTGTACTACTAGTCTTTCTTAACCATTTCTCTCCTACTGTTAAACTGACTGCCAACTCAGACAAAAAGTCTTTAAAAGTATAAAATGCTTTAAAATAGATAACTGTTAGCATAAGGGGAAGGAGGTAGAAAATCCAATTCCTTATTTTATGTTCATCAGATACTGCAGTCACAAATAAACACATGGCTTACGGGTCATGGCAGGCACATCTAGAAATATTTACTTGCTCCTGAAAAACTGTAATTTCTACAAAGAAAGTACATCGCCTCCTATTAAAGCTTCAAAATGTGTTCACAGTTATGGTCTGTATCAAGATATAAACAATTTAAGTATCAGCATATGCATGAAAACAGCTACACAAAAGGGATGGAGAAATATTGTTCAAATGAACAGAGCATTCAACACTTTATGTCTGCTATTTCCAAGGTTTAGGTAAAGGAATTAGAAATAGATAAACTGTAGAATTTGCAGAAAGAGGGCAAACAAAGAGCTGAGGGGAAGAGGAGGTACGTGTGAATTTAAGAACAAATCTGTTTTTCAGGGAGATTAAACTTTAAGACAAGATTAAAAAACAGAGGTTTGCTCTACAGCTCTTGGCTAAACCTTGTGTGTGTGGGGATTTTTACTATTTTAAGACAGGTAAGTGTATGTCAATTATTTTCTTTGTGTACCATTTCCAAAGCATATGGGGATTCATCTGGTCAAAACACAATGAAATAAAACAAACCAAAAAAATGCAAGCAGCACCTTCTGTATGCATCTACTCATATGCAAAACAGTTCCTAACATAGAGCATAAGTTAATGCGGAGAAGGAGACAGAGGAAAAAAGTACTTTTTATGCTACCCATATTAGAAAGGTAACTTTATATCAAGATTACATTTAGGGGAAGTTCTGTGGCTTATTTTTGGGCCCAAAACCAGGCTCAAATTTCCTACAATGCCATACTGTTACAGGTAATTAAACAGCTCTCTAGAATGATGCAATTCTCACGAGATCATGCAATTCTGATGTGCATCAGATTTTTTGTTGTAATTTTTTGCACAGGAAAATGTGAGAGTAATGAGATTTTGGTTCACCTATATGAAAATCAGAAAGGATTTTTCTGTGGCCAAAATGAAGGTTTATGTTTAAAAATTCTAATAGCAACAAAGAAGTCAGATTAATACATAATTTCTGCATCTAACCAACTTAACGTGTGCGAAAAATTCAACCACAGTTATTATACAACTGTCACAAGCCCAAAATTACACTTTAGTTTTAGCGAAGTAATTTCAGCAATTACTGGTTAAAAAAAGATCAATTGGTAAAATACAGACACCAAAACAGGTGGTTGATTAGAAAAGAAGGTACTTCACTGCATGAAAATAATTATCATATTTTTGAAAACATCTACCATACCTTCATGCACAGAACAGTCTGTGCATTTGCAGAAAATGTAACAACTGAGGATGAAAATTTGTTTTTGTATTCTATGGCCTTCCTAATTTTCATATGCAGAGGTCACTGTGGGTACCAGGGAAAGGTGAAATAGTTCAGAAAGCGTCAAAAAACTTTACAAGTAGGTAAATACAAAGCATAAGATGTAGAAGTATAACAACCGAAAACTTGCAAAATACTAATCCTCACTTTGAAAGGTATTACCTGATCTTTCATAACCAGAAAGAGATATCAGAGAACTACATGAGCAGAGAGGTCTATTGATAGCAGTCTGTTGAGCATCTGGCTGAAGGTGAAGACCTTGCTGCACAAAGCCAGCACCTCTGGAGACGGGCAGCATGTCTTGGCCTTGTGTGTCACCATTCCTTTACGGCTCTTACCTTCACCACTTTCCATGCCTTCTACAAAAACACCCCCACACTGGGGCAGAATCCAGTACCGCCGCCTGTAACGATCCTGACCAAACATCATTGAACGCAAACAGTGCGAAGCTTCAAATAACTTCTTTCTGTACTGGCTTTGTTGCTATTCAAAAAAGGGAGAGCATTATAAATCAGTGGGAGGAAAAAAATCTCATTATTACAAAAAACATCTGGCTGCCAGACTGAACAGAAGTTCAAGGTTCAGACAAGGAGGCCCTCTCAGAGATTCGGGATAGTGGTGTGTCTGTGTGTTGTGATATTCTACTCACAATTGCTGCCTTGATGATTTTACTTACAAAGCTTCCTTTAAAAGAAAACAAAGCACTGCCTGGCTCAGCTTAAGTTTATCAATTTTCCTCTAGAAACACACCGCAATGGTGAACTCTGTCTTTTTAACCCTGACTCTCAAAAAGCAGTGGATCAAAGACTTCATTGCATGAGAACAGCTGAAATCCTAACAACTACACATCATCAGTAAATGGTAAACAGAGCTCCGAAGATAGAGGATAGTGCAATTGCTGATGGGAGACTAACTGTTCATAAAAGAATGAGAACAACAACACACAAAAATAAATTCTGTCTTTGAACACAACACAGCTCTTCGAAGGGGGCCAACAAGAACTTCAGTTTGTTTATTCAGTTCTTGCTCTGCTAAATTGACATTGCTGGGAGTCAGGTGGAATCCTGGACTGCTAATTTACTGCAATTTGGAACATGAGAGAAACCAACATACAAAGTCTTAAAGGATGAATTTTCTAATAGGAACAATAAAAACACAGGCCATCAGTACCCCTAATTACAGCATTACATCTTTCTCATTTACACTTCTCTTCCTATTCTATTGCTGCTTCTTTCAAAACGGGAAGCCCAGACAGCTCTGTGTTGGCTTGGAGCACAGCTGCAGAAATCACTGTGGAAAAGAGGGCATGAGAACCACAGTTCATTGTGCAACTGAAGCCATTACGTCTCATATACAAAATTTGTCATCACTTTCTAAGATCAACAAACAGGAATATATCTAGTAGATCTGGATAAAAATTACATTACTTTTTATCCTCAGACATGCAAATATATTATCAACTATTATTAGTAACTGCTTTTTGAGTGACATCCACTTAGTGCCACCAGACTGAACTCACAATTCAGGTGTCATGAATAGGAGTATCATTCATAGTTTCCTAAAACTAGAGCAGATACTTATTTCAATTTATATTAAGTTGGAGCATTAAAAACGATGTTTAATATACTAAATCATGACATCCAGTGATCACATTTGTAGTAGAAAAAAGACTAATGATCTCTCACCTTTGTCAGTTTTTCGATCTGCTTCTCTAGTTCTTCAACACTTGCTGTCTGGTCCCCATCATCCTATAATCACCAATATACTGTCACACCAAATTTATTTCAGAATAAAATCATACTACTATGTCTTATCATCATTACAGGAAAAAGATGTAACAGAAAATGAGAGGAAAATACTAAAGAGAAAAGTTCAAATTGTTTGCCTGTGCAATATATTTCACTAGCAACAGCGTAACAAAGAGGATATACCCTGAATCTTTTCTAACACCCCAGATGTGGACAAAGGAGAAAGCTCATGGCCAAATGTTTGCTGAAAACTGGAAGTAACTCAGTTTGTGCATGAACACAACACTACAGAATTTAATCTTAGTTTCTATGAAGTTTTTTAGATAGTCAAAATAATTTTAAGTGTTCCTCATGCATGAAATAATGGCATCTCTTAAAATCTTATTGATAAGTCTTTGGTCACTCCACATTTGCATTTTATTTCAACGTCTACATGAAACTGCAGAGCTACTTTAAATTACAATTCTGCTATAAAAGTTACAGCATCAATCCTGCTGATTTTTGAACAGGACTGCACTCATTATTAAGTCTGTGGTTGCCTTCTTCTTGCCTGTTTAAAAATGAGAGTATTTTCCATGAGGAGAGTTTAAATTTAGTTGAAGAAAATCCTTGGAGAAAACAGTAAATTCTCAAAAGAATATGGCCAAAATCATCCATACCGTAAGATGCCTTGTATTTCTTGGCTCTGTAAAAGTGTACCAGAGTGAAGCCTTGTGAAATACCACATAGCACACAAATGCAATGGAACTTCTGGTAGATCAGAAAATTAATTTCTGTACAGTTACTGGAATTTTGTCTATGAAATGCCCAATGCACTAATACAGGAGATTGTGCAACAGGGAAAAGAATTAAGGGATGGATTTGAGATTAGAAATCCAAGTATTCCTTATTTTTAATTATGAATTATATTTAAGAACTTTGGGCTGTTCCTCTAAGGTCTTCTGTTAAATTTGTACAAATTCTAGTTTTTGAAATAAATCCAGAATAACAGCACAAACGGCTATTCCCACTCTAGAAATTAGCTGGGTTTCTAACACAGGGTGTACGCAAAGATCTGAGTTCTCATATGTTGGATACATGCATTGTTCAAGCAGTCTCAAAAATCTTTGAACCTTGCATGAATAGATCCTTTTCTGGCAAACAGAGAACACCCAATGCAACACCAAGTGCACTAAAACGTAGTATTTTCTATTGCTTGTGCCTTGTATCAAGTTCCATCCAGTGGAAGTCTGTGCATTTCCATTAAAAATCGGCTCAACAAGCTAAAAATCTTTCAGTGATCCTTCCTGTCATGTATTTGACACCGACTAACAAAATTTATCATCTTGTGATCAAATACAGTCAGGCAGTATTTGGGAGAATACTGGGAGTATTTGGGAGAATACCTGGGAGAAGTTGTGAAAAATATACACGGGAAGGTCACTCAAGCTTCACAATAAAGAAAGTTATATGTAACTTTACTGTTCTGGTTTTTAGTTACAAAATAATAAAAATTTTAAAACATTGGAGGTAAGTTATTCTTCCCTCCTTTTTATTGCAACATTTTGGGGAAACAGTGCCATATTACAGAAAAACAGAAGGAAAACAAGTTTTAGCTTACTGGTAAAAAAAGTTTCACTATACTGAAAATTCCCCACCTCATCCTCACAAACTTCTGCCTTCTTTCCTTTTTTATCCTCTTTGTCCTCTTCATCCTCATCATCCTCATCTGCCTGATCATCACTGTCATCATCATCATCATCATCGTAGTCACTGTCCCCTCCCTTCCGCCGGCGCTTGCGGCCGGGTGCGGGCGTCTCCAAGGAATGGGGCTCCTCACCTCCATCCCCACTCCCTGCAGCATCTCTTTTACCAGTTTTCTTGGCATGAATGATTCTAAGCCTTGGAACACATGAGAAAGGGTGAAATTATGGATTATGTCTGTAGCATAAACATACCTCTCTTCCTATGAGACTGAAAGAAAATCATACATTTCAGATTTAAATTAGAGTTTCTCTTCTATCATGACACTGTATTTTCTTGATATTTATTGTCACTAGTCAACAGCAAAAACTGAGGTTATAAAACCCCTTACAACTCTTGGTTCCATTCTGAATAGACTTTGTTTCTCCCAGGTCAATCTTATTGTGTAACTGTTCAGAAGAAATGAAACACAGAAGGGATTTTGAGAAATCAGGAAAGACATTTAGAAGAAAGAACCATTTCAACTTCTTTATCTTTTATTTAATGCATAAGAACATGATGACAAAATACCTGTGTCAGGGTGGGGACGGGGGGGGAAGGCAAAAATCCTCACTTGGAAGTATGAAGTTACTTACATTGCATGGCAATGGCAAGGTTGGTTTAATTTTTTTTTCAGATTTTTATGAACTTTAAATATTATTTGACTTTAGTCCATTAGCTGATCTTTTTATGCTAGGATATACTTTTTTTCCTGGGGAATTTTAGTTACCTCAACTACTAAAGATTACTCAAACTGTCATTTTTCCTTTTATGAAAGAAAAGGGAAACTTACATACCAGTTATTATGGTTGTAGTAGACCTCCTTCTTCTATAAACCCCTATAAGACAAGATTCCACACAGCAAAAATTACAGGTCCACCTATCAGGGAGCTTGCAGGCAAACATGCTGAACCACAGGAGGTGTAAATAGCCAGGCTGAACCAGCCACTTATCACGCAGACCAAAAACGCAACTGACTTAGAAGAGATTCATAAACGTGTAGAAAAGACAAAGATTTTGTAAGAGATGACTGAAGAAGGTAGGATGGGAAAAGTAGAACGGTAACGACAAACACAATTACCAGGACGTAATTTTTCCTTGTCGCACTCCTCTCTCTTCCCATCCTACAGAACAATATTCCATACAGCAAGTGGCTACAAGTACAATGAGTGCTGTCCAAGTACTGGCTCCAGGGAATACCGACAAATGTATCAGCCTTCTAAAATGCTGATAACCAGAGCCAGTTCTCAACAGCAGAGACTGAAATGAAGGTGTCACTGTTCAACTGGGAGCAGTATTTTTTTAGAAAAAGACTGTTAGCCAAGAAATCATCAAGGGGACTTGAAAACTGCCGGGCTTTGGTTTTTTAGTGTGGTTTTGTTGTTGCTGTTGCTGCTGTTTTGTGTTGGGTTTTTATGCATGGGTACTCTACTGCAGAATTTATGAAGTTTTATACATTTATTTTTCCAAATCAAATGGATGTTTACCTGTTTTAGTGATTTAAAATATCTTAAAAAAAAATCCTCAAGCCTCTCAGTGAATGTGGAAGCAAATAACATTTTCGGGTGTGGTGCAAAAACTCTTAGTCTCACTGAGCATCAATATCAGTCAGGCTACTGAATTGAGTTTTTTAGAAAACTAATTTCCTTTTTACAAGGATAACTTCAAGCCCTCTTCACATGGACTGGAAATTCCTGCCCATACACAGGAATTAACTACCAAAATCACTAGTCAATGACTGGATTGACTGCTGCAGCACTGGACAATTTTAGAGACAATTTACACTAAGACAGTCTTGAAGACAAATCAGTAATAAATCTGGCAAGTGAATGTTCAAAGACCTGCCAACATCTCTTTCATATACCTAAAAGGAATGAGAATATAGAAGGCTACTTTCGCTGAAAGCAAAAATAAAGATATAATACTGTCAGGCACTAAAGGAAGCTTGCATGATACTGCAAATTATCAAGGATGCAAATGAACCAAAGATGCTGTTCCTTTGGTAGCACCACAAGCATAAGAAGGCAACAGTCTGTACCCAAAGTAGCGCTGAGGCAGCAACCAATGCCAGCATATCTTTAAAAATGTTCAGTTATTTCAAGAAGCAGCATAATTTTTCTGTTGCTACCTACACGTATGGCTCACTGAGAGAAGAAAACCCTCACTTAGGAAACTGTTCTGTCTTTCTCACTTCCAGGTATGGCCCAAACCTGTATCTGCAACTGCTGAGAGAATTATAAAGTCTACTGACCTGCAAAAAGAGTGGGTGGCCCATCAGAGAACCAGATGACTGACTTAAGTCTGCTCTAATCTGATCTATAATGTTTACTAGATCATAGAAGGAAAATTCACCTTCTGACTTAGTTTTCATGCCTTCTCCGTAATTTTTGCATGTAAGTATTAGGTAGTACTATGGCATAGAAATTTTAAACATTGTACTTTTAATATACTTTTAACATACTTCACCTTGCATCTCAAAAAATGAAAGTTTGGCAAATCAGCATTAGCATCTCCTACCCAAACTCAAGGTGTAATTTCTCCCCTTAGTGACGCTACTTTTCATATACTATCATCATTTACAGTGGAAATGGTTTCATTCAACAGAAGTTAACTCACATGGAACATATCATAACACTGGCATGTTAAAAGAACACTGTTGCAGTGAAGAACCTGTTTGAAGTCTTGTAAAAAAAACAAATTATTACCTAATTCTTTAAGAGTCCGTATTTAATTTTTGTTCCGTTTTATGTTGATCTGGCTACAAAAGAGATGCCAAAGAGAAGACATGTAATGGAAAAGGAGATGCCGAGACTTTGGTTATCTAGTTAAAAAAAAAATAAAAATCAAAGAATCATCTCAGGTAAGACAGTCTTCTGACCACAGCTGTCACACAGAAAACACAAAGAAAGATGAATTGATGGTATGAGATAGGTTCCTTCACAAAAAAAGAGATTAGTAGCAAGATTCACATCTAAATGTGATAGAGAAGGATTAGATGCAAGCTCTCATTGACCATCAGCTAAGCAGACACAGTCTAGGCAGTTCAGAATTCAATTTCTAACCATATATATTACATTTATTAAGATCCTTGAGGGAAGGAGGAGAAGAGGAGGGAAGAGTGGGGAGAGGGGTGAGAGGGAAAGCATTCCTTAAAACAAAATACAGTGATTCCCTTTTTCAACCTGGGATTTTAATGTTGCTTATTTGCATCTGTCAAGCACAGGCTTTTGTATATATTTTTGCCTTCCTTCCCAGCTGAGAAGCTTATGTCATTAAAAAATGAGAATATAAGCACAAAAATATCCCTCATCGAACACATCTGATGCAGATAGAATCTTTTCTAATCCTACCTGGATATACTTCCAGCCAGCCTGGACACAGTGCTTTGAAGATTAATGACAGCAAACACTGGCAAGCCAGGCTGAGATCAAATAAACCCATTCCTCAGCGTCTGTTATTTATCCCCTACACACTTCTGCAAGAGGGGCCTGTGCTGAGGGGCACATAAAGGTCTGCAGAAATGTGAAAAGAGGTCACAGCTGCTGAGCAAGTGCTCCACTAACCAGGTGTTCCCATGCTAAACTGTTTGGGACTGAGATGCTTAAAAATTAGACCGAGATGTGAATGGATAGGGAAGGTAACGTGTAAGAATGAAGTCTGGAAGCAGAAAAAAATAGCAAAAAGAAGACTGAAGTATACAGATTTCTTTTCAGAGAAGCCCCAGAACAGTTGTAAGGGTTTATGGAAAACACAGTTGACATAATAAAGAAGAAAACATTGTTTAAAATTGATCAAAGAAGGCTCTTCTAAAACATTCTTGGAGTTCATCAGAAAAACAATGAAAAATTCAAAAATTTTGAATCGAAGATGAGAGAGAGAAATCAAGCCCAGTGAATTCAAAGAAGCAGAAGAGCAACATTCCAGAGCTCTGGTGAATTACTTGCACTCAAAAATAAGGGAGAGCACTATTGGAACCCGAAACCCACACATGAGGGGAAAAAAACAAGAAATAGAGAAATGACTGTAGCAAGAAGGAGGAGCTTGGGACCTCAGGGTATTATGCTCACTATTTGAAAGGGAAGAAATGAGAGATTATAAGGAAAAGGGAAGATCCTACATCTACAAGTACTTACAGTTTGATGGAGGGAGAGAAAGACTAAGCAGGCCCTAAGAAGACCAGGACAGGGAAGGATCCCATTTCACTAATGGTAAGTTGGCTACATCAGAACTTCAGAAACACTTTTAAAACTATATCCCATAGAGGGGATACACCCGAAGACAGGAAAAAAGTATCTGGTTTATCCTAAAGGATAAAATACATTAAACTCTGTGCGGACTGGGATTTGCAGTATTAATAGAGAATTTCTTTTTATTGGTCTAATTTTTTCCTCTACCTCCCTCTTGTCCTTCTTCTTTACTTCTTTCCTTCTTCCTTCTGAGGTACATTAAAGGGAGAAAATGGAGACATAAGATTAGAAATAAAAGTACCTAAATCAAGGACTAAGAAGGAATTTACCATTCTTAGCAAGAGGTAAAGATGACAAAGAAAAAAAAAAGCAGAGTCTGGCTATGCATTTTTACCCCCTGTGATTCATTAACTTTATGCCGTCCAGCTTCCTGATAGTTGGAGCCAGTATGCTTGCTGTATGGAATTTTGTCTTGTAGGATGGGAGAACAGTGAATATGAAACTCAGAACCCTTAAGAAGTTCCAATTTTACCTTAAATAGAAATATTAAAAATATAAAAAATATCTCAAAGCTTGCATTCTACATATGATCCCTAGCTATATGGAACAACGTGACATTGACAGATGAGAAACACTAAGATAACATAAATTAGCAAAATTCGATTGGCAATTGCTGTATGAAAATCACGTTGTCTTAAAATGCCTTTCAGAATGAACACTGGGATTTATGGTAGGGCCAAATAAACTTTGATTATGTCAATAGCAATTTTACGGCTCCTTTAATATTCCAATTAAAAGCTTTTACTTTCTTTCAAAGAATACAAAATAGACTTGACTTTGCTTCAATTCTGAGGGACACTAACCCTCTGAATCTCATGCATCTTTAGTAGAGTGTAAAAGACTGGTGTTGCAACACTCTAAATCCACATCTGTCTGAATTAAGAAGTTTGATTACTAATATCTTGGTAATTCTGTAACTTCATTAGCTGATTTTGTGCTTAGAACCAATTCCCTATATAGCAACGTGCGTGAACAAAGGCAAAAAAGCAATATATGGTAATAGTTAAGGAAACGAAACTTACTTCCGAAGTTTGCCTTCAACCATCCATTTATCTCTCCTTAAGTTTGACATATAATCAATGTTTTTATCAATTTCACTGCCAAAGATGAAAATAATCCATTAACTGTGAACTTAAGTATTTTTTCTGACAGACATTTATGCATTGACACTTTCCCTTGAAATAACTGTTTTGGAGAAATCGTTAAAATTCAAAACAAATAATTTTAAAGCTAGGAAATCACAACACTAGGAGTGCCAAGGTAGCACACTGCTGTAGCACCTATGTCAGTCTTCATCCACAGTATTACGCCAGCTTTCTTTCCACAAGAAGCACGGCATTCAACATTTCTTTTCATAATTATAGTTCAGTGTCAAGCCTCCAAATGTCTTTGCCACAAAGCAAAGCCCTGTGCTGAAAAAAACAGTTACCACTGGTACACCTGAGGTATTCTGCCTAGGATCCCTGGGATCTACAGTTCAACATTCACTTTTCACTGCCGAAACTGAAGAACCAAGAAAAGGGCTTCAGTACAGACACCGCCTGCGAGCCCACTTCCGAGACATCCCAGCCTCAACAATACAGCAGATTACAATTGTTTTTATTATCAAAATATAGAAACTCAAGTTCTGAGTGATCGTTTCTACAAATAGGACTACAAACAGTCATCTGCAACAAGAGGAAGTTTCTTTCTATGATGAATTTGATTGATACACATGAACTTTCTTGCGCAGCTGATGCACAGCATTTGCACTGCCCACTTCTGCTATTTTTCAGCTTTGGAAAACCTTACGTTTCTCCTCCATTCCTGCCTTACACAATCCTCATGAACTTTTGAAGCACAGTGTACCAAACCCAGCAGAATACACCAGGGAACAAAGCAGGACTCAATTAGGTGATGAAAGTCTTTACCACAGAAAGTCAGTCTGTGGAAGAACAGGGATCCAGAAAGTGGCATTTCCTAACTTTTTATTGCATGTTGGTGGGTTTTGACGAGTTGTCAAACATAGGGGGGGATTTAAAATTACGAAATGCTATACACTACTGATAACAAATGCAATACACACTTTCTTGATTACTACAATAATACATCAGGCTTGCCACCTCACCTTATGACCCTACTTAAAGTATTTGGACAACAAACATCTTCAAAAACAAAAGGAAAAAAGGGAAAACAGTACTGCAGAAGCCTCGAACAACTCTACTAAATTATTCTCTAGAATACCTAGTAAATTTCTTTGTAATCAACCTCAACTTTTATTCCAAAAATTGCTAGAGAAATTTTGGTTCAAGCCTTGAAAACAAAATTACAGACCAAACATGGAAAAGTTCTATTCTTCCATCATATCAACAATACACAAAGGTAAGAAGCAGTAACTCAACCAATTTCAGCTTTCCTTATAAGAAGAACATCAGTAGCCATCCTGTAACAGAACAAGGTGAATACGCAGTATTTCTGAACTATAACATTTTTATGATTTTATTTTTACACACCTGTTTGGGAAAAAATCTTACCTTACTACACTTTTGCTGCATGCTAACTCATTGACCAGAAAAGCAAGTACTGATGCTTTCTGAGCTGGAGAATGTGCCTGAAAAGCTTTTGTCTTCAAGCTCTCTGTCAGCTCTGTTTGCCCACAGTGAGCCTCCATGAAAATCTGCAGAATCTCAGACACATTATCTCGATTGATACCAACATTCAATAAGTGCTCCCCAAGAATAGTTTTAGCCTAAAAAGAACAAAGACATTTCAAACAATGATGTTGGAAAAATATGTTTCCTTTGTAGGCTACATTATTGTTTATAGAAGATGGTATGGGTTTGTTTGCATTTTTACATAAGGACTTTAAACATGACTACTTTTTGAAACTATTCAAATGTAAATCTTAAATACAGTAACAAATTAGAAGATCTTCACCTCTAAGTTTTTAAAAACAGAGATAATATTAATAATAATGAAATGGATTACATGTAAAAAGGCATGGTCCAACTGAAAATTGATGAATTACGCTTTGTACAATGATGCTATGTAGAGTTCTAGAATGGAAGAAAGCTGTATTGGCTTGAAAAAGAAGGCCAGTAAGAAACAGAGTCATGAATGAACTGGGGTTTTGATGAAGTGACCTAGACAGCAGACTTCAGGGAAAGAAATGGCAAGAATCAGTGAGAATATAACATAAGGTTAAGAATGAAAAGGAATGAATGGAAAGGAGTTAAAAGACATGGCCACAGATGTGACAGTGCCCTACAAAAGGTTCAAATAAAAATGGGATGTGTGTTTGTGTCTAGAAAAAAACACACAGAAATATATCACTTCTGGAAAATGGGAAGGCTGACACTGAAAAAAAGAATTAGGAAAGAGAATGGAAACGCCTAAGAGAGAGGTGTCAGAGACATATTATGAATAATGCATTCATATATACAGCGTGTTTACTATGAATTTTTTCCTTTTTTTTCTTTTTACCTTGTATCCTGTACCAAGTCCTGGATCGCACACAGCTGCAGAGACAAGTTTCACAAGCAAGTCCTGTACTTCTCCCATGCTGTCCCCTATGTTGAGCAAACCCTCTTGAAGAACACTCAGGGAGGGAACATCTACGGTCACATCAAAGCCAAGAACTTTACCAAAGTTACGCAGGAATTGCACTACCATGAGACAATCCGAAAACGTGCTTCCATCAAGAACGAGGCCTGGGATGCGAGGCAGCTCTGGGAAAGGCTGTAAAGTAAAGAAAAACAGTGAAAGATTCAGTAGCATATTTCAAAAGAAAACTTTTTTGATACCAGATGGGAAAATTGATTGACACTTCCTTCTGACCTACAGTACAACACTGCTGGAAGGTACAGGCAATAGGGAACCTGCACTCCTCATCCATTCAATGCTGAAACACATTTAACTTTTCACAAATGATAGGAGGCAAGAGATTAAGAAATACTTCCTTTTTGGCCAGGAGACACTGTCAGGATCTATTCTGAGCCAAATTACTGTAAAAGGTGATGTAAAATTATTTAGGGGAAAAAGGGAAGGGATTTCTCTAGAACAGAGACTTTGAACCCAAGCTTTGTCAAGTCCTTAAGGACAAGAACTAAGAACTTGCAAGACTGGGAGAGTAATTTTTTTTGAGCAACAGCTTGTAAGAGTTCTCTAGATGACTACCTAGTGCCAGTGTACTGAGACATGATGCATATTCCTGATGTAAAAATAACTCCAGTGAAGAATTTTTTTGAAGCAATCATGTTTTTTGGGAAGCAGGCCTCTTTTAAATAAAAAGTTTTTAATTAACTAAACATATGCTACTGTGTAGAGTTCTAGTATCTTGTATTTGTGTATATTTCAAATAGTTCTCTAATTACCTTGACTAAAACTTGAATGCTTTGAGTGTAGCTGCAAGAAAAAAGTTATTGGCAAAATTATACAATACACAAACAAGAAGCAAGGAAGTAAGTTCATGTTGCTGTGATTACCTTCTGGTCTGCTAAGCACATATCTTCATTAGGCTTCTTTAGCTCCTTTGCCATTTCCAATTCCAATCTTCGCTGTTCCAGCTTACGTTCTTTATTTAATCTTTTTTCATCACGTTTCTCTTGCTTTAGCCGCTCTTTTTCCTTAAGAGAATTAAAATGGAAAAAAATATACCCCACATATTAAACTTACAAAGGTAGAATCTAAGAATTTGAACAGCACTATTTCTGCAACCTTAATAATCAACACATCAACTAACGAACCTACATTAAAGCAAAGGGGAGGGGAAAACTAGAACAAAATCACCGAATTCATAAAATGATCTAAGATTCACTTTTTTCTCTCCCTTCTAAGCAGACAAGGTTTCCATGTTCGCACTGAAAAATTCTTTGAAGCACCATTTCAGAAAGATGACTGAGTAAAAATACGGCAAAGAATTGCCATGCAAGGCATACGATTTGAAAGGCTCTGCTTACACACCAGTATCATTAATCTGCATCTGCTACAGCAGAGACCACTCAAGAAACCTCTCTGAACAATACATGGTTTAAAAAGTCCCATAATACATAAACTAAATATGAATACCTTACAAAACACAATCAATCTTTTCAAACACAGGTAGCTTCTTGGCCTTGAATTACCATGCACTTTGCATGCAACCTGAAACTGAACAGTCCTTTATGCCTTGTCTGCACAACAAAAACACAGGGATCATCAAGTGAGAAGCCAAGCATCTATCATTTGTCTCTTCAACACCCTCCACAGTGGAGACACACACAATACTACACTAACGCTGTATCTAACATGCCAAGACTGACTCTGCACCTGGAGCTCCCACGGCCTTTCCCATCCCCGGTGCCCAGGGTTCTGCTGCTACAGGTTCAACACAAATCCACTGTCCTGATGACAGAACTCTCTACACACCTCTGTGCAACCAGTATCGAGTGTAAAATGTATGGAATCTGCCACATATCAACGCCACCTCTTTGGAGCACAGAACTGATGGTATAAACAAACACACGTAATGTGTGTGTGAGCCACCACTTAAGAACCTGATACAATACAAAATTGAAGACACTGTATTGTGCTTTTCACCTGTGGACACAGAAGGGCTAAAGAACCAAGCCAAGCTGCTTCCCATTACTCAGAACCACTCCCTACTATTCTGTTAGTTTAAGAAGTCACTCTAGTCTCTTCCGTTCACTATCACCATATTTTACAACAATGCGAGTATAGGCAATACTAAGTCAGTGCTCAGCTGCATTTGTAGATCAGTATTAACTGACTTCTCTCTAGAGTTCTGACAGGGCCCACGACATTTTGTTCTTCCTTTTGATTCTATACAGAGTATTAGCAGACCACTGGTGACACCTGTGGGATAACCACTGTGAGTGCATAGAGATCATGACTTCTACTACTACAGTCTTTAGTGGATTTTATTCAAGATCGAGTTTCACATAGGACACAAAGAACATGTTTGGACTAGTAAATTTACACTGGCAGGAAAAAAAAGCAGTGATATTAAGAACTACCCATCTGCCCACCTGCATGGTGCTCTACAGCTGTGTAAGGATCCTCTGTACAGCCAGTGCAGGCCCTCTTTATCTATGCTGAGTTCATAAGTGACATCTTGTATGGAAAAATCACAATACACTAAAGCAGCACACAAAATCCCTAACTTGATTTTAAAATGGAAAATACTCCCTTACTTTTTTTTTGAAAATGGTTCATTGCCTTTTATCTTAGCCTATGCCAATGTCTCAAGGCCAACTGGCATTTCCTACAATTTGTTTTTGCCAATTCAAAACACTCTATGACAGAAGAAAACAACAGATGTATATATGGATATTTACGTGGCAACACAGTAATTTACAGTTATGACTAAAACCGAAAACTTTAAGTGCACTAGGTTTCATAAATCTATTTAAAGTTTACTTTTGCTGGTTGAAATAAACACTGTTCTATTTCTATAGAGTAGGAATATAATTACAGCATTGGGTCAGACTAAATGACCATTTAGCCTGATATCCTGATTTCCAACAGTGCAATGGGTGCTTAGGGTACCATGTCTACTTCCTTGCCCTGAAGTATTATTCAGTTTTTCTTGGTTTTGGTCAGTCACTTTTATTGAAATATGTACACCTAAGAATTTGAAAAGCACTATTTCTGCAACCTTAATAATCAACACATCAACTAACGAACCTACATTAAAGCAAAGGGGAACTAAGGAATCTGTATTAAAACATCCTAGAGAAAAGTTTTAACAATTTCCTTAGCAACTACTTGCTATAATGATGGTTATCTTACTTCAATATCTTAGTTATCTGTACTTTATTTCCAAAAGTCTCAGGATACAGACATTAAGAAAATCTGAGGACGTAGAGAAATACATAAAAAGTAAAACAAAAAGTTAGTAATTATGGGGTTTTTGTATTTTACTAATGTTTCCTCTCAAAAACATCCAGAACTCTCAAAACTGGGCAATCTACTCCAGTGTTCAACCATCTCCCTTCAAGTTAAAAAGTTTTTTTAAGTTTG
Organism: Orthonyx spaldingii; assembly: GCA_013397795.1. NCBI lineage: Eukaryota > Metazoa > Chordata > Aves > Passeriformes > Orthonychidae > Orthonyx > Orthonyx spaldingii. The sequence goes on along the minus strand of VZTJ01001133.1, from coordinate 153,943 downwards.
AACAAATTTCCTGTATTCCAATTTGTGCCTAATGCTTCTTGTCCTACTGCTGCAACGTACACAAATTAAATTAAACATAACATACAAAGACACTCCTCCTCTACAGATGACCGCAGAATGAAACCATGAAAACTTCAAACTTTCAGAGGTTAATACTCACTTCTGCTTTTTTACGTGCTTCCATGGCTTTCATAAGCATCATATGTTGTCTTCTCCGTTCTCGTTCCTATTGAAGCAGGTAATATTAGAACAAAACTAAACCACATTTTCAAATCAGTAAAAAAGCCAAGTAACAAATTCAGCATTAATAGACAAGTCACAGTAAATACTAAATATAGGACAAGAATGGCCAAGTCTGTGCATGTTTTAGTTCAGGTTTAGAAAGCATATACAAGAACAATCAAAAGCAAAAAGGTAAAGCAATGAACATGAAGACAGTGTAAAAAAGAAGCATACAGATTTACTTATGGTCAGTTGTGATGCTCCTTCATAAGCTGGCAGAACAAAAAGCATAATGGTTGGCTGGAACAGGTCAGTTACCTTACATCTGCTATGACAGAACTTGCAATTTACTTCTTCAATAGCCAATTCAGCAGAAATTTTAAACTCGTCTTTTTCAAACATTGCAAATATTAACATTTTTGTAACCAAGCAAGAAATTAACATGATTAATTTTATCAGCTCTAGATCAATTTTAATCAAGCCAGTGACAGTGCATATAAGTATGCAGAAACAAATCTACTGATGCCTGTCCCTCAGTAAATTATGTCAGTAGCTTCAAACGCATTAAGGAGCAGTATTCTAGGGCACTAAGTAAAGGGGTTTTGCCTTAACAGCTGTAGAGCAAACCCTGGCCTCAGTAAAGGCTATAGGAATTTTATCATCTGATTTGGTGAGGCTAGGATTACATCCTAATCTTCAATTGTGTACTTATAACATTATGTATTTACCACCAACTGAAAGCTAATTTCCTCAGCATCTTACAAGGGGAAGACATCATCCTGATTTCTAAAACAGGTTAATTCAAATTGTATTTGAAATGTCTGGATCCATTCCCAGCGAATGGGACAAGGCTTGCAAAAATCATCCAAGTGACTACCTATTAATTTTGCATCAATCCCTGATTTTATATACTAGTCAAATTTTTACTGGGACATCAGTAACATAGATCCCTGGTTAAAAACCACATTTAGTTATTGCCACATTCAATTTATACACATGTTCAAGACATGTCTTTTTTTCCTTAACAGACAAGACAAGCAGATGTATGCAATGCACTGTGCTGTAAAGCCATGCAGCAGTATGTAATATGACAGCAGCCAGTGCTACATTTTATGCATTGCTATGACAACCATATCACAACCAAATCACAATGCGGTGTTAGATGTACAAAAATAAACATACCCATACCATATCTAGTCTATGCCTCTCCAACTCCTGGTAGAAAGAGTTGGCACAACATTATGAAACAGAAATCACAAAGTCATAAAACCAATTTATAATCCCCCAAAAGACCCCAATACCAAAGCAAAGCAAAAAATCATACGGCAAAAGAAAATCTGTGCAGGAATCAAACCCAGAAGTTTAAAAAGGGCACATTTTGAGGATTCCACCCCCCATATAACTTAAAGCAGTAGCTCACAATTGGCATTCTGTTTGGTCAACCGAACATATACCAACCTGGTGCTTCAGAAGAACAGCCTGCTGCCTTCTCATCTCTTTCTCCTTCAACAGAAGAACAAAAGTGTATTTAAAACATCAATCAAAATTTACTTACCAAATTGCACAGTTCTGCCACACTAAAACAGCACATGTAAGTTAAATTATAACTTCCCCGACCCCCATGAACTGCACACAGAGAAGTACACACAGTATACGTGACAGTAAGTCTAGTGAGTTGGGACTTCCATGTTAGAACACACCTAGAACGCCAAAGTAGCAACGGATGTGTATATATATATATATATACACACACACACACACACACACACTGTATTTTCCAGTATTTGTTAGAGAGTTCTGTAGTCTTGCATGCATTACAGTATAGAAAAGACTATGCTTGCTGACAAACAACATAGTTTTTTAATACAGTGTGCTTAAAAGAATATTGTGAATAATGTTACTGCACGAACATTTTGTTATGCAAACCAGGTGTTGTGTAAGCAAAACTCATGGTAACGGCACACAAAAAAGGACTGTCTCTATGTATTTGTGTGTGTACGTCACACATACACAAACTCCTCTGCATATGCTTCATGCCTTTTTATAGCCATACATACATGTTATTATATGCTGTCTCTATGTACAGCTTCATTATCGATGAATAGCATCCCAAATTTATTGCTTTTATACATCAACATACATTATGTACAATAACACAGTTCTTGTTTTTGGAGCTCCTCCAAACTAACCTTTATTCGTTTTTCCGCCTCCAATAATTTGGCATTTGCTGCTTCTTCCTTCTTTTTCTTTTTTGCCTGTACATGCAAAACAGGTCACAAAACAGCACCAACACAACTTGAAAATAATCTGACTAAAAACAAAGTTATGTCCCTTTAAAAGTTAAGAACATCATCATTGATTGTATACATTGCAAGAAATCTCTGATGCAGCGTTCACAATCAATCAATTCACATTTCGATTACTTTATGAAAATTAAACCAGAATTTCAAGTCCTACTCAAAATTGCTTCACCTAGACATTTTATGAAAGCGTACACACAGAAAAAATATAAAAGGCAAAGAAATTACTATTAACTTTTCTTTCAATGGAGACTTGAAAACTAGCAACCTATCTTTGGTAGTACACTAGCAAACCTGTAGAGTATACTCTAATATAGACATAGTATTTTTAAACCCACTGTGCTTCATACAGAGCAGAGCATTAGACTGTTTTAATATCCTATTACTGCAAACTTTTCTCTAACAAAGGAATTGCTCTGCTGTTAACTTAAGTACACACAAGATTATTCTGGTAGAAAATCGTGAGCCCAAGTGAATACTTGTAAGATTATGGATCACAGTTAATGTTGATCTTTTAAGAAAAATATTTTAAGACCCATTTTTGAACTGGCTTTTGGAAATCCAGGTTGTTAGAGCTGTTACATTTAGTTACATTCCTTAATACACGTGTGACTATTAAAATGCAACATTCTTTAAAATGGCAACAGAAAAATTGCATTTGAACCATTATTTTTACCTCTAAAATTTGCTGAGCTCGCAGTTCTTTCTCCATTCTAATTTGCTGGATTCGCTTAATTTTTTCCTACAAGGGTAAGAAAGTTATTTCTTTAAAAAAAATATATTAAGGAAATTTATTTTTACATTTGAAAAATGACAAAGTTTATACATCCTTTTTGATTGTTGAGTTTCACCTGCTTTAGTCAACTGTTCCCATAGAACAAGGTATGATCAGAATTTTTACTAGTATTAAAAGATGTCTGGTATAACTCTGAAGGAAGCCACACCTAGTTATGCATAGGTGCTCATGTTTAAGTTGTCGCAAGTTTTTTATTATTTTTTTAACAGTTTCAAGAGGAGCAGATTAATGACCAAGTAAGCAAGCTAGAGCATTCAAATTCCAGTTGACAATGGTGGAGTTGGTAAGGAATGAACAGAAGGGTGAGCTATGCCATGAAAAACATGTTTTGAAGTGATCTCCCTGACCAAAAAATAGCAAGATCTGTCAAAGCACTGTTTGTGCCTCAGTTCTTGCAGCCTCTCTCAGGCCATTATGGTGCCATGGGCAGCACGGAGGGCTGTGCTCAGCAAAACCCAGAACACATGCTCTGTCAGCCAGTAACACTCACCCACATGCAATGTGGGTAACACGCTCCGTTAAGTACATTTCAATTTCTTCAGATTTTTAAAGCACTCAGGTAATTGATGCTAATTTTGAAAGCCTTAATATGTAGTTTAGGGGATGGAATTGTATACATGTTGTAACAAAAAAAGTAACTGGAACAGGAAACATGGGTAGTACAACACATTTAAGCATGTTTCATCATGGTGAGAAGAAAATGATCAAGTTATGCACTCCATTGGTGGATGCTGGGCAACCATATTCTAATTTATTTTTTTCATTAATTAGTTCCTAAAATCTGAACAAACTCTTATTACATTGATTGAGAAATGCAATCATTGCAAACACTGGGATTATTTCAATTACCTGTGCTGCATATGTTTGTCTGTTAAATTAGCTATTAAAAATTCACCAGCACGTTATTTGACATTTTATTATCTCAAAAGAGCTGGTTGAGCCACAGTGACTAGGAAGGACCGCTCTGAAGAAAAGTGCATACATCCAGTTGGACTTGCTTTAAAGTTTTAATAGCAAAACCCAGACCACTGAAAAGCCCTGCAAGCTGGGAGGCTTAGATCAGAAGCTTGAAAAGGAGCTCAAGGATCTCCTCAGGAACAGCAGATGTTTTCCCAGCAGTCAGTGTAAAGCCCATCTGTACAGAATACATTGTTTTCTTGTGAGCTGGCCTGAGACTCTGGAACACGGACCACTCTAAAATTTTACTCTCTGAAGAACACATAGTGATGTATATACTTTATCAAAAAAAGAACTAAAACCAAAACCAAGCCCCTAAGAAAAGATAATCTTAAATATTTAACAGTAAAGGAGCAATCGCAGAAGAGAAAGACATACAAACAGAGCTCCAATATATGAAGTCTTATAAACTCCAAGGAAGTCTTACCAGCTCCTTAAACTGTAGACAAGTCCAACATAATATAACCTTATCAAGCAAATTAATTCAGAGGCCTTGTGCTGAACTTTTTTTCACCACGTGAAGCTCACAGCATGGATTTTAAACCTCTATTATCCCCCATTATACTTTAAAACAAAACAGTACAAAAGTTGAAAGCATGTACTACACCCTCTCAACTCCACAAGGGTTAGAGTTAATAAAGAACAAACTTTTCAGCAGAGATCACAATAAAGAACTATCTCAGAGAAGAAGTATTCTGCACATTGAAATAACGAAAATTTTATCAGGTTACACATCAAGAAGGAATATGATGATGACGACAAACAAAGTCTGGATTTGACATATTTGATAATTAAAAAATTCTTGCTCCCTGGACCCCTCAGAATGTAAGGACCACTTGAAAATCATAGTGTGCTCCTTTTCTTTAACAAATATGGGTTGCCTTCAGAAGTGGACATATCAAACTGTCACAATCTACAAAAGTTCAGAGTGGCTAAGGTTGGGAGAGACATCTGGAAGTCACCTTGTCCACACCCCATTGCCCCAGAAGGATCACCTAGAACCAGTTACCCAGGATGGCATCCAGGCAGCTGTTGACAATCTGTGTGAGAGGCTCCACAGCCTTCCTTGGCCACCTGCTTCAGTTCTCAGTCACCACCTTGGAGACAAAGTGTTTCCCAACGTTCAGAAGGAACCTCCCATCACTGGGCACATCTGAGAGGAGTCACCTCTTTGCAGCCTCCCTTCAGGTACTTAGCTATATTAGCAAGATCCTCCTGAGCCTCCTCTTCTCCAGGCTGAACAGTTCCACCTCTCTCAGCCTTTTCTACTGCAACTCATAGATGGCAGAGTGACAACTCCTAGCTCACTGTCTACTACACAGAGCACTTTCTTAATGGAAAAATTTTAACAGTTACCAGCAAGAATTGTTACCTATTACAGGGATATTTAATGTAGTCTGCAGCAACACCAATTTTGGTTTACTACTTAAAAAAAAAAAGTATGTCAAGATTTAACATCTGGATTTCAAAGATATGAAAAGGGTTCATATTTTTATCAGCTTTTTTAACACCTCAAGATTTCAAAAATCATAGAGTATGCTGAGTTGGAAGGGACCCACTAGGATCATCAATCCAATTCCTGGCGCCGCACAGACACCCCAACAAGTCCAGCCTGTCCCTGAGAGCATTGTGCAAACGCTCCTGCAGCTCTGGCAGCCTTGGGGCCATGCCCATTCCCTGGGGAGCCTGGTCAGTGCCCAGCACCCTCTGGATTGGTCAACCTTTTCTTGATATCTAGCCTAAACCTCCCAGCTCAGCTCCAGTTGTTCCCTCAAGTTCTGTCACAGGTCACAGAGAGCAGAGATTGGAGCTGCCCCTCCATTGCCCCTCCTGAGTATGTTGAAGATCACAATGAGTCTTCCCTCAGTCTTCTATTCTCCAGGCTGAACAAACCAAGTGCCCTTAGCTGCTCCTCTTAAGACTTCCCCTCCAGTCCCTTCCCCATCCTCGTGACCTTCTGTGGATAGCCTCTAACGGTTTAATGTCCTTTTTATATTGTAGTGCCCAAAACTGTCTCCAGGACTCAAGGTGAGGCCACCCCAGTGCAGAGCAGAGTGGGAGAAGCCCCTCCTTGTCTGGCCAGTGATGCTGAGCCTGACGACCTCCAGGGCAAAGATGTCCCTCCTGGGTGCCAGGGTACTGCTGACTGATACCCAACATGCCATCAACCAGGACCCCCAGGTTCCTTCCCCAGCCCCTCATTTCCCAATTTATACACACAAGCAGGGTTGCCCCATCGCAGACGCAGAATCTGGCACTTGTCCTTGTTAAACTTCACAGAGTTGGTGACTGCCCATCTTTCTGATTTGTCGAGGTCTCTCTGCCCTTGAGGGAGTGAATAGCTCCTCCCAATTTAGTGTTGTTGGCAAACTTACTCAGTATCCCTTGGAGTCCTCCATCCAGGTCATTAATGGAGATGTACGAGAGAACTGGACTGATGACAGAGCCCTGGGGAACCCTACTAGTGGCCAGTGCTAGCCTCATGTCACCCCATTCATTATAAGCCTTTGTGCCCGACCCGTGAGTCAGTTGCTCATCCATCGCGTAACGTTATCCAGCTTTGGGCCGGACAGTTTGTCCAGAACAATTCTGGGATAGACAGTATCAAAAGCTTTGCTGAAGTCCAAGAACATTCCATCTACAGGCTTTCCTAGATCAATCAGGTGGGTTACCCTTTGTATAAGGAAGTCAGGTTGGACAAGCAGGACTTCTCCCTCATGAAGCTGTGCTGGCTGTGAACAACGACTCTGTTGTCCTCCTGGTGTTTTTCAATACCTCCCTGAAAAACTCCCGTGATTTTACCAGGCACTGAAGGGAGACTGCTAGGCCTGCAGTTTCCAGGGTCCCCCTTCCAGCCCTTCTTGAAAGCTGGGACAACGTTCGCCAGCTTCCAGTCAGCTGGGACCTCTCCAGATTCCCAAGACTGCTCAAAAAATCATGAAGAGAGGCTTTACGGTGACATCAGCAGCTGTTTGAGGATTCTTGGATGAAACACATCAGGCCACATAGATTTCCAGGATCTAGCTGGAGCAGCAGATCCTGCACAAGTTCAAGGTCCACTGGGAATTGATCCTTCTTGCTGCCATGGTCCTCCAAGTCAGGACTCTGAGATCCCCTTGCTACATGATCCACATTGAATACAGAGGCAAGGAATGCATTAAATACCCCTGCCTTGTCTCTGTCCCTGCTTGTGAGGTGACCATCCTCCATCCTGGAATGGGCCAATGTTATTTCTACACTGCCTTTTGCCATTAATATATTTCAAAAAATTCTCTTCCATTGTCCCCCACATTTCTGGCAACTCCAACTTCAATTGAGCTTTGGCTGCATGACTTTTCTCCCTATGGTCGAAAGCAGCATCTCTGTCTTCTTCCCATGTCACCCATGTCACTTACAGGCAAACTAATACTAGTACTTTTTCTAGTGTTGGGATGCTGAGATCATATACAGACACTGAGGGGCTGGAAAATGTTCAGAGAACAGCAACAGAGCTGGGTAAGGGGCAGGATCACCAGAAACAGATGGGGGAACTCCTTTCTCCCGCAGGCTCAGCTTGGAAAAAAGGAGGCTCAGGGGGGATTTTCTCACTTTCTTACACTCCCTGACAGAAGAGTGCAGCCAGATGGAGGTCAGGCTCTGCTCCCAGGGAACAGGGACAGGACAAGAGGAAATGGCCTCAAATTGTACTAAGGGAGGTTTAACTTGGATATTAGGTAACATTTCTTCATGGAAAGGGTCGTCTAGCCCTGGCACAGACTGCCCAGGGCAGCGGTGGAGTCACTGTCCCCGGAAGGATTTGAAAGTTGTGTTGATACAGCACCTGGGGACATGGATTAGTGGTGGATTTAATGGAGTTTAGAATTTTAAGTAACATACACTGTGTGCTCTTTAAAAGTAGATTTAAAACATACACTTTGTAATCAGCATACTTAGCAATTTACTAAGTATTTGAAATACACCTAATTGAATGATTTAAAACGTCATTTAAAGAGCTTACTTAGTAATTGCATAGTTTACCTGTTGTTTCATTATCTTTATCTGCTCCTTTTGCTTTCGCTTTTCTTCAGCCGCCATAATAGCTAACAAACAAAAGCAAACAGTATCAGCAGAACACGGCAAGACACAGGTAACTTTTCATTAACACTTTTCAAAATAATCCGCTAGCGTGCACAAACTTCCACAAGTAATACTTACCTTGCTGTTTTTTTGCTTCTTTGGCAGCTCGTGCTTGTTCCTGCTTCTGAAGCCTTCTCAGTAGCTTTATTTGTGCTGCTTGCCTAGCTATTTCTGTTACAAAAAGAAAATATTAAGTTCATAAAAACAGTGCTATCCAACAATAAAGATACAGTTTGTGTTCCAGACATTTGCATGTTGTAAACACACAGCAAACAGAGGATTTGTTTTGCACACACTGAATTTAACAATACTTTTCTACCAATTATCATTAATGGCACATCATGTATCAGTAACTACATCAACAGTGCAAATGAACATGGATACTTTCTATATAAAATAAAATACTGGTTTTGGAGGAAGAAATTATTTAATAAGTAACAGAATCAGACCAGTAATGTTGGTTCATTTTAAAACCATTTTCTTCTTTCTTTTTAAAGTAGAAAGCGTTTTGTTTCAAAAGTCAAACAAAAAGTCACTAAATCAACATTTTATTCAGAAAGCTTGGAATTACTGTTTGCCTTAGAAGTCACCCCATGGAATTATCTAATCCTTTTTTAACAAAGAAGCAAAAGCACACTCACATGCCTCTTTCCTGTGGCTACTTAAAGTCAGCCACTCTTATGCTAATTAGTAACCTCCTGAAGCACTCTACTACCCTGTGATAGCATTTCTGAAATTTGAATTAACTGCCTATGGACACACTGATAGAAGACACCTGTAGAAAGCATTTTCTGGAGGTTGAATTCAGCTTGCTTTTCAAAGGACTGAGGACCTGTCTGATAGAACCCCCCAAAATACTGTAAGCTTTTTGTGCAGTGACACAGGCAGACATATGAAAAATACGTGTAACACTCAGATGATGATGTAGATAGCATGGGTACTGTGAATAGGTTAAATGACAACAGGAAATCTTGAAGTCTTCATGGGGAAAGCATACAGAAGAAGCAGTTACACCTTAACTGAAACAGAACCTGTACCTGGAAATTAAAACTTGCATCATAGACAAGAACTTAAACTATGAACTATGGAAAGGCCAACAGATACAGAAGACCACTTAGTTTGAATTGGCACAATCCACGAAGAGAATTTGGTTAATGTTCACCATGCACCTGAAAAGGACCAAGGGAAACAAACAGCTATGCTGCAAAAAACAGGGACAACAAACCAGTCTGCCTGTATTTCCATTCAACTAGTGTGCACTGTATTGCGTAAAATCTAAGGGCTTATAAATTAAGCCAACAAGCTAAAAAGAAAGCCTAAAAGGAAAGTAGGATTCTTGGTATCAAATGAAACCTCAAATGTAATATACATCTCATGCCACAGTAAAAGGATATTAATCACAGAATGGTTTGGGTTGAAAGGGGCCTTAAAAGCCCATCTCAAACCACGCCCCATCATGGGCAGGGACACCTTCCACTAGACCAAGTTGATCCAAGCCCTGTCCAACCTGACGTGGAACACTTGCAGGGTTGAGAAGTCCACAACCTCTAGAGCAACCTGTGCCAGGGCCTCAAGACTCTTAGAATAAGGAATTCTTTTCTAATATCTAATATAAACCTGCCCTCCTTCAGCCTAAGGCCATTCCCCTTGGTCATATCACTCCAAGTCTTGTGAAAAGTTCATCTCCAGCTTTCTTGGAACGGGCTCTAAGACCTCCTCAGAGCCTTCTCTTCTACAGGCTGAACTACACCAGCTGTCTCCGCCTTCATAGGAGAGGTGGTCCACACACATTATTAATAAAACTGAGCTGTTATGTCAGTGAAGAAAAGCTCCAGACTAAAAGCTCTTTAAATGACACCAGGCAAAAGAACAATCAGCAGTCAGCTTTATTGAAGGGTTAGTAGAAGATTTCTTTACAAATCAGTATTAGAACCTGCAAAGGCAACTGCAAAGTTAAAACCCAAAACGTGAAGATGATATTAAGCATTCTGGAAAATCTGAGGTTTTGTTAACAGCAAGGAACTCTGGAAGAGTTCTGCAAAACCCTGGGACTGGCTCAGTTTGTTAGAGCAGGGTACTAGTAACACCAAGGTCATTGAGTTCAGTCCCCACCCAGTCCATTCACTTGAGAGCTGGACTGACTTGATGATCCTTGTGGGCCCCTTCCAACTCAGAATATTCTGTGACACTGTGAAAACAGTGGGCAAAGATAGCAGAGGAGCTTCTTCATATACTAAATGTAAGCTAAACACCCAGAAAAGAAATACTGAAGTTAGAGGACATATAAGAGGACCAAAGGGATGGAACTACTGCTTTGTGAGAAAAAACTGAAAACACCTATGGCTGTTCAGTTTGGAGAGAAAACTAAGGACAGAGAGAATCAAGGTATGCGAAATCATCAAGGTGATGGATAACAAATTGAAGAACTCTTATTCTCCAACGCCTGGAATATTGGAATTACAGAACAACCACTGACAGTAACAGAAGCTCATTTGTTAAAAATGACAATATTCCAGTAGTTAGCAGACTTCTGGAACTTGTTGCCATGTGAGGCCGGTAGAAAAAACATTGTAAAGAGGTTAAAAAACAAAGAACAGGCTAATCCATGGGCAACAGGTTAATAAACAGAAAATAAACCAAGTAAGAAAAAAATGTGCTCCACAACATCACTCATAAAATATCTCTGGATGGCATGGTTCATATATAAGGAAAAAGTGATCAAGAAGGGATAAGGTTCACATAGTTTCTTCAAGCAGCATCTCCTATGGCCACTACCGCAGACAGAGCTCTGCTCTAGATGAACCCCTGGCCTGAGTCACTGAGATATTTCTTACATTTTCACAAGGAGTAAAAAGCAGCAAGGTAGATATGAATATATGTAATATCAGATTCTATACATTCTAAAGGTTTTTGTATATACAGACCATAGGTTTTGTTCTATTTAGTACGAGCTACAGTATGTAGCGGAAAAAAAGACATTTGAGAGTGCTCCTAAGTATTTCTCCTCTACCCCTTGAAGTGACCAATACAGGGAAAGGAAAGGCACAAATTGAAGCAAAATGGCTCAGTGAGAGGGCTGACCTTTTCCCATTGAGGAGGCTTCCGGAATTAGTTACTGTGTCTCAGCAATAACTACACAGCCTCTCAGCAAATGCTAGATGCTTCAGTAATGTAAAAACGCTACATTCTGCAAACTACAAGGCTGCTACCCAAACACATCCATACTTGGCACAAGAAAGAACACTTAAGTTAAATGTTCTGACTCATGGGCTGTCAAAGTTTTTCATATTGAATTGGATGCATCCTGAAAACATGATACAGCTATGGACTACAGAACCGATATTCAAAAAGCATACACCGATAGTTACTTAAAACCAGCTTCTGATACATGGTAGTACTTGATACCATGAAAGATCTACTGTCAATGTTGGTACTAATTATTAACATTTACAGGCATTTAAATCTTGTCACTACCAGTGTTTTCATACAAAAAAGCATTTTCCCTGGAACAGCCAAGCACTTCACAGAAATGCTAATTTCAGTGGGTTTTAATTTCAATTTCTAGGTCCACTGCTGTTTGAGCTGATACAGATGAAAACAAAGACCTGTTAATTTGGGCTATTAAATAATTCAGTGATCACCAGATTTCTGGATGTCTGTTTTTTTTTATATTTTATACATTGAAGTAACTATAGAGTAAGCTTTCAGACATGTCTTTACACATGCACTTCCTTCTTTAACACCTATGTATATTTACTGATCTTCAAAAAGTCTTCAATAAGAGCATGTAACAAATATCCAAAATAAAATGCTGTATACTAATATCCTAGTGAGACAAACCACTGTCCTACAGGAAAAACATTAACTCTTTATATATTGATACCCTCTCTTTGTGAAAATATTAACACAGTTCTTACCTTGAGCCTGGAGCTTTCTCAAAAGCTTTGTGTCAGCACTGTCCAGAAATTCACTGCTTCCAACATTCGGAGGTCGGCCTTTGCGGCGTCTCATTCTTGACTCCTCTCTTGAGTGCTGTCTGTCTGGATTTGGTGGTCGTCCTCTACGCCCTTCCATAGCTCTGATACGGGGAATGACTTCCTCTTCCTTCAGAAGACACCACTGCACACCCTTTTAATTGACACATTTCACAGAGAGGTATTACAAACACAGATTAAAAAAAAAGAAATCTAAGATGAGAATATGAACAGCAAGAGATTCTTCCCCCCCACAAATAAGCTGTAGATATAAAATATGCAAGTGCTATGATGTACTATTTGGGCAGGACAATTTCTTGATGATGCACAGAAGCTATATATTGAGAGGCTATCACTAAGAAATTTTGTAAATTGTATCACTAAGAAAGATTTTGAAGACTATTCAATCACATACAAAGTTTTTACCTATTAGATATGCCATTACCATGTTATTTTGAATTCTCATCAAAACAAATTTTTCAACCCTTTCTAAAACGCAAAACAGATTCTTCCTTACTATGTAAACTCAACAGCAACTATTCTGCTTTCACATAATCCACTGCTCAAAACATGAATGAATGTGTCAAGCTATGAGCTGCTGTCTTCCAACAGTTTTACAATAATTCTGGCATACATAACAAGCAAAGGCAGTAACGTATTTTCAAATATTGCTTTAGAGTGTTGTAGAGCTCAACAACTGAGCTGAAAAAACACTGATGCATTTTAATCTTCAGGTGTTAGTTGGTACAATTCAATTCTCCCCTCATTCACCGCAAAACAATTTCTGTGCCAGGTTGAATCAATCAAAAGTAACTTCTAAGCATCCACATATCTAAACTAAAGTTACGTTAACTATATTCTCTAGCCAAACAAAGAATGCACTATAGTATTTTGTGGAATCATGGAAGCAGATTCTGAAATACTTTGTTAATAAAAATACCCAAGTTAATCCACACGAAGAAATAGCTTTACTTTAACTGGCTACTAAAAAGTAGAGTTTATTGCATCTATTGAGCAGAAAAGGAGAACAGTCTAGGTGATCCTGTTTAATTCAACATCAATATTTCAAAATTTTAACATCTTTTACCATTTCCCCAAGTTTTTGAGAAATGCAGGGAAAAATCTGCAAGCTAAGTATCCTTCAGGATTTCTTCATAACTTGACTTAAACAGGTTTCTAAAAAATTCTGAAAACGTCTGCTAAAGCAAGAAGGAAAGTTGGTAACTTAAAAAAGTCATTAAATATCAGTTCAGAAAAAATGTATTTAGAATGTTTTAGTTTTCACATTTATATGCACATAAACCCTAAAATCAATTTACTGTACCCCAACATAAATGATTTTCGCTTATTCTGGTAATTTGTCTTTTAATTATTTCTGCTCATTCTGCACAATTACAAAGGTTTTGCATAACTTCAGCAAAAGAAATGGCAGGTTGCTAATGAAACATTCAGATTTCAAGGGAGTTATCAGTATCTGCAAAGATACTTTTCTAAAGTCTGAATCATTCCCAGTTAAGACCATCCCCAGAGTACAAGTCACACTTGGTTTGCACACATTCCAAAGGACTTTGTTATTAGTTGTTCTCAAAAACGCACTGCTCAGAATCATGACCGCACCATTAATGTGTACCACATCATCATGCACCACCCCTAAGGACTTTTTAATCCAAAATATTTACCTCTACCACTTGACTAGAAGTTAATTCTCTTACTATCTTTAAGAGTACTACTTAGGTGTAACTTTTGTTTCTCTGCCTAGTGCTTGAATTGTAGGTTCAGTTTATGGAGGTAGATTTAATACTTGTACTTACACAACCTACACCAACTTTCAACCCAGAAAATCTAATCTCATAAAATGTACATGCCAGAGGAAGCAAAACAGAAATCAAAGAAAAGGAGGAGAAGCAGCCATAGTTCAAAAAGTGCCTCAGAACAGCAATGGAGATTGCTCTTACTCTGTATTTGCATTTTCTGCAGTTAATGATACTAACAATAACAAATACGCATCAAAGAAAAGTAAGAGGTCTACCAGATCATTAGTACTAGAGATCATGTTGGATATTACATTTTCCTAACGCTGCCTAAAAGAGAAACTAGAGGCCATCAAATGAAGTGATAATAGTTCAATAAGCAAAAGTAGCAGGTACTTCAAGGGATGGGAGAAGACTGTTTAATTGTCCTGTCAAAGGACATTGTGGGTGAACAAATTTCCACAAGTTTAAGAGAGGACAAGGCAAAAATAGTCCAGAACAAAGCCATTAAGGGTTAAGCAAGAGTTGACTGACCACCTATATTTTGTGCTCAAACATCTTTCAAAATCTAACCCAAAATACATTTCTATTCAAGGAATGTACAGTCTGATGCTCTGAGTTTTTGACATTCCAGAGATAAAATATACGGGTTGTGCCCTAACACCGGAGAATTATGGGCTTCCATAAAATTGAAGCCTTGCTATCCAAATATTAGAGAAAAAATGAGGATAACACCATGAAATGTTGTGGTTTATTGTACAAACTAATCAAAATAATAACTTTATTCAATTTCTCACGTTCAAGCATATACCATGTACCGCAATACTGCAGTCAGGACATTTGCCAAAAGGACAACAGACAACTATGCATGAAAGCAGACACAAGCTCAAATCCTCTAAATCAAGCTAATGAACAAAACCATAGGCACTTTGCAAGAAGCAAAAATACACTTTAATTTCAGATTAGATTTGTCGGGAAAAGTTAACAACATAGCTTTCCAAACTGAATTGCAGAATTCAGAGTAGGACAAAGACTCCTGTACATATTACCTAAACTCATGAGAACCCATGTCCATTTCATCACCCCAAATCACATTCACACTAATCTTTCTAAATCACAACAGGTTAAAGCTTCCAGGTCCAGTCACTGAATTTTCACATTTGCCAAACTTCAAACATTCTTCTAATCCTACTCCTTCATGCCCCACTTCTGCCAGATATGCATCTGTTACAGCATTCAACCACTGCTTTGAATAACCCATAATATTTGGTAGTTTTCATACCACAAGAGAGAAACAGAGGCACTATCAGAAGCAGGTAATCCATGTACTTTTGGCTTGCTATAGGTAAATCTTTAATATAACTGATTTAGCCTTAAGAAAATTTTCTTCGCATCTTGTTCCATCTTAGAGCTGTGTGAAACTTACCCCAACACATGCTGCATGTCTCAAAAGATGACAGAAATATAAAACAAAGGAAGGGAAGAATAACCACAAAAGGCCATACAGAATCATCGAAATTACCGCAAAAGCAGAAATAAAATTTCTGAAATTACCTTCAGACATCCATGAAGATACGATTATCATATATTATTTTGCATCTGGATGATTCAAAAAACTTTAGTAAAAAGGGTGCAAGCTCTTTTTATAAAGTATCAGTACCACATACTGTTTTATTAGGCATATATTATCAGCCTGGGTGTAGCTCCACTGTTTTGTAACTTCTCATTCACACATAAAATGTAAACACATTTTAGCACATGTGACAGCTGCCCTCAGTTTCCTTTTCTAATAAGAAAATTTTTCCTTTGTCTACCCTAGTCTCAGTGGAACCTATCAAAAATCACATCAGTACAAAGTACAGTGATGATATGTACAGCAACCAATGTTCACATTGCCAGTCTTGCCTGTAGAAATCTGCCCCTCACACTGCCTTTATTCTCAAGTTTTATAGATCACAGGGCAAACTGCAAATCAACTAATGGGAGAAGACAGATATAACTAAAGAAGGGGACAAGACTGATGAAGTAATACAGGCAACAGACACAAAAAAGGGAACAGGGCAAAAAGACAGCAGACACCCTACCATTATATTACATCACAATAAAATGAATTATTTCAGTCCAGACATGTAGGTACATAATGAAGTTCGTAACTACAGGAACTTGTAACTGTTGTTTTCTGAAGGCCAAACATGAAGCAAGTTTAGCAGTGTTTTACCCTGTAAACCAGGACGCACCACCTACAAGTAGCTGCTTACCATGAATTCAGTCTTTAATGCTCTCAAATTTATACCACGCAAACATTACATATTTCTACAAGGTATCCCAAGAACATAAGGCTTAACTCGGGCCTGAACTCAAGACTGTTGAGACCTACTAACATGTTCATAACATTTATCTGTTAAAGAAGCAAATACCTTCACTGACAGAAGCCCAAAAATTTTCGTGCACATCCTGAAGAAATGGCAACATGGCCAAAATATGGTAACACAGCATGGCACAAACACAGTAACAATTTCCTTAAAATTTTGATTTTACTTATCCTTGTGTGGTTTATCTACACACCATATAAGAATTTTATCACTGTAAAGCATAACTGGTGTAGTTCAGCATCCCCCTCTGTAAAAGTGTCACGCTTCAGGATGCTCACACAGTATTCTTGATACAGGAGACACTTGTATATAAACATGCCATTTACATATATATACAAATACACACACACACACACATATATTATGCACAGGAACCCATGAAGAGCGGGACTTAACATGTACACATAAATTACTATTGATATGAGGTTGTATACAATAAAAGAAGAAACAAAGTTTTAAGTCAGAAATACCTGAATGCTAAAATAAAATACGTAGCTCCGAGTTTTCAAACTAGACCAACCCAGGCTCAGAGCTGATCATTAAAGCATGCCAAACTCCTGCACCCTCCAAGCAAAGCCACTGAAGGGAGCAGTTTTCAACACAGCCCAGGATCAAGCTCTCCACATTCTCAATCTAACTACTGTTAAGACCACGTGCAGCTTTTAGAAATAATTAGCTAAAAACAGGCAATGCTTTAGATCGTAGCAAAAGTTACTTCACCTAAACTTAAGTTAATGCTCCTTGGATCAAAAACTTTACTTTTTAAAAAGTGGATACCTGCGGTCCATCTCTGGCTTCATAGAAGTCACCCACTCCTATTTTTGCACTGAAGCTGAAATTGTCCCTTGAGATATCCATTATTCCATTTCTGCTGAGATACTGAAAAAATCACATATTTTTCCACTTCAGCTTGTAAATAATTACAACCCAGCTTTGATGTACAGCTAGCTTTGTGAGTGTAATGTTTTGCATATTCTGTCAAAGGGATACGCATTTATAAGACATCAAATCAGTAACAGACCAAGATCCATTACACCTCACATCACAGAAAATAAGTATCTCTATTGGAGAGAAAAAAATTACATATTTTAATTGCAAGCATGCTTACTAGCATTATAACACGTAAGTTAAAAAATGAATGTACCTTTACTACTTCAGGGTACTGTCTCAGCTTCTTTCCACAAGGTGCAAAATATGCTACTTCTCCTTGAAGCCGACCACCAAAGTTTCTTATTCGGGTTTCTCTTTGCCAGCTAGAGTAATATGAAATAGTTGCATGCAACAATACACTTTTTAAAAACAAGCAATTTGTGTCAATTTAAGAATTCTACAAAAAAAAGGGAAGAGGAAAATGTGACTAGAGTATCATAAATCAAACAGACCAAACCAGAAAATTTTGACATGTAGGTTGTCCAAACTGACTAAATATATGAATTTATTTGTATCACGAGACTTACATATTACCAGATTTTAAATGGCTCAGAATGATACTTCAGGGAGTTACCTGGAGTCTATATTGGCTCAGATCTAGCCATCAGGATTAATTTCCAAAGCAAAACAGCTAAGAGACGGGTCATGTTTACAAAAGAGCAAATTTAATGCACAAAAATTAACACATGAAATATACTGACACTTTTTAAAGAGATCCACAGTGACTGGGAGTCAGGAATCTGAATTGTTGAAGCCCTTTCCTTATTATTCAGCCTCAAAAATTTTAAACTTGTTTTTTCACAAACTGATTTTTGAAGGCATTATCTCCCTTTAAGGAAAGTCAATTATATACATAACGTACCCATAATCAAGAGGAACACGCAGCTCCTGTTCATCTGCTACTCTTCGTCTTTTTGAAATACCTAAAACAGAATTTCTGATTAATACCTAACAGAACTTACAAAAGAAAACATGTTCTTAAAATGCACTTTTTATGTTTATATCTCCAAAACAAAAGAGAATGTTTTTTTCATTGTCACCATTATGAACCTCAACTACCACGAAAATTAATGCAAGTGTCCTCCTTCTGAAATACATTTTCCTCTTCCTCTGAAATTGTAAACAGAAAACCTAACTATCCCACATCTAGCTGCTTGTCCTGCTTAGTGCTCTAAAATATTACTAATTTAATTCCTTGCACGCCTGTTTTTCTAGACAAGACCATATATATTTTTCAGTAAAGAAAATGCAAATGAAAATACACTTTACTTTAAAGATCCATATATTCTAATAGATTCAGTTTTCCTAGAGCACTAGGAAGCACTTCCTAGACTGCAGTCAAATGCTAAATGCAGAAAATTTTCAGAACTACTTCAGCTTTTCCAAGTTCAAACAGGTCTTGTGTTTGGTGCTTGTCAAGAACTGAATCAAGAGTATCCCAGAGACAACTGCCAAATATGGGGTTTTTTAGTGTGAAAGGCTGATCCTTTCCTCAGGCCTCTCAGACAGCCGCAGGACATCAACTCTGAACGCAGACCAACTCTTGAAAGATGCACTTCTCCAAAAGGTAGTTTGGACGGTCTGGCAACAATGTGACACATCTCTGTCCTGGAAACAGACACGTTTGAGCAGGGTTGTCAGACTGATCCCCAGCACTCGCTCCAGCCTCTTACAGCCAGGAGTGTCACACAGCACCAGCTGCCAAGCACGGTGCCAGCAGTTCCTCCCAGATGATGGGAAGAGCCTGTGCTCAGATGCCAAACTTTAGACACAGCTCTGCACTCTTAACCTAACATGACTGACTACTGCATTATTTTGAATGGTCACAGTGCAGGGAGGGAGGCTGCTTTTCCAAATATAAGTGGAGTGAAAAGTCCAGTGAAAAACAGATACAGAGAAGAGACCACAAGACCCCTTCAGTGACTGACCAATTCTAGGTAAAAGGTTCACAAAAATATTTTTGTTGTATTATGTTGATTCTTACGGTGATGATTCTTAGGTGTAATATTATTACACCCAAAGCAAGGACAAAAAACTTATTTATTCTACCTCCTACTCCGGTAAACAGAAAAATCTGCTATCAGACTTTTCAAAGCATCACAAATCAACACATATTCCTGAGGAAAAAAATTAACTTTTTAATTTATCCATTTCGATTACTCCTAATCCATATGAAATCTTTTATAAACTGTACAGTTATGAAGCCTGTTTCTGGGATAAATATTAGATAGATCACATTATACTGCTTCAAAGCTACTGCCCTTGTAATGACACGGAAGCTCCCATTCCACTGAATCCAAATATAAAAACCTATTCATAAGCAGATGCCCCCATTTAAAAATCTGCTTATATGCACGTTAATAAACATCAGGTTTCTAATTCAAAGTAGGAAATATGTGATTTCATTTCATTGTTACCATGCAAATTAAGAAGTGTTACTTTCAAAAATGCATTCTTTACTGTAGCCATAGTAATTACTAAATCTTACAAATTAAGTCATCAAATGAAGGATTATAACCACTATATAATAGCAGGCAAATGCTAATTGGACTTTTCATGCACTTTAAAAAATAAATCCTTGTGCATAATCCGTAAATTCTACTGAGAATTTTGAAAGAATTATTTGAAAATTATATTCTAACAAAATACAATTACAAAGTTTGTCAAGGAAAGGGCAAAAATTGAAGATTCAGAATGAAAACTAGAACGTACAGAAATCAGAAGTAAGAATAACTAGTTCAGAATAAAATGGAAAATTCCAAAGACTACATAATGAAGAGTTTTAATGTAATAAATATCAACTCTAGATATTTAATTATATCTTCTCTCAAATAATTATATGAGCTTCAATGTCCTGGTCTAAGTGTAACGTTCTAGTCTGGAGAACTTGCAATTTGGCTGACAGATTTTAATGACTGCTGCGAACACCTGTGTAAAGATCACAGAGTCACCCAACAGCCAAGGTCAGAAGAGATGTCAAAAGTCACCTGGTTCAACCTTCCTTGGGAAAGGAAACTTTGCCAAGATTACCTCACACCCTGACCGACAGGCATCTGAACACCTCAAGTGAGGGGGACTCTGCCACATCCCTGGGGTGGCTGTTCAGTGAATCACTGTTCTTGTGGTAGAAAACTTCTTGAGCTATCACTTGATACCAGTACCTGGACTATTTTTCTAACCACTTTTTCAACACATGGACCTTAGATATCACATGGTAGTATAACAGAAGACAGTGAGATACCACAGTGTGTACTTGGTGTGAGGGTAGAGGGTCCTGTCCCGAGGAACACCGCAGGCTGGGACTCAGGACATAAGGCAGCTGATGCCGAGCTGGGCGTCTTTGCTACTTGGAGATTAAGTGGGGTAGAATGAGCTGTAAGACCAATGGAAGAGCTCTTCACAGAGGACGAAGTTTTATTCAGTTTCAGCGGAGTTTTTTCTCCCTCAGTGTCGGTATCCGATTCATCTTGGTCTTTATCATCCTCATCATCTTCCTCCTCAGACCCTTCTGTATCTGACTCAGAATTACTGTCAGACTCTGTTTAAAAAAAGTGTGGCAAAAGGCACATTATGACTTGGAAATACTGGCAAGTACATTAATGTTCTAACACTTGTAAAGTCTTTTATCTTTTTATATAGGCTTTTTTAATAATATGTCTTGAGTATAAATAGGAGGTTCTAATTAACCACCTAAACTTTAACATTACTATAATATGACATTAATTACTTCCGCTTGATAATACATTGTTCTTTTGAATAGAAAGAGATGAGTGACAGAAGCTGCAGTATTTCAAGACTGTTTACCCCAGAATGAGCTACAGCTAAATCATCCCATGTTAGCCAGGCAGCAGCTGGGCACTACCCCAGGAAGGGCATTTCACAGGGTGTGAAATCCATCGTGAAGAGCAAGAAAACAACAGAACTGGATCCAGGCTGAAAAGTGTCAGAATCAAAAGTGTGGTGATCTGGGCAAAGGAATAGTCAGAATCGAGGACAGCCAGGGTAAGGAAGCAAAGGTGAGATATAATCCTGAGATAAAAAAAATTAGTACAGGATGTGTAGATGAGAGGGGGAAGAGAATGATGAAGGTGGAGGCTGGACATAAGGGATTATCAGCACACGGGAGAAATCAGTGACTGTGAATACAGTCAACTCTTTAAAACAGGCCTCGCCATTCCAAATTGCATAGCCTGGTCTGCAGTCCTTAAGACTGAATAATTACTTGTTCATGGACTACTGTACTCCTGAACAAGGCACAGAAACATGCTTTTCTTGCCACTCTTGACAATTTCAAGGCCCTTGTTTAATCCCTCTCTGGTTAGGAAACCTGCTTTGCAGCTGGGTTCTGTCTGCCAGAATCATTAACCATCAATCAGCCTTCATGTCAATCCCTTCCTGAGCACTTTGTCACATCAAGCTGCAGGCTGGGTGACTAATGTGGAAGGCAGGTCTCCGACAGCCTTTCCAAAAGGCTATGGAGCCACCTTACCAGGACAGCTAACCAAGTATCAGAACACACCAAACATGATTTTAGATATGATACAATGGAGAATAGGGACATGTGCTAATTTCAAGGATATGTGTAGGACACTGTGTGGGCCATGCTGGCCCAGTATTTCCGGCCCCTATTTTAAAATATGGTGGGAAATGCATGTTTTCAAAATGCAAAAAGTTAAGTTTCTGCTTTTCCTATTAAAAAGGTTAAACCACCTGATTGGCTATCATCAGAATCATCATCTTCATCATCCTCATCTTCATCTTCATCATCGTCGTCATCATCATTTGAGTCGTCAGAGTCTTTACTGCTGGGGGCATCTGAGTCTACCCCTCTGAACTGCTCCACCACCAGTTTTGCAGCATGAAGGCGGTGTTGTGGTTTTACTGCATTTACTGCATTATTGCTGACTGTTTTATCCTTTCCTGAACCAGGTAACACAGGAGAGGTAGAGGGAATAACAGCTGTCCGGTTACCAGTTGTCTTTTTCCCACATGCACTCAAGTTTATTGGCAAAGAAAAGGGGGCACTACTAGAAATGGCTACACTTTCATTGATCTTGGTCTGGGGTTTCGGTTTCGTAGTGAGTGCAAGAGGAGCCTCCTGGATGACGCTCTGAATAACTCCATTGGGTTGGTGATTACCTAAAAGTGCATTTGTCAGGAATGGGTTAGAATGGTTGTTTTCCAAGGATGTGAGTTTTTGATGAGCTGGTGAACTAGATGTTGGTTTGGGGCTTGACAAAGCTGCGATAACCTTCTTCAGGTTCTTAGACGATTCCTGTTTCTTTAGCTGTGCTGCTGGGAATGTCTGTTTATATTGTTCCTAAAGAAATAAGAAGACAGAGGAATAAAATGTGGAGGTGTTTGTTTGGCTTTCTTTGGTATTCAGGCAGGTGACCTCTAGGAAATTTTAAACATCTGCTAAGCTATTTTTAGAAAGTCAAAAGCAGATACTAGCTACAACAGAAGAGATGAGTAACTATTAGTTATGCAAGTCTTGCATGATTTTCACTGTAAATCAAGTACGGAAAGATGAACTGAACTCAAGATGAAGCTGATCCAAATTATGTAGGGAAGCTTTCTCACCTGCTACAATGCTCTAGACAGAGACTTTCATAAAGATATTAATCATTCTGAAAAAAGCCATTTTTAGAAAGATACTTATTACTCTTGTGTACCAGTACAGGAAAACCTCTCCTTATTACTTAATTCAGCATATAAAAATCCCATTAGTGAATGTACAGCTACCTTTAATAATTTGTTCACTTTAAAGCACCAAGTAAATACAACATACTAATAGCCACAATACTAGAAAACCAATAGAGGACTCTTGGTGTAGAAAAATTTTATTAAAAAAAAGAGGGAAAACGTATTACTCAGAAATGCTGTGATGTGTTAATTGTTTAACTGAAAAAGAAGTACTTGAAAGTTCTTCATGTAAAACTTGTCAATAATGACTCTGAAATGAGGTAAGGCTTACGGTGTCTTTAGTCTAAAGACTCTTCCAAAGGAAAAAACCCCACATCAATAGAAAATATAATAAAATGGATAAAGATGGCACAATGTAAAATCAATTTTAAAAAATTAAGTCAAACACAATACATTCTTGGAAGTTACTAACATTTATAACTGAATACAAAATTATGAAGACCTCTAAAATATATACTCACACAGTGCATTCCTCCAGTAAAAGTTCTAGAGAAATCAAACTACTACATGTGTGATCTATCACCAGCTAAAGACTCGTAACCTAAATTTGAAAGCTGAAGCCTCTTTCAATAGCAAAGATGTATGTTTTCATAATTAGAACTTATTTAGCTACTTCTGGAAAGTGACAAGCTTATTTCAATTCTACCAAGTAACAGGAAACTGGAAAGGAAAAACAGTTTTTCTTCTAGTCTAGCAATAAAAATAAGTATTTCTCAGTCCTCACTGAGGGCCTATGAGTTAGCTGTGAATGAGAATTCAGTTTTCTACTCCTGAATACTACTTAGTTTATAACAAAATTTGAAAATAATAAAATAATAATAATAATACTGACAATTGTCTTGGTAAATGTATTTTTTTATCTGTTTATTTTTGCATATATCCTAAGCTTCAGTGTTTCTAAAATACTAGATTTTTATTCTCTTCTAATCCCCATTCAAATCTCACTGAATAGAAAATTCATCAGCAGTCACCGTAATCACTATTAACAAAAAAAATAAACTGAGAATCCAGAAACTTTAGAAGCTGCAGAACCATTAAGATAGACATATAAACTTATTGTACAGTCCTGAGCAGTAAAAAGGACGATAAATTGAGGGAGGATGCTGAGGCCTGGACACAGGTTTCCCAGAGAAGCTGTGGCTGCCCCTGGATCCCTGGAACTGTCCCAAGCCAGGCTGGAGCACCCTGGGACAGTAGAAGGTGTCCCCCTCCATGGCAGGGGTGGGACAGGAGGAGCTTTAAGGTTCCTTCCAACCCAGGTCATTCTTTGACTCCAAAAAAACTATTGAAATCACCATACTGAGATTTTACAGCTGTCAGTGCATGAATACCCGTCTTTAAAGAGCAAACAAAACTCAACATTACATTGAGCATTTACTTTAAAAAATGGCTTTCAGCTTCTTTGTTTAAAATCATGGTTAAAATAGGTGATTTCAATTACTTTGATTCAAAACTATCCATCTTGAAAGAAAGTGAAGCCATGCCTACATACTAGATATGTGAAGTATTAAATTAACCTTTTGACTGAAACTAGAAACACAGGAAAAATATCCAGGCTACACAATTTACCCATGGGTACTTTTCTTATTTTGATATTGATTTTAGGTGCACATTGTCCTTAAGAGATGCATGACCCACACAACCTAGTTCATGTACACCATTCAGAAATCCAGATCAACTCTAAAAACATCTAAACACCCATGATTATGAAAATATATATACTTATAATTTTAATACACTATATTTAAAAGAGCTTGATGGCACAACATTACATCTTTTTAAACAGATGACACAAGTTACAAATAATCAAAAACTTCACTCACCCGTTTTGATCTAACATCGCTGGTCAGAGTGATAGATTCTTCAGAGGTATTTTTATTCCCTGCTTTGAGTAGATCAGGGGAGGGAACTATCAGTTTTAAATAGGTCTCCTTTTTGGCTTGATGTACCAAAGACAAAGGTTTCACATTAGGAACCAATCCCGTAGACTGTATTACACTTGTGTGTTTGTTCACAGATTCCTCCTTTGCCTGAGAGCTTTGAAAAATAAACGGAAGCTGCTGTGACAAAACCTGAGGCTGCTTCTGCTGGGACTGGAATGATGAGTGAGTCTGGGAATCAGACACAAGAGGTATCTGCTGGTGTGCTCTTTTTTCTTGAGACTTTTCCTGTGATTTCTGTCCATCGGTTTTCATATCTGTTACACCACTATGCATTAGCACCTGCAAAATATTTATTTTTGACTGTTCATTACATAAGTTAAAGATCCTTTTAAAAAGACTAAGCATATGATCAATCTCAATGAAACAATTACACTAGTCTAGGCAGAGGATGAACAATAATAATTTTTAAATCAGTCCTGCAACATATTTATTGTTCACTTTGGGTTTTTTCCCCCAGAGAGTTTCAGTATGTGAAGACAACGTCTACTAGAGAAGGAGTATTAAACCACGGTTGTTCTTAAATGTATTTCTGACTGTAAACCTAAGAGGATATAAAAGACTCCAACCTTGTTGTTCTACTACTAGGGAAAGTAACCACTCTACTAGGAAAAAAGCAACTGCCAAAGCAATATCTATAATGATATATTTTCAATGCACTACCTGCACACAGTACTTAATTTCTTTGTATTTCCTACTATACAACAAAAATAACAGTCTACCAGCTGTAAACTCCTAGCCTGTAAAGAACAGCAATACACAGATATGCATGCACACAAAAGAACCAAAAAATCCCTCCCAAAAACCTGACAAACAGAAAACTCTGAAGAAAACCTAAAAAGAGTATTCTAAGCATTTATTAATGTGCAGTTAAATAATTGCTGACTATTTGTTCACAGATATGAGTAGGTCAATTTGTCACAAACAGCTTGCAGCAAAAAGACTGAGCAGCAGAGTGAGATGTTATACCTTGTTCTTGCTTTTGTGATGTGCTTCATTTTCGGAATCAGATTCATCATCTTCACTCTCTTCAGCACTCTGGTCCTCCTCCTCCTCTTCATCCTCCTCTAGGTCATCAGAGTCACTACTACTTATACCTTCACTTGAGGTGTCTGAAGAGGAGCCCGAATCACTGTCGCTGTTACTAGAGCTTTCCACAGCTTTTTTTCTGGGCTTCTACCAGGAAGATGAATTCTCTGTTAATGCTTCAGTTTTAATCTGTTATATAATCTTATTATTACACATAATCTTTGAAACAAAGAAGAGTGAGACTTTGGAGTAAAGTGATCTGCAATCCTTAGAGAGAAAGTGCTTCACAAGAAGATGAAAATTAAAAACTGGCCACAAAGTTCCACTGAAGTATTTTTCTGACAACTGCTGACATCACTACATCACAAAGCAAAATGCCAAATTTAGGCCTAGAACACCGACCTAGAATTTGGGTCTAGTAAACCTCCACAGAATGTGCAGATTCAAAAAAAATTCATACCCAAAACTTGTATTGCAAATTAGTGCAGAAAGAACAACAAATACTATGTTTATCAAAGTTTCAGTGACACATTAATTTAACTACATTTCTTAACTTTCAATTTCACCGTATGAGCTGTACAGTAATGTACACTTTTGAGGACTGAAAAGAATATGTTCATCAATTTGCTTCTGAAAAATGGACCAAATCTGCTGAAACACTCTGACAACCACATTATATTCAAATTTTTGTAAAGCACAAATTTGCAGAAGAGAATGAGAAAATAAAAGAAGCAACAAACCAGAATGTAGGAAAAAAAGGTGTAAAAATTGCAGGAACCCTAAAATGCTGACAGTGCAAGGTTACATTTTTGATGTGCAATGGATAAGGACAGTTAGCTTTTTGGGGAGCTAAGTAAACCAAATGTGTATTATTCAAACCCATCTTAAGGATGTACATGTGGACTCAAGTGCTATGATGGTGGCTGTGTAGAAGAGATATGGAAGTACACATTACTGTACTAAAGTGTATTGAATCATTGAAGGGAGTTTGCAGAATTATGCTGGGAGGTAGAGAAACGTGTGAAACCAAGATTACAGACATCAAGCAGCAACAACAAGAGGTATGTACCATCTGAAAAGGGCATGTAAAGCCACTGAGGGGACTGTAAGGTTAAAACTAGTCCCAAAGAAGACAGACACACAGCAAACGAGGTGACTGGAGGGCAAAATAGTGCTGCAGCAATTCTAAATAACAAGGCAGACAGGAACATGAGAGTACCTTAAAAACACATGATTTCTAAACAGAACTTTCTCAGAAAGGTTACCTTTTATATGCAAGAAATAAGTCACTGACAATGTACCAAATTAGCACAAGGACATCTATCTTCAACACTGTTATGCTCAACAGACATAACACGATATGCCACAAATATTTGGGACAGTTTTGAAGACCAGCCTTTGGACAGGTTTTGGTTTATCATTGTTATGTAAGCCCTTTGAATGATCAACTACACACTCTAGACAAAAGAAACCAGATGACAACTCAGAACTACAACTCTGAGGATCAGATGCTTCTATCAACTCAGAAGTTGTTTTTCCAACACTACAGGCAAAAAAAAAAATCACAGCACACAAGTTAGTATCAGACTGCACCCTGCACTTTAGGATTCCCTAAAATGGCAGGACAATAGGGCTAGAATTCAACCAGAAAGAAAACATTGCACAAAAAAGTAACTCTTTAGATTTTCATCAACTGTAAAAACAGTTTGACATCAGCTTTGTATTTTTCTTTTTTTCTAAAAATAAATATTTTAACAATTTTTTACATGCCATCCTCAAAAAGAAATCATAACTAAGGAGATGACTGAAGAAATCAAAAGATGAATACTAAAAAACTAAAACCCTAAAGAAAAGAACCTTTACAGAAGTATATTAAGATGTTTTAAAGTAAGACATGCTTTTTAGACGAGGCAAGCGTTACACTTTGAAATTTAAAAACCTAACATCACTTGTACAAAGCCCAGCACAAAATACTCCCATCTGCCTGCACATACTTATTCCTCAGACTTCAGTTCTTGCTGTGGCTTCATTTTAACATACTGAAATATGGGGGGAGAGAGGGGGCGATAATCATCCTCATGTTGGAGTTCTCATTTAGAGTAATTTTTATGTTTTGAAGGTTGTTCCAATCATTACATTGACAAATACCAATTACCTCATAAAAAGTTTCAGAGGAAAAGAAGTCATGAACATAAGCATATCAAGTAAGATTAGGAACAATAAACTCAATTTCAGTATTAAAAAATTCACTACAGGAACTAAGGAAACAGACATCCTGATTATCTGCATGAGACAGAGGACTTAAAAGTTAAGATACAGAATACAACATGCTTAAGAAAAGTACTTGTACATTGAGTCCATCCTTTTACAGCAACTCAGTATTTAGTCAAGTGAAACTGGAGTTTGAAATCAGTGCCGCATCAAAAAATCTATCAACAGTACCAAATTTATACTTAAAGATGAATGGTAAAACAAAGGAGAAGATAACAATGCTGACAAACATCCTCACAGAAATTGGGAAAAAAACACAAACAAAGAACAAACAGCAAACCAACCAAACAAACAAAAACACCAAAAACCCAACTAACCAACCGAAACCAAACTTAAAAACCAACAGGCAAAAAGAGGTAAAATTTTTCAGTGATACTCAAACTAGCAGGTTACTAGCTTAATCAGCTTAGTTTTCTGAATAAAGCAAAGAGTCAAAAAGTACCTTTTGGGAAGGTATTTAGAGGTATTAAAAGACAGAAATTTATTTGGCATTCTGTCTAACTGTAGTAATAGCCAGAAATACAGAAACACCACCTGGAAAAAGCTTTACCTCTGCACAACAGAAACAAAGCTAAATTTTGCATGTAGATACCACAATAACAGCACAATTTTAGAAAGAGAAATTTTTAGTATTTAAGCCTGGAAAAAGTCAGACTTCCCAAATACCTTTAACTAGCTTAATAGTTTCAAAAGCTGTCAGCTGTTGAACACATGAGGAATGTTTTGAGGGAAAGTATTCTTTCTTAATAATCTCCCTATTGTCCATATACTGAACACTTTATATCACTACACAACTATAAGTAACCATTTCAGTGCTAACCCCTGTTTGTATGCAGATACATCAAGCACCAGCTGTCCTTTGAAAATGCCAACCTCTCACCTAACATTCTGATTTGGTAGCTGAATGTAGTTCAGTAACAGAAAGAAAGTAAGCGGCCCAATTCACTCACAAATCAAAAATATAAATAGACATAAAGAAAGAAAAAGATTTTAGCCTAGATGGCTGCAGTAGAGAATGACTCCCTCAGCTTCTATTCTGACAGTAACCACCTTCCCAGTATACCATTTTCTGTGTTTTGCTTAAATAGTTTTGATTCCAAGAGTAGCAAAGTTCTTAGACTGCTTAGGTCAGTATATAACGTTTACTAACTCCCTGAGACTACTGATGTCTTTCACATTAGACGGCTAAGATTATTACTGAAACACAGCAGTTAATAATAGATCTTTCTTCTGATAAATAGAAAATTACTTCCAGAAAAGCATTTTTATTTAACGTCTAAAAATTTCATTTTGTTTTCATATGATACATGAAAACATAATTAAATTCACAGAAATAATCTATAATGTTGTAACTGTAATACCAATATATGTGTATATATATAGTAATATAATAATATCACATTTTGGTGTTAATACTTTTTTTTTAAAGCTTAGATTAAATAAAACAAGGTGTTGGACACAGCTGTTAACTTATTAACTAGTGAAATTAGCACTAATAGCAACTTTTGGTTCATAAGTATGTCAAATAAACCCCAAACAATTTAAAAAATTCCAAAAACCAATACACACAAAAAAATTTCTACAGAGACAAGGCTACAGATCGTGCTCTGTAAATAATAAAAATTATTATTAATCTTCTGATTTATTAATGTAAATAAATCAGAAGAACCCAAAACATTTTGTACTCAGAAAGAACACTTAGAAATGTTCCTGTGTGCAGAACATTTTTCATGTCAAATTTTTTGCCTGAATCTTCAGTTTCTTTCTGTGTATTTACCTTATCTTTGATTTTGTCAGCCCTGATGTCCAAAAGCTGAACTTTGCCCTGCTCCTGGCTGTATTTGCATCCTCCTGTTGCAGAGGTTACAGTTTTCACTGGTCCTGCTGATGTTGCAAGGCTAGTGGAGAGCACGGATGTGCTGAGAGCTGAGACTGCAGTGGTACTGTTTCCGTTCAGTGATCCATTTACACCTAAAGATGACAGATTTACAATGTGACACTTAAAATAAATCTGAAGTAACAGATACTTTCTTTGAGAAGCCCCAGTCACATTAACATTCCATAGACACGTAACAAGATACTAGACTACTTACAGGTTACTCACCACATATAATAAAATTTATCAAAGTGTCACTCTGATTTGCAGTTATTTTAGTTTAAACATGAAGAGCACCCATGATTTAAAGGCCAAACACATACTTAGTATGTATCATCCTTACCTAACAGAACCAATTTTCATAGAACTGTTTACGAATGGGAAGAATGACGAGAGTAAAGCTTGAATTTCACATCTTTCTGCATGTGCAGAAGTTCAATATGATTATTTACAGACAACTTCAGCCATTACCTTTGTCTGTATTGCTCCGACCACTTTTTCCTGTAGCTCTTGAGTGGAAGGAAGCAGAATCATGATTCTGTGCAGGAGGAGCAAACAGTGTGGGAATTCCCAAGAGTGGTGGGAAAAAAGCTGTTGCAGGACGAGAGTGCATGTCTGCTGTTCGCCACCATTCTGAACCGCAAAGGAAATAAAAACAAACTTCAGTTCTAATACTATATTTAAGGATTTCGGTAAGTATATTGCTGTGCATAACCCAGAGCAGATTTACTAAATCTAGAAGTAAGAGCAAAACATTTAGGAACATCTCAATGACACATATTTCCTGCAGCAACTTTGGTCTTAAGTCATTAAAGCCATTCTGATAAAGATTGCAATGCAGTTTTATTTAAATGTATTCTGAAAAGAAATACTTAACAGAAAGCTATGTGACACTGATCACCCCAAAATCAAACCGTTAGTCTTATAAACTGAATCAGTATTCACAGATCAGCCTATAACATTTATTATTATCTCAGCAGTCTTCCTACATCAGAACTATGAAGTAACACAACAGCTTTCAGTCACCTCTACAATCTGTCTTGGCATACTCCAAAGCCTCCATCACAAAACCACATCTGAAGCTGTTCCCCATGAAAAGACCTATTAAATAGAGAAATTGCTGGCTACCCAATGATAGTTCTACAGCCACTGCAAGAGGTTTCTATCCTTGAGTTTGACACCACATCGGAAAAAAAGCAGCCTCTACTTTTTTTTCTGTAACAACTCTATTCAAATGCCCTAGTTTCAACTGCTGACCCTGCTTCTAACTTCAGTATGAGTAATGCCATCTCCCAGACTGGGAGGCTGGTGGACAAGACGAAGATGAGACATGATGAAGAGGGACAGGGTTATTTTTTGCAGTCGATGGGAGGGGGCATGGCCAGGACCCAGAGGTTATTTAAATAAATCTCACATCATTGGCAGGGGGCAGGGGAAAGGGACTTTCTTCCAGGGAGAAGGGCTCTGTTCCCAGTTGGCACACCGTGGCAGAGGTCAGGAGTTGTCTATTGTCAGGGATGGGGGGTGTGTTTGTTTGAATGGTTTGTTTCTTATAGCCCTTGCCAGTATTTCTGCTGTTAATATTTGTTTTCTTCTCATCTCTGTTTCCAGTAAATTGTTCTTATCTCGACTTGTGACCTCTGCTTTTTGTGCCTCCAATTCTCCTCTCCAGCCCTCTCCGAGGACAGGGGTAGTGGTGAGGGGTAGGGTTGAGAAGCCAGTGGCAATGTGGTCTCAGTGGGAGCACTAAACTGGGGAGTACCATTCCTAAACCATGACAAGATGGGAAAAAGAAACAACACAGCTAGATGAATCAGGTTGTAAAAGTTGCAGGTAAAAGGTAAGTACAGCTGGAGTGTGCTTACCTTAAACAATAAGGAGACTTAATCTAATACAGAAAGTAAAATATGTGAAAAGGAAAGTGAACAGGGGAAGTGACCAGAAAGAAGTAAATAGAGAAGTTATTTGAGCTGCTACACACCTGGAAGGTTGGGGAAGGGCAGCACAGAAGAGCACAGGCACAATACAGCAAGTCAGCATGTATTCATACAGTAGGACAAGGTAAGAATTTGTAATAGCAAAGATAAGAGACAAAAATCAAAGGACCAGAAATTCTATAATCCTGCTAGAGGAAATCTCATAGGAGTTTCAGAGCTAAACTTCAACTTTAGAGATAACCTGAACACAAGAATTGAAAACAGAGACTGTCAAAGCATACATAACCAGAAGAACAATGTAGTCCCTAAAGGAGAGAAAAAGCAGAAAAAGACTGATATCAAAGAACATTAAATGCATTTGTGCCATGCTTTAACATAAAGAGCACCACATCAAAAAGGACAGCATGAGAAAGACCAAGCATTCCCTGTTTTCCAGGAGACTCACATTATGAACAAAGGCCTCTGCACACTGACCACCCTTCTGGTGGACTTAGAAATCATTAACTTGTTTGTTAATCCTACTACTCACTCTTTATGTTTTAAACATTATTACTGTGTTTGTGTACATAAGAAATAACTCTTGAACAAGTTCTTGACTGCAGCAACTCATTCGGTGTTAGGAACATAAGGGTATTCACTAGGATTCTTCATTTATTAGCAACTAAAAGGCAACATAATGGGAATATTACATACACAGTGCAGGGAAATTCCTCTTGCTGAGTTCAGATTTCTGGTTCAGGTGCCTTTTTTTCCTTCCTCCAAAACAAGATGGGATTTGCACTTCATTGATGCTAACCATAGCAGGTGAAGTGTAGACCACTTCTCTAAACTTCTGACATGAGTTTACAAGCATCGTATTTCAGTTCTACTTTTGCTGAACTTAGTTCAAATGTCTTTAACATCACTTCGTAAATTATGACAAAAAAGACCCAAAAACCAATCATAACCAACCCAAATCCCATTTTTGTAACTTCTTCCACAATGCTTCTCTCACAGACCACAGTGGTGATTCTTAATGACGCTGATGAGCAACATGGTATTGCAAGGTTTCATAATACTTTGAAGACCTTCCAAGTTAAAAGAACCTTCAAGACTGTTCATCAACTTTCTCCATCATATAGAAAGAGTAGGTAACTCTACACTA
This sequence comes from Orthonyx spaldingii, assembly GCA_013397795.1. NCBI lineage: Eukaryota > Metazoa > Chordata > Aves > Passeriformes > Orthonychidae > Orthonyx > Orthonyx spaldingii. Next base: position 120,622 of record VZTJ01001133.1, on the reverse strand, counting down.
TATTATACACTATTAGGGCCTCGAAAAAAGACATGCTAAGTGTGCTAAGCTATTACCTAATGTATCTAGAAAATAGAAGTGATCCATTTTTAAATATGCATTTAAAAACATGGAAGAAATAAAACACAGACAAAAAATGGTAGAAGTCTGGTAATAATAAACTGAACTGTAACGACATTTCCCCTCTTACTTATCTGATGACAATACTAACAGTCTGCTTAGCAATTAATTCTAGTTTTTCCTTAATTTTCCTATTTTAGTGTTTGCTCTTCAAGTTACTACCTTACCTTAAACATGCTCCACATAGGTAAATTTCATATTAAATCTCACTCCTAAACATTCTTGGCTTACTTTCAAATAGGTTAAATATTTTTGAGCACAGTTTTTGAAATTCTACTAACCACTGCACTGATAAATGATTGAAAGCATTATTCCAAAGGGCAACATACATTTCAACAATGTTGGTCTCTTAGTAACAAAGAATGATAACTGGGAGTGCCTTTGTTAATATTAATGATCTTCAGGGTGCAATACAAGCTTTGCTAAAGAGCTAGAAAGGAATAAATACTTAAATAACACTTTAAAACACAAAGCATCAATGTGCCACCCAGCAGAAATATAAACATAACATGGTATTTAAAGGGCATTCCACCTTACACACCAAATCTGAGAACTGCTTGGGGTGACAGAAATTACAGTGTATTTTCCTCCTTTCTCTGCTGTCCTTTAATCAATACAGCGGTAGCAAAGCTTGCCTTCTACATGCCTTCCTATACCAGTAGGTTTTCCTAATTTCTTGTATGCATGATTCCAAACTACTTATATGCGTGATTTCCTACACCTGGTCTCTCAGTATAAAAAGATGGAAAGCATGGAAATGGCTGGAAATGTTTTATAAATACATAACTAATATGACCCACTTCAATCATTGGTTTGAAAAACTAAAATCCTCCTGCGAGCAGAGAAACATCAAAAATACCTGTTCATTTAAATGAAGAGAACAGCACTGTCTCATCAAAGCACTTGAAACAAGGCATTTTAGTAACTCTGAACATGCTCTAAACATGGACGCATTCTTTAACTTTCCTTCATAAATCATAGGTTAAAAGAAGCTAGGCTTAGAATAATTTTATTTTAAAAAAGAAAAAAGAAATTTTAAAAGGCGACTGACAAATTCACATTTTAAAAAGGGATTGCACACTACTGAGAAACCTGATGCATAATTGAGGCACAAACATGATTAAATCAGAGGAGCAAGAATATAGTGAATGTACGTAGAGCACAGACCTACCAAGTTGTATTTTAAAAAGTATCAACCACATGATAACTCTGAAAGTGGCTTCCTTTAATGCAAGAACTACCAGGTGCTTGATGGTCTTTGAAATAAAATTATTTAGGTGGTCAAATTTAATGGTTTCCTTTAATGTCTAATATCCAAAATCAATGCACTTGGAACTGTCTCTCTTTCAATGTTGTTTCTAGTAAGTTCGTTCCTTAAAAATAAAGGTAAAATTCCTTTTCCAAACAATACTCAAAATTATTCACTCATCTGTGCAAGCCCTGTAAGAAGTACCAGAGGAGATGAAATTTTGAAATATCGAAGTATTCTAGTTATGTTTCATAAAATATCCCCCCCCTTTTTTCCTCCATATTTTTGCTTTTACATTCCTTGAAAAATAGATGGTTCTTCTTCTTTTTCCTTTTTTTTTTTTTACTTCTGGCTTATTATTATCACACTCTTGTCTTTAAAAAACAGTTTAGTTAGTGCCTGGACTAGTTTGCACTGTGCACTCCAAACACAGAGAAAGAAATCAGGTAGTAATTTGAAGCAGGAAATCTAAACAAAGCTGGCATCATGTTTAAACAATGAGCTTAAAGACTGCTTCTTAATGATATGTATAAAAAGAGATTAACATTATGATGTAATGAAAACCTTAACACTGATTTCCAAAACTTGACAAACTGTGATCTAGACTGTATAACACCGTGGGCACCCTCTTAGTATCAGAACTGGCAATTAGTTATACTGTACTATTGTTCACATCCTTATACTTAATCAAAGCATCTGCATCTCTTTTAATATTACCATCCCATTCTCCCGCAGCATTTCATTGTACATTCCACAAAGCGGAATCACCACTTAGTTCTTATACATCCATTTCAATTTTGCTGTTATCACTCAGCATCTAGAACACTTAAAATCTCCAGAGGTCAACAACTATCTACAAGCCTAAGATGAAAAATTTGACAAATCAAGGACTATACAATAGACTTACCCAAAAAAGAAAACTGTTTATACAGTTTTACATTTTAGGCACTAAATCTGATCTTTCCAATATTTATTTGAGAAGCCACAATGCCATTTTTAGATAAATACTGAGGCCCCAAAAAATAGTAAGTATTTTAAAAAAAATTTTGCTACTATAAATCCAAGCACCAAACGTAGAATTACAGATTTTCCTAATAAAAAAATCCTATGACTTTATGCATTTATGCACACAATTTAAAAATTGTTCTGGATCTCATTTAAGGAGAAATAGGGAACTCCAAAAAGACTGAAGATTTTTGCTTTGACAAAAACAGTTTCTGGTTTGAGAAAAAAAAATTGGTAGGGTTTTGTTTGTTGTGTTTCGTTACTTAATAAAAAGTTAATGAACTCCCTTTTTTTGAAAACTAAAAATAAAGAACCTTCCAGATCTGATAACATCAAAACAACACAACTCTGTTGTTCACCTTAGAATGGTTTCACACGCTGGTATTATTGCCCTTCATAAAGGCAAAACACTGAATTACAGTTTTATTTAGCGAAAAAGCTATTGATTTATATTCTTCCAAAGTCCCTAACATTCTCATGAGGGTGAATGTAAACCTCTTTCCAGGGGCAATTTACTTTTCCAATGCACCTTCTTATTTTCAGCAATGGGTGAATATGAAGAAAGGAAATAAAATATGTGTTTACTTGATTAGATTGCTTTAATTATTCAGGAACTAGTGCCATATTAACCGACTGAACTAACAGTATGTGATATATTCCCATAATGGTTTCACACAGGTGCTTTGTCTTTTTGACCTGGGAATATGCCAAAATAGTTTACTTGTAGTTTAATCTCCCTGGCAAAGCATAAAGACTCCCAGTCCTAACTCACCATGTATCGTGGGCACCTGACAGAGTATGCAATCAAATTTATTGCTGAGACTACTTAATAGACTATTGATTGCTGCAATGAAAATAAAGAGATGAACTGGAATAAAAAGAACCTCTCTAATCTCATGCCTGCATTAAGATGCATTACCTTCTCTTAGTAAGAATAATTGCTCATTCTTAAAAAACTATTTTATTAGATACTAGAAAAATGTATTTTTAAATTTGAAGACAATTCATTTACCTGTTTGACAGACATTGTTGGGATTTTTTAAATATCACAGGAGTGAAGAGCACCTCAGTTTAGAACCAGCTAGTATACTAGTCTATCTTGGCTACTGAGTATCTTGTAAATCCAGGACATACCATGAGTAATTCGGGGAAAACAGTCTTTGGCTGGCTGGGAGCATAAACACTTCTGTGGAATTTCCCTAGGACAGTGTACACCTTTTCAGAGTGGTAACTGTAACCACACTGCACTGCTTCAGCAGAGAAACAGACATAAATAAAACTGATGGGACAGTACTGATAGTAAACTACATTCCAGCTTGGTTTTGGGAAGACAAAGTGCCCTTGAAAAAATATCTATGTTCTTAAACATCAGACGTTGCCAGGCAAACGATCTGACCATCAAAAAAAATGAATACTGGTAATTACTATCAGTCTTTTTAACTATTAGCTATCAGACAGAAATGAAACTTTTTTAAACTAAAAGATGAGAACAGAATTTTTAAAAGGCTTTTAGTGAAGAACTACCTGTGGTTTCTAACGAAGAACAAAACTGACTATTTAGTATCTTTATTACATTATTCATCTGCTTCAGTCTTACTGTATCTTGGCAGACCAAATATATATCCTATAAATGCACAGAATGCTAACAGCAGATATAGATTACATGATGTAGTACGTGCACAGCAAACGCAGCAATGAAAGGTAAATGAGTCACAGAAATCCTCAGGTCAGGACTGTACATTCATAGCCATATGGAAATTAACTCCTGCTGCATTCTGGGAACAACCACAGAAAACCATTTCAAGTGGCATGGGCTAATGAATACCGACAAAAAATTCTTTTGGAGGTGAACTTTTAGTGGGATACTGAAAAATGAAACACTTTGTTATTTATTCCGGAAGAATTTCAGTTGAGAATTTTCTGGCTGATTTTAGAGAAATTAAAATAAATAGTTGACACATAACTCTAGGTCTGCAGACATTCTGGTTTCAGCTTCTTTGGGCAGCTGCAAACGAACCAATGCAGGATGGAGTCTGGGACTTGGAATCTACTAATTATATACTATCAGGGCTATAGAGTTTTTCAGTTTGGAGTACTTTTGCTTGCTCTGCTGCAAGAACAGAGTTTGTTCTGAAAACATGGGATTACCATGAATTTAAGCTGAAAAAACTTCCTATTTACCATGTATCACATAAGAATTGGGCTAACAGAAACAATGTTCTCCAAAAAAAGATCTGTTTTCCAAAAGTTAAGTGAGAAACAGCAGAGAAAAGTTTACCATTTCTTGTTCTGTGGATGACATATCCATCATTCAGCTCAAATACGAGTTTCATTCACAAAAATGAGACTCTTGCATGGAGAAATCTTCCATATATATTTCTAATTCAAGGTAAGATATTTCACTCTAGTCAAGATTATGCAAGATTGCGACATTGTGAAATTCACCTTTTCAATTTCAAGCTCCATTAGAAGAAACTATTCCTCCAGATATAAAACTACAGTATGGGTTGGGCTTAAATGCTGCGAATATGATGTATGTTCAAGAAGCTGATTATTACAACTTAATCTGAAAGTGGCATAGAGTTTGCTAGATGAACCCTTAATTTGATCCTCACTTCCAAGGCAGCCTTGCAAGCTGAATTTTTTTTCCCACATTTTCAACAGGCAATTTTTAATTAATTTCATTCCTTCAATAAGTAAGTACTATGTAAAATGTATTCACAGCAAATGAATGTCACTTGGCAAAAACAGAAAACCTCAAACATTTTTCTCTGATGCATCTATGCAACCTTATTACATTTGACTTGTAATAATTACAAGTGTTGATGAACACTAAAACTACATTGCAATACAGACTTGAGTCATTTTTACCACATGTGTTGATTGTGGAGCTCAGTGCCGCAGCTCCAGTGGAAAGGCCACCTTTCGATACTTCTGAAGCTACTGACGGTGTCGAAGATGCTGGAGTGGAAGTAGCTGCAGTAGAGGAGACTGATGATGACGCTAACCGCTCTCCAGACTCCATATCTGGAAGAGAGAACATAAATGTCTGTTTTCTACGGCAGTGAAGGAAATCACAAGGGACTACGGGACTGTTTCAGGATCTGCACTAAATTCTCAAGAGGCTCCTATGAGACCTTCATATGAGAGGTCCATGCCATTAACAGCACCCATCCATCAGGGAACTCAGCAGAGCTGCAGCACTATGGGAATTTGATACTGCTGTTCAGAGTTACGCCACATTTCAACCCGAACGCCTCTACCACACCCTGTGCTCAGGAGCTCCATTTCAGCTCAGGCTGGAGCCTTCAGCCCTTTGCCAGAGCCAGCCCACCATTCTTGCAGCCTGTCTGTGCCCCTGCCTCTTGGCTACATCCCATGTTCTAGCTTCTCTCTAGGATGGCATCAGCTCCCATCTTCTTCTACTTCTGATCAGACAGCTGGATGGACTCTGGGCCTGACAGATTCCACTATTTTGTCTAACCCTGTGACCAGCACTGTTCAGATTGCGCGGGACTGTGCCGGAGTTGGGAAAAATCCTGCCTGCGTAATCCTCAACTGCCATCTTATCCCTCCTTGCAGAGCAGTCCTGCTCTTTGCTGCTCTCTGACAGACAACTTTAAAGAACCTGTAGTGCATGCCAAAACATCCATATCTAGACTCTTAATTTAAGGAAAGACTCTGCAATTACGGTGAGATAGTATAAATATAAGAATTCCTGGAAGTTGCTAGGGTTTGGGGTTTTTTGTTGTTTTCTGGTGAGCTTTTCATACAAAATAAGACATTTTTATCAGTGCCACAAATGGTCTAAATCAAAAGTCACCAGACTTATTTCACTGAACAAGAATGTGTATTTTAAGGAAAACAGACAGCAATATTATTATTAAAAACACTAGAAGAAATGTTTGGGCAATAACCTCAGGAACATGGTGTGGCTGTTGGGGATGGTCTTGTGCAGGGCCAGGAGTTAGACTCAAAGATCTTTGTGGGTCCCTTCCAACTCAGCATATTCTGTGATTCTGTGAAGTAGTTTCTCAAATACTTAAGAAACGCAGCCAAGCCAACAATGTCTTTGCACAGTGGTAGCAGCATCAACAGATTGTCTGACTCAATCTGCCAGAGCAGCAGTTGATGATGAGTCGGGATCACAGTATAAGTAAGGCAGGGAAAAAATTTCAAAGTCCCTGTACTATTAAAAATGCCACGAGACTAAGCACATTCAACTCTTAACAGGAAAATTTCCAAGAAACCTGTTCCTGCTGTGGAATCTCCCTCACGGATAGAGGCAACACCCCTTCTCAGATTTACCCCTGAAATCTGAGGGGTATAAGTACTGAACCTAAATCAAACGACTGTTATAAAATTTCACTCCCAGTACTTGTAAAGCAGAATGCCAAGTACACATAAAAGACCCACTTTTCCAAATTCTATTTTAAACAATTTGGAACAGATATGTTAAACAGCACTTCTGATCCAAAGTTGTATTAAACAGTGACTCCCGAAATGCACACTGGGAAAGACAGCATAAAACCTTATGTGCTTCTCCAGAAACTAGATCCGTGGTTTCTCTCAGCCAATAGAAATGAAACTTTAAAAGCCACAGCAAATACAACAACAAAATCAATGGAGAAACACAAAATATTGTGAAGATACATTGTGCCCATTTTAACTAAATCGTTCATTCCTTGTCACTAATAGTTTTTATACATTGCAATTTCTATATACGGGAAGTCTCCAGGCTTTGCAAGCTAGCAGAACAAAGCCTACTACTTTGGGAAAGTGAAAACTGCTAACACAGGAGGTACAGTCTGTCATGCAGAACTGCCTATCCTTTGTATCAACTGCAAACAGCTGCTCCACCCTCAACAGCACCTAAAGACTTCATTGCTTTTATTCTTTACAGTCCAATTTATCATGTATCGTTTTCACACATGCAGAAAAAAACCTAATTTTTTTCTGCAAACACAGAAAAATCAGCTACTTACACTGATATGGCACCATAAAAACTATCTACTACTATACTGAATGTAAGGGGTATGACCTTTTCCTTCAGAACAATAGTAGAAATAGCAAAACTACTTCCTTCAGAAAATTTAAGAAGGAAAAATATTATTAAACACTTTAACTTTTTCATTCAGGACTCCTAAATACATACTTTTCTTCAGTTAAACATTTTCCATCCACAGTTAAAGAATACCTCATTCATTTTTAGCAACCAGTGACTATAATCAATCTAATGTGTTGATCAGTGGAGGTAGGTCAATGGAAAATACTGTATATAGTGTTTATTACATACATATGGCCATTAAATTTTACAACTATTCTGAAGGATAATAACTAATAAAAATCCTGTTCATAAGGGATTATGGTTTTAGATTGCATCTACAGACTTAAGTCCATAGCATTTGCAAACACATAGAAAAAAGATTTACTATCTTTCATATACGGACATCAATGGACACAACTTACTACAACTAAGTTCTTTACTCACTATGAATGACTGAACTTGAGGCCAACAAGCATTCCTTGTACAAATAAAAATTTGTTGTATTCTGGTATTCATTGTTTGAATTAGGGCTACAGCAAAGTCACTTTATTTACAGAGAGCATAAGGGAAATTAGAAACAAATCAAAATGATATTATTGGGGTATTTCCTTGTAAAAGGAAAAGTACTTCTAAACTTCAACACACTCCATTCAAAACTCAGGACAGAAACTTTGTACTGTATGTTCCTTCACAAAAACATCCAGAACTCTCAAATTTCTTAAAAAAAAAAATAAAAAATTGTAATGCTGTGTGCAATAATAAAACATTAAAATAAGTCTTTATCATAGAATCACAGAATCCAACCTAAATGGGTGGAAAAGACCTTCAAGATGATTGAATCCAACCTGTGCCCAATGCCCACCTTGTCCCCAGCCCAGAGCACTGAGTGCTATGTCCAGGTATTCTCTGGACACCTCCAGGGATGGGGACTCCAAACCTCCCTGGGCAGCCCCTTCCAGGGCCTGACCACCCTTTCGATGGAGAAATTCCTGCTGATGTCCAACCTGACCCTTCCCTGGCCCAGCCTGAGGCCATTCCCTCTCCTCCTGCCCCTGTGCCCTGGGAGCAGAGCCCGACCCCACCCCGGCTGCCCCCTCCTGTCAGGGACTTGTGCAGAGCCACAAGGGCCCCCTGAGCCTCCTTTTCTCCCGGCTGAGCCTNCAGGCTGAGCCTCTTTCCCAGCCCCCTCAGCCACTCCTGGTGCTCCAGCCCCTTCTCCAGCTCTGTTCCAGTCTCTGGACTTGCTCCAGCCTCTCAGTGTCTTCGTTTTCATCACAGACCCAGAACTGGGCACAGCACTCGAGTTGCCTCAGCAGTGCCAACTACACGTCATTGCCCCGGTCTTGCTGCCACGCTAGGGCTGATACAAGCCAGGTACCCTTGGCCGTCTTCACCACCTGGGCACACCTGGGCTCATGTACAGCCACTTTCACCAGCACCCCCAGGGCCTTTCCAGCTGATCAGCCACTCTGCCTCCAGCCTCAAGCACTGCAGGGGGTTGTTGTGATCCAAATGCAGGACCCAGCACTTCACCTTACCGAACCTCATTTAGTTGTCCTTGGCCCATCAGTCCAGCCTGTCCAGATCCTTCTGCACAGCCTTCCCGCCCTCCAGCAGATCAACACTCCCACCCAACCTGGTGCACTCTGCAAACTGACTGAGGGTGCACTCGATCCCCTTGCCCAAGTTTTTGATAAAGATATTGAACAGGACTGGCCCCAATACTGAGCCCGGGGGACACCACTGGTGACCAACCCCAGCTGGATGTAATTCCATTCACCACCACCCTCTGGGCCTGGCCATGCAGCCAGTTCTTAACCCAGCAAAGAGTGCACCTTTCCAAGCCATGTGCTGCCTGTTTCTCCAGGAGAACGTTGTGGGAGACAGTATCAAAGGCTTTGCTGAAGTCCAGGCAGACACATCCACAGCCTTCTCCTCATTCACTAGGCAGGTCACCTGGTCATAAAGGGAGATCAGGCTGGTCAGACACGACCTGCCTTTCCTAAACCCCTGCTGGCTGGGCTTGATCCCCTTGTTGCCCTGTATGTGCTGCACTGCAGATGATCTGTTCCATAACCTTCCTGGGCACTGAGGTCATGCTGACAGGTCTGGAGATCCTCAGATGTGAGCATCTAAGGTATTTTATAAATAAGCATAGTTAAGAACCACCTACAAGTAATCTACGTTTGAGTCATAAATAAGAAGATATCCTTGGCAAATCAATACTTTTTTAATACAGAAAAGTAAATTTAGCTATACTTGCAAGGTTTTAACCAACATAAGCCATCTGTTTGATCAAATAAGAACTGGGAGAACAGCAATAAGCTGCCCTTTTAGGGCTCCCCTCTCTTTTTCACCCCCACCCTGATCCTTTATTTCAGTTTGCAGGGGTCTAGGAAGTGTTTTTGAGAGTGTGCTTTTTCAAGCTTTAACTTAGCTGCTTGTTTAATGTCTTTAACAAAGAACTGGAATATTGGTATTTCTGAATTATTTTGAATGGAAGAAATTACATTATTTTTCTAGAGACATACATACTTTTGATTTCAAACTAAGTCAACCCTTATTTATGTTTAGTTAATTACTCTAACCACAGCAGATGGCTAACTCCAAAAGAGATAATCCCCAAAACAGTCATTAGACAGGATCAGCAGTAATTACACTGTAGACCTAATGCGTTCTGTGACTAAAAAAGTCCATGCCACTTACAGCAGATCCATATTCTTTTTAAACTCAAGTATAAATGCGACATTTGTTCCATTGGAGTTATTTTGTCAGTCAATACTTATGAACTTTCATTACTGTTTTTTAACCTCTCACATTTGTAAGAGAAAAATCAGTAAGTAAAACTAGCAAAAAACCTGACTTTTTAAAATTTTCCAGGTGTAGTGACTTGTGTCAGTTCCTCTCAATGCTTTGCCCAAAACTCCAGCTATTTTCCCAGAATTTCCTATGGTGAATAATAATCATTAACGCAACTGAACCCAATGAAAACAGAATGTAACCTCAGTAAAAAGAGCAAAGAGGGGAAGTATTCTTACAAAAGAAAAACGTTGTCTTTCTGGGGAAAAAAATTACTAAGGTTTATTAAAAATAGAAAAACTAAAAAAAGATAAAGGTTTACTAAAGGAGACATCAAATCATTTTCAAATATATCAAGTTGAAATTTCTTTACAGTCAATCACCTACCTATTCTATGCTCAAAATCTTCACTGAAATGTACCCTAATGCAGAAGAAAAACTCCTTTCTTACTCTTAAGGAGTTATAAATAAGTAATTCCCTTCATGGGATAGTTTCATGGTTACAGTGTCCTATCAATATTAACTGGGATGTGTGAATACTATTAAGTGTGTTCTGAAGACATCTAAACACTAGACTAACTCATCTCCAAATTCCAGTTTAACTTCTACACTCCCATGTACTGCTTCATTATTTCAATTACTACCTCTAACACAGTGGAAAAAAAAAGTTGGGTAAAAATATGCTTCAGTCTTTCTCAATGACCAAGTGAAATTTGTAACAACTTTATGACCGCAAACTATAGAAGAGTCCCCTAATATTGTGTTCTGCTGCCTTGCAGCAAGGTACTTAATTGTATCATAACATAATATCGTCAGTCTGCGGCTAGTTCTTGTGTCAACGAGTGCTCTGATGCCAGAACTCTTGCAGCTGATGAAAGGAAGCACACCAAAGTCTCTCAGAACACGTAGTCCAGCATATCAAAAATGCAAAATGCAGTGTCTGAAAGGTCATGCTCAGAAGGCAAACACAAAGCATGGGTGGTAGCTCAGAGGTGACTCAGCAGGCCAAGCAGTACCAGTGGGTTCCACACCTTCCACAAGGACCACAGAACCAGGGAGGAGCGGGTTTCAAAAACCAGTGGTGTGACAAACAAACCCACAAAACAAGCAAGCACACTGAGCAAACCTCAGGTGAGAAGGAAGTGAGGTACCCACAGGAATGGGTGAAGTTCCTTACAAACAAACTGTGCACACCAGAAGCTCCCACTGATACTCCCTGCTCTGGCGACAAAGTCTGGTCACGGGCCTTCCAACACACAGTCTACTACCTCTATGATGTTTTACACATTGGGATTTTTAAACTCACAAAGAAGTGCCAATATCATTAACAAGATAAACTTTACTTGTCTCAAATACTGTACAAACCATAAAAGCCAAGTTAACTGCTAAATACTGCAAATTTTGCAGAATGTCACTGTAATTATGTCACTTTCAATAATTTACTCTATGTACAAGAAACTCGCTAGGAAAAAAAGCCACCACAACAAAACTTCTTTTACTAAATCAACCACCACAATAAAACCTTTCTTTGTGAATCACCAGCAAGACTGGCTTGTGTTTCAAAGATATCATTCAAAGACACTTCTATGCACCAATACACTTAATACGTTATTGCCAGTTAAATTGTGTGAAGCAGACTGTGTATTTCCTGCATTACATTCTAACTGGGCTTTATAGCCTTTCCTTGACTCATATCAGGCCATATTCAATCACTGATATGACAACTCACTGTTTATTGGATCAGAATCCACAGCAGTGAAAATAACAGTAAAATCATAAATACATCACAATGCCATAAATATTTAACAGTCTTTACCCACATAAGGTGACTTACTAAAAGCCACTTCAAAGCAGATTCTACTCTTAAGTTCAGTATAACTGAGTCATGACTGGCGTGGCAAAAACAGAAACAGAGAAGGGAATCAGTTGCCAGTCTACTATTTAGTAATATGTAGTGGCCATTTTAAATAGACTTATGATAAAATGACATTTTAAACAATGCATCTATTTTGACTCTATTCAACAGGATAACTCATCATTAAACAATACATGCAAAACAAGTTGCAATTCAAAAATATATTTTCTCCTATTTTACAAGTAACTGTGTTGCTTTCCATTAGAAATAAGCATCACTTTGAATATTTCTGCATTCATATATTTCATGATCTTCATGAATATGGTAAAGAAAAAATACTAACAAATGACAGAGTGCATTATAATTCACCTACTTTACATTACATGGAGGGAGGAGGGGCATACAGGTCAGGTTAAACTACAATCCTCCATAAGCCTTGCTTCTGGACCAACCTCAGAATATATTTCTGCCAACTGCATAATGTTGTGCAAGACATCTAATCTATCAAATTTGTACCACAAAAAATGTATGGCCTTACTAAGTATCCATAAGGCAACACAGCACTGCAGAGAGGCACTTAATGTTGAAGTGACCCAAGTCTACTTAAATGTTTCAAAACCTCTAACACCAAGAGTCTGACTTAAATATATAAACAAAATCATAGAATGATTTATATTGGAAGGGACCTAAAAAGCTCATTTCATTACACACACATATGCAACCATGGGCAGGGACACCTTCCACTGGATGATGCTGCCCACAGACCTGACCAACTTGGCCTTGAACAGTGACAGGAATGGGGAGCCCACAATCTCTCTGGCCAACCTGTGTCAGTGCCTTACCACCCTTAACTTCTTCCTAACATCTAATCTAAACCCACCATCCTGAAAACAAATCTATCTGCATTATCTGTTATTCTGTATGATGTTATCAACTTTATATGTCCATGTTTAGCAGTAACCACTTTTATTAGGAACACACACCCTTTCACCTTCTTTTCACTTCTATGATGGGTTAGGAAACAAAAAATTCACACCACCACCTCAAAACAGTAGATGGATGAGGACAGCTTCTTACACAGATGTATACACTTTCAGTCAGGAACGCTCACCCTACAAAAGCAGCTGCCCAAGCCACTTCTTGCAGCACAGCAAATTTCAGGTGACAAGGAAGGAACCATCCTGTAAGTTACTTTTACCAACAGAAAACCCGTGCAATTCATCCAGCTCAAGAAGAGGAGCAGTCATGATTTAGATATCGGGGTGGCAACAGTACAGTGCAAATCTGTGCAGACATTAAGGCTTATGGAGACTTCGCTCATGGAGTGGAGATGACAGCACTACATGTCTGTATTCTAACGCTTCTAAGCAGATTCTAAACAGCAAATAAATAGTGATACCACATAAAATTGATGCAAAGCCTGGACTCTTGTCATAACTGCAGAGGCTGAAATAATAGCATCTGGAGAACATTCAATGTAAAGATTCTCTGGCATCAGTTTAGTAAATGCCCCAAAAAGGCACATTCACCAGATTTTGTCATCAAACCAAAACACAGGATTTATAATTTCAGAACTGAGGTTTTACAAACTTTTTGTTCCTAAAAAAACCCCAAACCAACAAACAAATGGATCACTGCACTATTTTACACTGACTTGGGATGAGTATCAGTTTTTATTTTCATGGCTAACAGTTCAGCTTAAAGACACGTTTCCAGTTTCTAGGTAAAAGCCCAATCTTTCATTCCCCACATACCTTTTGTTTTTTTAATATTCTGGTTATGAGGCTTCAGTAACCTGGGGCTCATTTGCACTAGATTCTAGTACTACTACATCTTGCTCTACAGAAGAAGTGAGACTTAGCATTTTATACTATTACTTCAGTTTGTGAGGGCACTGAGTAGACTATCTACAACTACCTCTATAATTTTAAAATTATGAAGTACTACTTAATCTATGCATATTGATAACCAATACATTTTTAAAATACAGAGCAAAAATTCTTGCTTAGGGTGGCTCTGAATCACCCTAAGAACAGGAATCCTCACTAGAAATCCTATACAACAGTAGTTCAAAAATCAGTAAAAAAACTGAGACAGCTGAAGTCAAAGCCTTTTTTATTCCCGAGCTTTTGCAAAACCTGAATTTCAATCTATCTGAGGCAAATTTTCTGCTTTTCCTGTTTAGCTATTGTATTGTATGTAACAGCACAGAACCTTTTTTCTCACGGGAATTGCACTGAATGTTTACAAAATATAAGATAAGTTTCGTGTTTGCAAGAATAGGTTTTGAAAAACAGACGATCAGAGTTCTGTCCAATCAGTCCCAGGGGGGTGGTCTGATTTCAACCAGTCAAAATAGTATTCTTGCATGTATATAAATCTGTTAATTAAATAAATAAATCCACTTAGCATTTTCTCTCTGAAGTTTGCTGTGATTCTTCGCTCTGCTTTCGGTCCAACTGTGACAATTGTACACCATGGTTCAAAAGTCAGGCTTGATCGCAAGCTCAAAATCGAGGCTTAGCTCCAATTACAGGCACCAGCAGAGCTGGAGAAAACACCTACAGAGGAAGTACCCTGTTGAACCTCTGATGGAAAAAGCTGCTACAGTCTCGTCTAGGAATTGTTAAAAGTCAACAGTGCTTGTGCCAAGCATGCTTTTTAGTACTTCTATAACTGAATCTTGCCTAATTTGGTCAAATAATAATAGAAGGCATTAAACGAACAGCTAACTTTGTGAAGCTTGAAGTATCTGCTCTTATATATATACACACGCATATAAGAACTCTCAAAAGGACCTACTACAAACAATGTGTTTTCCCCACTTATTATTTTGCTTCATGCTGGAAAAAAAGACACAAAGAAATGACTGCATAGAGAAAACTTCAGCTAATCTTTAAAAGCATAAACTAAAGGAAAAGTAATTTGGGGAAGAAATAACTGCAAATCCAGTATCTGTTTGGGGGTATGAACTCTACATGTCAAAATAACGAGCTCAGAAGTAGTCCATTGGTACTGCTCTGTAAGCAAAAGGACACTGAGAAAAGGGTTTTTTTACCCTGCAGTCCTAAACTTACAGACCACATATACTCTAACAAGTAAGAAGAGGCAAGATGGTAGTCAATGTCCTTCCTAACAAATGGTCTAGAGATTTTTAGGGGTTTTTTGTTTGTTTGTTTGTTCAGAGTTTTTCAAGTTTTTCATCCTAACAATTTAAGTTACTATTCTAGTCCTTCAAATATTGCTAAAAACTATAACCACCAGCATACTCTGATGAGAAATGAATTATGGATACCAAGCCAGAGTTCCAAAAAGCATTCAGAGAAACAAATCTTTTCAATGTGTTCCTGTATCAGCCTCAGGCTTTGCAACTGGTCCTGACTGTGTTTTAGAACAGCACCAAACTTCAGTCTCATTATTCTAACATTAATATCATTTTACGCTCAAACAAAAAGAGAAAAAGCCAAACATCTAAATTGTACATTAGGTTCTCCAATGCCAGTGAAAACTAGTTTCAGCCCACAGGAGAGCAAAGAAGTCTATAAGCCTCTGATGTCACTGAGTTTTGGCACCTTGACTAAAAAACATATCATTGAGGAATGCTAACTCCTCAGTTTTGAACTCTTAAAAGCATCTTGTGGTGTCATCTAGCAGGAATGCAGTAGTTCCTACTAATAGGCTGAGACACAGATAAATGGTTTCCACATTTTCATGCAGTTGCACTCTCATGGTTCTTTGGAAACCCAGAACCAGTTCTTGAAGGAAGCGTTACGTGCCATAACAGCCATTGTTTTGAGTCAGTGTCATCACTGGCATTCACCTCTTTTCCAAAATATCTTTCTTAGGTTATTTGTTCATTCTTCTTCCAATTTTAAAGGTATCATGATCTTTTTAAAAACTGAGACATTTAAGCAAAACAAAATCCCCACAAAACAACAACAGAGTCCACTAAAGTTCAGGTAAAGAGAATAACTAGGAGGAAAAATAATGGGGGTCTTAAGATACAAAGAAATAAAATTAAGCCTCAACAGAAGCCACAGCAGATATTAACATGTCAGACGACTATTCTGGCTGACTCCATTCACAACATTATTTTTACAAACCAAGCAGATGCAAATCTGGCATCCTGGTTACTTGCAAACTTGAAGGAAACCTGCCAGATCACATTTTTATTTCCACAAACTGGAAAGAAAGAAGATAATAAACCATCCATACTTCCATCTTCAAAACAAAATTACTGTATCTAGATTTCAGGCTCTAAAAAAGCCACATGCTAAACATTACATTTTCCTATGTGATTAAAGAACACTGGTTAAAACACAGGAGTCCACTTTTGCTGTACCAGGTGTTCTTTTCTTGCAAAGCTTGAAAACCCTTTAAAGACTAACAGTGATACACATTGCAATAGACTATTCTTTCAAAATTTAAAGGCAGTCTGGAAAGGCAAGCAGTCAATGATGGTTGGATTTGACAGATAAAACTGGGGCTCTCTTGCAGGGTATGGGAGCAGGAAGCCTAAGCAGTCCCAGCCCCTGACACCCAGCACTCAATTCAAGAGGTCCATGAGGACCTATGGCTGGGCCATGGGGTTACGATCTGCACTTCCCTGCACAGCAAAACCAGCTATATCCCTTGGCCACTGCTGCCTCCTACACTTCCCTTCCCTCAGGCAACTCAGGCAATGTAGCTCCCGCAGCTCCCATCAGGGCTGTTCTGCCTGTTCTGCAGGAATCAGGTTCTGTAAATTAAGCTGAAGCTTGAACCAACAAGGTCAGTTGTGAGACACCAAGCTTTAAGAATCTCTACAGAGGCAGAATATGCAAAAAGCTTACAAATAGCAAGGAAAACCTTTTCAAAACACCCAGGTTGTAGGACATTGGAAAGAACGGAGCAGGGGTACAGGACGATGGCTGGACAGCAAGGAAGTCTGCTGGAAGACAATACACATGTTTTGCTGGTACCCAAACTAGGACATTTCATAGAGTCAATATTAAGCACTATTGTAACTTACTTAGAATATCAGATTATATAAAGTTTATCTATTAACAGCAGCAATTCAGTATTTTGTTTAAAAAAAAAAACAACCTGGAATCTTGTTTTGCAAGAGACATTAGTATAGAATAGTGCTCCAAGTCACTGGGGTCCCAAATTAAATACCAGTATTGAAGGGCTTGTAAGAGAGGCAGCATGTGTATGAAACCTATGGTTATGCTGTGAAACCTTTATCTTTCAGTCAATGTTCTCAAGATGAAAAGGTTATAGTTTCACAGAGAATGGCACTCATTCCTCAGCAGTCGTCAGACTACAGCATAAGTATTTTGGGGAAGGAACAGTTCAAATCAATGGCTTCCAAATACCAGGTCTTCACCACCTTGTGAGAAGAGAACCCTTTAAAAAAGTAATATACATTGAATCCCTCTTCCATTCTTCCCCTGGCATTTTTCCTGCCTTGTTCTCCGTCAAATAGACCTGTATCTACATGCTCTAGCCACTCAATTGTCCACACCCTTTTCTCTATAGCTAACAACTCATGTGAACTAATAGGTAGGTCAAGTATGTCCAAAAACCTCTTTTCTACCCCAAGCTTGAAGAACACTGTTCCTCACCTACTTATTTTTCTCACACTGTAAACACAACAGATTTCTCGTATATGATATCTACTTCACAAGTTTTTTAATAATAGCTGTTTAATTCAATATCTATTTTTTAGCCATCTATTATAAAAACATCTCTTTCTTTTAACTGGATCATACTTTTTCTCCACGTTTCATTTTTGGTTCCAGTTTCTGTTAACACAGTGAATATGTCCTGTTAAATGAAATTGTACATAATTTTATTTCCACGTAAGATACAATAAAAGTGGCCTTTTGAAGAGCAACAATGATTTTGGTTAGAAATTCACTACAAGGTTTTTCATACTCTAGTTTAAAAAGGAAAAAAACAAAGTCTTTTTGTTCCAAGTACATAATATTATTTTATTATTAATTTATATTACAACAGCAAAATTTAATTTAGCACTTTTCTAAACTTCCACAAAATAACCAAGAACATGCATTGGCATTATATACTATAGAACTCCAGTAACATTTATTGTGATAAGTACAGTACTACTGCAAATGCTATGCCATTTATACTAGTGCAACAGAAGACCAACCTTAAGAAAAAATTATTGTAGACCCATTTAACAAGCTGAGTAAGACCAAAAGCACTCTGTAACCATTGTTTTAAAATATGAAATCTGTTAGACTGATAGTCTTGACAAAAATAAATCCCCACCTGTGCACTTATAGCTCAAACTCACCTGGTCCTCATCAGCAAGAGCTGAGAAATTACTTGAAGTAAAAATAACATTATCAACTGTAATAAAGATAGAAATAGCACTTACATGATCATGTAAGAAAAGCTGACAAAAAGGCTGTTTTGTTTTATTTGAAGACTAAGTCTGTTAGATAGGAAACAGTTCTGGATGTGATAAAAATATTATGAAAATACCAATACTTCAGAATTTGCATGAAACACACACATTCTATGTCTATGTATTTGCCCAGTGAGTATTCATCAGAATTCTTCATAAAGTTAATACTAGTTGTCTAAAACCTAAATAGACTTCAATGGTTTGGGGTTTTTTAATCTCATGAAAACCAGATTTTTTGCTCATCACTACTGTTAGATAAGCATTATAAGAAGCACTAGTTGTCTTAGAATTTTTATTAAAAAATTAAATTTGCTACTCTATAAGTTCTTTTTATATTCTTCTTCAATCTATAAACATTTCAAACTATGAATCCAGGGAAGGAAGGAGGGGGGGAGCAGGCAGGGGGGGAAGGAGGGGGAAGCAAACACAGAAGAAAAGCACTGAACACTTGGCATTACAGGAGAACAGATAGAGAACATGAACAGCTTACTGTGGAGAGGGGTTTAATCAGGAAGTAGCCATTATCCTGTCGCTACAGAGCAGTGACAGCACTCCAAAACAAGCCGAGGGTTTGGTCTTGGAGGATTTGTTGTTTGCTTTCTTTTTCAGTCAAGAAGGAAGAAAGCACACATGCTATCATGTCCGAGTTTGCTGAGCCCAAAGGTTGCCAGATGCCTTTTGTCAAAAGCTATCCTGAAAATGAAATCCAAGCAAGCATTGCCAAAGCTGTACTTAAGGAAGCATCTAAAATCTACCACAAGCTCCCTCTGTGTTACACACAAAACATGGCTGTCTTATTCAGAGATTAGCAATTATTGTAATGAGATACTGTCAGAGAGGGTCAAACAGTGCTTCCTGCAGTTTACACATCTTGGTTTCCTGGTAAACAAACCGAAAGGCAGGTGGAGCACTTGGATCACCAGTAACAGCTGCTCACGGACCAAAACCAGTTCAGGTGAAGTATGCAGCTTTATCTGTACTTTAATTACATGAGGGGAACAAGGTAGCAGAAAAACATAAAGCCAGTTGAACTATGAAGGAAATTTTTCCCACAATGTTATATAAGCATCAGTGCCAGGCTGATTGTTTTCTTTTTTATGTCAAGCCCAAGAAAAATATGATTATTTTCTTGTAAATGATGCTTATGTACACACATACACACACACACTCTCCAGAACAAACTGCTCCCCAAGTTGTTTTGATATGTAAAAGTACTATGAAACCATAACCTGAAACAACCCTTGAAAAATCTGAAACTGAAAAAACCAAACTCTAATCACTGCATGTGAATTTAAGCATCGACCTCCGAAAAAAAGCACAATTAAAGAAATCTATCAACAATATTCAGAAATCATAAGAATTAATTAACACAATTTTAAAAGAAAAAAAATGCCTTTTTTTGAAACTGTTGAACACTTTCCCTCCACAAAAAGAAATAATCGCAAATGGACTAAACACAAGACAATGATTCAGTGAGAGGAGACTATAGGTTGTTCCCTACCTATAATAATTCCAAAAAGTTAATTTCCCCAAGCTTCACTTTAAAAATCGTAACTTTCATGGTGGAACTGAAGAGGTTTCTAGGTTACTATGCAAACTAAAAGGGAAAAAAAAGAAAAAGCAACCTCCAAAAAAATAAACAAGAACACTCCCCCCAAAATAAAAACCTTGACTAACAAAACAAAAAGCTCACTTGTCCTAAGCAACTAGAAAAAAGTATTTGGTCCAAAAACAGAATGCAGAATTTCTGCAAAGGACAAATATAGTTAACTTATTACACAACCTGTTGATACAAGTGAAACTGTTACAGTGACCTAAAATAACAGCACAAGGGCTTGAACCACAACATGTAAACCAAGAAAAATCATTTGCATAGCAGGAGAGAGATGCAAAGGCACTGCGGGCTGAGGGGCAATGGATCAACCAATGAATTCTTCCTCCCTCTGAAATTCAGCAGCATCAAAGAAGACAGTCTAGGGAATACACCAAAGTAAAATGTCTGAAGAAACAAACCAAGAAACAACACAGTAAAGAAGTTTCTAATAACAATGTCAGAAATACACTGCAGACATTTTTCACAATTAGGGAAGAAAGAAAGGAAATCCATTAAAAGAAAAATACAGAAAGTATTACTGGAAACATCATGAAATATTAAGGGATGCATCTGTATCAGCAAACACTGACAGTCAAAATGAAGCCTCTGTCAATGAAGGAATGATTCTGTCCCTACAATCTCCCAAACAACCTAAGATATATTAAGAGGGACCGCTGCGATCAAAACAACACACCAAGTAAGAATTTTGCAAGCTGTGCTTGTTACAGATATAACTACTGCAGCCACAATTTCCTCATCAAACACTTGCATATTAACTCATTGTCGTAAGTTAAATCACACCAAAACTTCAGCATTTCATTCACACCGTTTTTTTGTTTCTTGTCTTACAAAAAAGCAGTTTTGTCAAACCATGTGCACTGTTTCTGAAGAAAACAGTAAAATTCCAAACCATCAAATGAGAAAAGCCTTTGCAAAAACAGAGTATCAGCAGCAGTCTTCACAGTAGTCTTAAAATAGTTTTAAAAAGCAATATATGTTGCATTTAATCAGGGTAAGTTTGGTACTAGTATCACTGCAAACAGGCTTTCACTGCAAGGTTTAGGAGACCATGATGTAAACTCTCAATCTGCTAATATCAGAAATTTGCACGCTAAAATATAGCCATGATGAATTTGATTTTCGTAAGACTCCAGGAAAATCACGTACAATAGTTCTACATGTTAAAATAACAGCTCATAAATTATGATTTTTCTAAAATTGTTTCAATCCATATTGTTCATAATGTGAAAAATACATACTGTGGAACAGCTGTTTAGCATTGACAGAGCAATGAAGGAGAGAGAAACAAAACCATGCCACTGGAAGCAGCAAAACAGAAGGTCCATACTTATCTTCTGAACCCCGGGCTCAATGAGACCGTAGTTCAACAACAATGAGTGAAATATTAAAAGCATAGATCTGGTTGCTACCACTGTAGCCATCAGAGAAGGTAAATACACTGAACTACAACCCACTACCTCCATGTTAGTCAGCAAAAGAGTAACAAAGATTCAGCAATTGTTCTCAGACAGAAGTTCTACAGGCTACCAAAACACTCGTGGTCAAACACCTCAGCTTCATGAAAAAAATTATGTTTATAAAATGGACCTAATATGATACAGTAAATCAACTACTTCAGCTGTATCTCAAATATGCATCAGCCCCTGCCCTCATGAAATGGCATAGACTCCACCTGTGGAGCCCAACTGGACAGTTACTGTCTTTATGAAAGATTTTCTTTTTTTAACAGTACCACTTCTACATAGCAAATTCTAACTACAAATATGGGTATCAAATACAACTCGAGCTATGGGTATGATTAGATAAACTAAGTAAATTAAAAAGTTAAAATCTTTACAAAACAATACATGTGATAACAGTGAGTAAAATATTGAAGTGTTCTTCTACTGAGATTTCAAACACTGCCCATGGGAATTAAATCTACAGTCATAAAGAAATTACAAAATCCCAAAAACTTTACCTACTAGATTTCAGTCTATCTACAACTACCTATAATCATTCAGGTAGCTCTATTCTACACGTTTTGATTTAAAACTTCTCAGTTTACCCCGTGATAAAGAAATATAAAAGCAGTTAAGCCATGAATGTTGCTTACACACACCTGAGAAGAACACGTAATCCCTATGGAACCTGCAGTGAATTCTAACAAAGCCAGAGGTGTATATTTTGCATTATAACTTGATCCAACTTCAAAATTGTTGCAAAAAACACATATTACTTCATAGTAGAAACAAACTTACTCAAAATAGCTAACATTTATGAATACAGGCCCAATACTTAAATCCAGCATCATCTGTGAACACAAACTGCATCAATGGTGTTGGACAGCATAAACTTCCTGCAGTTTATTAAATCAATATATTTATTTATAAAAGTTTCAGATGCAGTATTAGTCTGTCGTTTGCTTCTAGCAATTTTAGCTGGAGTCTTCTGACACTAACTGTATGGACCAATAAGGAGGAGACAAAAGGGACAAAGCATTACTTAAGGAATAACAGAGATTCTAAATCATCTTTTTATTCAAGAAAAACTAACAAGTTAATAGAAGTGACCTCCAACTAAAGTACAAAAGATTGGAAGAAGAAGGGGAGTGTCCACAAAGGATAGACCCAACAAGCAACTTCCTTCCCCACATTCAGCCTGCGACAAAAGTCTCATCCACCTTTGAGTCCTCAGAGACCTTCACGCAATGGGACACCAAACCAAGGCCTACTTGTGTCCCTATAAATTCAGACTCTGACAACCTTTACAAGTAACATTTTTTCCCCACATATGCTACTGTACAGAGCCCACTCTTGAGTTCCACTGTTACACTGAGTACCACTGGATTGGTCTAAAGTGGTCTCCACAACTGAAAAACACAGATGCACCACAAGAGACAGATTACCTTACTTCAAATAGTTTCTCACCACCAAGAACAACTACATCAATCAATCTTTAACACCCATCAGCTGACAGTAACTAATCGGCATCCTTACACTGGTTATAGCCCTACCAAAGCCAAGGGACAGGTGTGTCCTTTTCCAAGGGGAAGAGGGGCAACAATCTCCTCTTTGTTCTACGTCCAACATGTCCTGGTCACATTTACTGGTCGTATTGCTCGTGATTTACCTTTATTTTAAAGGCCCTTTGGTCCTCATTGAATTGTTTACAAAATGCATGAACACTGCATCTGTTGATTTGATCTTTAAAACAATATCTTGGATTTGGAATAGACACAGTAGCTACCAGTGAACCATCACTCAGAAACAGCCATGTTCTACTATTATTAAATACATCTCTACCAAAACCCTAGTAAATAGAGAGTTGTTTCAGGACACATAGAAGTCACACAAAAACCCAGAAAACCAGCATATTCTTTACATTACTTCAGTGCCCAAAATCATTCTTCATGCAGGCTCATCACCTAAAACTAACCACAGAACTACCAGAAATCCCAAACTATAGCTTATTTAGTAGCATTTCAAACATTTCCCCCTAGATTTCAACCCCACAAAGTATATATACACAGAATAAATGCTCAAAGAACACAGAAAAATAACTGAATTAAATAATTTCAGTACATTTTAATGTTCCTATATCAAAACCTTCTCGTATGTTTCTTTTCATTTTTAGCATTTTGATTATCAAAATGTCTTAGTTTTACTGAATGGTTTCAACTAGCAACTTGGAAAGAAAACAAACTAAAGCATATCAGGATCTCAAGGAACACATTGTCCTATGTACCAAAACATGGTTGATAAATCTTACCATAAAGTTTTGATAATATTTTTCAGTATAATCTATTAAGATATAGTCATTTGAGTTTTATGAGATTTGACACTAAGATGACAGTTGCTTCCATGTTCTGCATACATTACTATCATCCATTTAAAAAGCATTACAGAAATCAATATTCTTAATTTTCTTTACATATATGTATGGGGGCAGATAAATTCAGTATTAACTGCTATTTGGTCAAACAAGATTTCGGAGAAAAGATCACATAGGTAGCAAACATGGCAGAGAAATGCACATAGGAGGAAGGTTAAATTGCTATTTTCCATTAAAATAACCATTAATTTACCACGTTATTGGAAAATTGAAATTAAATTACTTTGAAACTATAAAGATATTACAGAAGTTTTAAAAGCTTGGAACAACAATAAATATATTCTTTATCTATCATCAAAGTATACATACACACACAGACCCTCTGAGAATACAATATTCATTTTGCTGCAGAAGAACAGACATTGCATAACAATGAGATTTGCTAATGAAATCAGCCATCAACCTGGAATACATTTGTATTAAACAAAGACCTCAGTGTAATTTTCTTTTTGGATCATTTGTTCTTTCTCTCATTTTTCGACCTTTCAAGTATCCTGTCCTCCTGGTTTCACTGCTTCAAGTACAGCAATATTGCAAAATATTATAACACTGTATGTACAACACTTTTTATTTTACGAAATTTCTTTCTCTGCTTAGTGCTAAATGTAGATTCCAATTGCATAGCCTCTATCAGCATCGTTAATGTAGCCTTGAAAAAAAAAATCAATCAGTACTATAGAAACAAAGCAGTTTTATTTCCTCTGCAAAACTGCAGGAACATCTAATAAAAACTGGCTGTCACTTGGAACAAACTATACTTTCATAGCTCAAGAGGTACGCCCCTTAATACAGGAATTTAACAGAATGCCACATTTTAGAAAAATACCCTCTCTATTTATCTAATGATTAAACAGAATTTAGCATCATTACATGAATACAAATGTATTTTCTTTGCCTGAACATGCAAGACCATAGTGAAAAAAAGTAAAACAATCCAGCAAGTTCAGTGACAGTATGTTAAAGTTTGCACTATATATAACAAGTACATATAACACTTTACTGAAAAAGAGATGAATACAGAATAGAATTATTTATTCTACTACTGAGAGCTGACCATAAGAATTTAAAAATTAGAAAGGTATTTTTAAAGACATTTTTCTCTCATTATACTCGTACCACATTTTGGTTTTGCGAGTTATATGCTGCCTTATACTTCATAGATAAAAAGCAACCTGCATGCACCCCTAGCTCCAAAGTATCAAACCTATGTCTTGAAATCACCCCAAAACTATTAAAACTATAATACAGTACACTACATTTTTTTACTGTTCTCATTTTACAATTTTTTTTTTTTAATTGAATTAATACAAATAACACATTGTTACTATAAGGTACTATCAAGTTAGCATTGGTGTTGGTAAGCTCCAAAGTCATACCAAAACGTAATACAAAACAACAGAGAATAAATGTTTGCTGACTCGTTTGGTAGGGTTGGCTTTTTTTTGGCAGAAGTGGGGGGGAAGGAGGGTCGCACATGTGACATGGTGTTTGCTTGGGTGGGCATGGGTGTTTGCTTGTTTTTCTCCTTTTTTTTTTTCCAACTAACACTACAAAACTCTTAACTCCATGAAAAGGAAAGGACAAACAGTTACTTACTCTAGTATACAAAAATTGCACACAAAACTCTCATGGAATAAATGGAAGTAATTTGTAATTTATTTTATCTGGGGGATGTGAGGAAGCTATTCAGTCATTCTGTAGTTAAAACAGCTATCACAACATTAAAAAAACCCAAAAGGCATAAAAGGTCACTGAAAAAATAGAGGAGAAAAATAATTACGTGTCAGAATACGGACTTAAGCATCCCTGGAGCCAGTCGTATCAAACGATCTCTATATGACCGAGGAAGAATACCATCAAGATACTGGACATAATGAACTAGGTAAGAAACTGAAAGCATAAAAATTTTCATAAACTGTCTTCATATGTGCTCCACTGCTAAGTTAACAAGTACCTATGTCATTAAGAGCCTTTGAAAGCTAAAAGCATAAAACACATGGCCTTATTTTTTCTTCCATTTCTCTCACTTTTAAAGATACGTGGCTCCAGGATATAAACATCCAGGCATATGCCACACAAAGAGGTCTTACTCTCATCTGTGCATTACCATATCCTAATAAAAAGATGTATGAAGACTATCAAAAATGCTTCTTTCAATTATGAAGCATTTGTCCTTCTGCAACAAAGCCATCCACATTACATCTCAAAATGACTGAAGCTGAAGATAGAGGAGGCACAATTAATATAAAAGCAAGGACTATATGACCTCCAGGCTCTGAAATAAAGAAGCTCTAATGCAACAACCTTGACCCTTGAAAGTGATGGGTCGTTTTCTTCTTTGATAAACAGTGAATGCTTTCTCTAACTCCAACAATTGTCAAGTAGGCTAAAAGTATGGCTGGCAGATGATAGTTGTGAAAAGCTTGCACTTTTAACAATGACTTACTGCCATGTAGTACAGATCAACAGTCCAATTGAGCATCTTCTACAAGATGTTACAAGCTCTTGAAGCCACATACTACAGCAACTGACATCACTGGTTTTATTAGGGATCAATCTAGTGGATATGGAACCTAAGAATACAGAAAACTGTTAAATGATATGGTCTTAAGTCAAATGATTAAATGAGAAAGACTAAGATATGCAAATTTGTTGTACATATAAAATATTTGATTCTGGTACATTGCTGTTGACACTAGGCAATCATGCATATACCTCAAGCACAGGACATAACACTTCACAACTCACACAACTTGGCATAAATTTCATAGGCATGAGAATACGGAAACTAGTTATTCTAAAAGTGAACCCTTATTTTAAAAATATAGACGAGAGTACAGATAAAACCCTATCAATGCCACACAGAATAAGATAATACCAGGTGCTAGAACATGTTTGAAATTTTATCAGTAAGAAAAAGCAGGAATTCAGAAATTAGTCTGAATTAACCACATTTATTCTCTCTGAACTAACCAGAAACAGCTACTTCAGTACATAGTCTAAAATTCTGTATTTTGCTGCAATAAATCAGATATAGATGCTCACAGTACAAACATATTCCAAAAATTAACACTGTCCATTTTATAGTGTTTCAAATATTCCACAGAATATTCACAAACATATACATGTGTTCACATACAGAATATACACATATACATATCCAGTTTGCATATACAGATTTTGTATTGTGCTGCACTAGTAGTCATACGTATGCACACTAACACCTTTACTTGCAGTATTACACAATGCTTAGTTAAACACTATTACTGCACTTCAATGCAGAAATTGTAATCATCCTTCAAAGCTTACTTTTAATACCTAGCAATAAGGTGGGCTTATGTTTTTCCACAATGAAATACCACAAATTGTACTGAATTACAATGACTACTATTTATCAACTTTTAGGGAGTAGAACTGGAGGACAATTTATTAAAGCACAGGAGGAACTCCTGAACACTGGAAGGTCACAGGCTATGTGCTGAGCTGCTAAGCAAAAGCATCTATGATGTTGCAGAGCTGCCATTTTTCTTCCTTGACAAAGCCTCCATCTGCCACAGAGCCATTTACAGCCTCAGAGTCAGAATATCAATGATTTCCAACCATTCCACAAGTCTGCTTTCACCTTGACATCAGCTCTGTAAAATATCTAATGCAGATGATACATATAACCCTCAACTAGCTCTAAGCCCATGCTTTATTCAACTGATATGCATTTAAGCTGTACTCTAATACACCATTTCTTTATTTCCTCTGAATTGTGCAAGAATACTAAACTCCATTTTGTACATCCTTTTCATTGCTGCGTTTGCCTTAAAGAAACTACCTTTGGAAAATCTAAAAACAAAACCTTTGAATATTGACAAAACATGTAAAAAGAGTTAGGAAACATCTGTATTTACATAATGTACATCCATGCACACCATCATAATTTACTTTATTCTTTTCCAAATAAACAAAACATGCCTCGCAAGATCCTTACTACACAGAATAAACTATCACAGCCTCACTGAAACCAGCAAAACTACTTTCAGCTCTTGATGTATATACAAACTGGCTTTAGAAAAAAGTCCAGATTAGAGACGGGTCAAAAGAGGAAAGAGAATCTTGACTTGGTGAAAGAATATCTAAAGAATTAGGTCCTCACACAAAACAGATTATACCTGGATTGGTAAAATCAATCATATGTACACATATATATAGATAAATTTTAATACATATACACATACATGTATATGCACACATATGTTCTCTGCCAAGCACGAGAATATACATTCCATCATCAGGCTCATTACAACATGACTTTAATGAAGGCATTCATAGATAGCAACTTTCGGTGTCCTGAAATGCAGATAAATGTCAGTATTCTAGAATAATTTCAAAACATGCAAAGGTGCAGTTTGATTTTATACTGAAACTGGGCCACAGAAGAAACAATTTGGCATTACAAATATGTATGCAATCACATATGATCTCATAGCCAGAACTTCAACTACTGCCATACAAACCCTCAAGATGTTAAGTATACACGAACAAAATATTCGAACACTAGATGAAGCTTGCAAGTACCTTTATGAAAAAATTACTTCATAACACCTCAAAGTACATATTTTACAATCTCAACTGTACCTTCCACCCTTTCTTTTCATTGCTTTACTTTCATTGTCTTTACTTCTTCCTGTTACAGAACTTACAGTGTCAGCAACTTCTTAAATTCAATCTGTTCTATTTCTACATGCCCTCTGCCCACTGTTCACCTTGTTCAGGCTGCTTTCAATATTCCAAAAATAAACAGAATTTAAACCTAGAATACTTTTCTAAATCTGTATGGGAAAAAATGTCTCTCCATCACATAAAATACATTGTCCCTAAAATTTCTCTGGCTAAATTACACAAGGGCTTAGACAGACTGTAGTATAAGGTTAAGCTAATTCAGGTGTTACCTTTGTGTGCACCTTAGAAAGGGCTGGATCAGACATACATGGATACATATCCTACTTGTTTATTTTATGACTTGTAGGTACTCACCTGACACTCTCATATCATATCTATCACCCAAAAACCCCAAAACCAACCAAACAAAAAATCCCACCAAACTTGTTCAATTTTCCACCTGCTATGAATATACATTTCACTACTTATCTGCAATTCAACTACCCCTACCAACCTTGCTACTAGCTAACGCTTTGGTTTTTTTGTGGTTTCAAAGTGGGTTGGTAAACTATAGACCACAAGGGAGCATCTACACGAAACATGCTTATTCCAAGATTAATACAGACCAGCATTTCAGTGCTCACTGTATTTTGCACCTAAAGAAGGGCACCATGCTGCATCCAAACTTAAGATGACTGTTCCCCAAACTGAGGAGAAACGGGCCCACACAAAAGCAGAGTAACACATCTTTGAGAGGATATACAACAAGGCAGTAGAGCTAAGGAGGAGAACCAGATAAGGTATTTAGGCATGGCCACATCTGGGAGACAGCATTACACCAAGATCTCACTGAAGACATGGAAGGACAGCGGTAAAAACAAAGAGTCAATCACTCTTAGAAATCCAATACCTCTCAGCCTTATACAACGGAGCTCCCTACCACCACATATTCCCTGCAATGAAGCACTGGCCAGACTCATCAATTTTTATATACTGCCTCTTTAATTCTCCATTCCTCCTTTAAAAATCCTAGGACAAAAGACACAAAAGGGAAGAAAAGGAATATAGTTAGGAATTCTGTAGTTCTATATGATAGAATCATAAAGTTGTGTAGATTGGAAAGATCTTATAGGTGTCATCTGGTCCCAGCTCCTCCTCAAAGCCAATTAACTTTGAAGTTACATCAACTTGTTCAGAGCCCTGTCAATAAACAAGATTCATCTTTTGCAAGCTCTCTGAGCACCCATTTCAGTGTTTCATAGAACCACAGACTGGTTTGGGTTGAAAGGGACCTTCAAAGACCATCTAGTCACATCTCCTGCCACGAGCAGGGACATTTTTCACTAGGTCAGGTTGTTCAAAGCCCCATCCAACCAGACTCTGATCACTCCCCAGGGATCAGGCATTCTGCTCCTGCTTCAACCTGTTGTGCTTGGCAAAAATTTCTGGGGGGAAAAAAAATCTTTTCTTATTTAGCCAGTATTAAGATAAATTAGTTTATGGACTACTGATGCTACAAAGTAGTGGAAGAATAGAGATAAAATCACAACTCAAGAACAAGCTAATGCTCTTTGTGGCTTTCACACATGGTTGAAGAGAGGTTCTGATCAGCACAAGGCTCCCACTTACCAACCTGCTCTATTTCCACATCAGTTTCTCACAAAACATGCATTTAAGCTCTTCCAGATGTCAAGTTAAAAAACTCAGTTTTCTTCTACGCTTTGAATCTTTTGATTCCACTATTTACATTTTTCCTTATTGTCACAAGACTTGCTACCTACCCTAAAATAAGAAAAAAACCATTAAGTAATGTTAATTTAGCTCTGCCTACGGACTTTTGAATAATGAAATGTAAAATTATCAATGGTAGTATTATGAATTCCGGTAAATAGCAAAAAAAATCCCATATACGATACACCTCCCTCCTTGAACTCACAGCCCTTACAAAGACCAGGCTTTCTGGAGCTTCCCTGTGGTGAATTGGTCAAGTCCTACTAAAAGAGGCTTTCCAGTTGAAATAGGGACACAATACGCAAGATGAGTTACCAGCAGAAAAGTTCCTGAAGCTTTAGATTCAAAATATAAGGTGGAGACAATTTACATATGGAAAATTATCTTTTCAATAGTCAACTAGAAATGTCTCCTTAACCTGAATATCTAAATTTCAGAGCTACTGTACACTAAGATTCTGAAATTTAATTAGAAAAAATGTTTCGCATTTCCCATCAATGAGCAAAGCTTTATATTGAAATGCTAAGAATATTTCCTTACATAAGAAAGCCAAAGCAAACAAAGTGAAAACTCTAATCTAATCACATGTACTCCGAAAGATTTCTGAACTTTTAAACTTTCAAAGGAACTGTAAACAACAAAAACACTTTCTTGTGCAAATGGAATGTTGCTATTCCAAAGAGAAATCAGCTGGTCTAAACAACACAGTGATACTACCAAAAACTGAATTTACATCTGAGCTCCTCCAGTTGTCATCTGTACAGTAAAGTTAACAAACCACTTATTCCTCCTAACAGTGGATTTACAACACTCAATCAAAATCTGCCCTTCAACACTCTCAGCAAATAACCATTATTAAATCTGATTTGCAGCAGAAGAATTAAGGTAGCTGGGAGTAAGTCTTACAGAAGTTGTGTCAGTAAAGGGGTTTTGTGTTTGTTTTGGTTTTTTAACGGCCTTCCTATTATAACTTACAACACATCAAATGTAGACTTAGTTTAAAAGAAAACTATAATAAAAAATAGGTATTCCACAGAGAAATAGGCAGTTCATTAATTCTTTCCTTGAAACTTTCCGTCCTTTTGCAATTTGACTTTTGTAATTTTAGTTGTTTGATCTAGCATGTTAATTTGTTTTCCTCAATAAAGGCATCTAAATACATACAAGCAAGGATCTACATACACACTAACCATATTTGCAGACAACATACAGCAATAAACTACTTTCAATTTTTTAATAAGATGATTTTCTAAAAATAACTACATAGAAACAAGTAGAAAAAAGGCACAATTACCCTCTGTGTTTCATTTACAGTCTGTATAATTACTGCAAGCACATAGAACTGTTACAATCATATTATCTTCAGTTTTTTAGTCAATGTTAATTGTTAGTATACTAAAGTCAAGATGTAATTAAATCTGCAGGTGTTACACGTGTATGAAGACAGTAAATTCTCATGTTCTTTGGGGGATGGCCTGTTTTGGAAGCTTTTAAATTTTTTCTGAGCTTGCTAAGTGTATATCCACCTACACTGTCAAAAAACCTTCAAACTGCTGCTTTTCAAACATTATTACCACAAACCATGAACAGCCTCCTTTTATAATCACAGACTGATTCTCTTCAGAAGGGACCATAAAGTTCATCTCATCCCAGTCCCTGCCATAGGCAGGGACACCTCCCACTGTCCCAGGCTGCTCCCAGCCCTGTCCAACCTGGCCTTGGACACTTCCAGGGATCCAGGGGCAGCCACAGCTTCTCTGGGCACCCTGTGCCAGGGCCTCCTCACCCTCACAGGGAATAATTCCTTCCCAGTCTCTCATCCACACCTGCCCTCTGGCAGTGGGAAACCATTCCCTGTGTCCTGTTCCTCCAGGCCCATGTCCCCAGTCCCTCTCCAGCTCTCCTGGAGCCCCTTTAGGCCCTGGAAGGGGCTCTGAGCTCTCCCTGGATCCTTCTCCTCTCCAGGTGAGCACCCCCAGCTCTCCCAGCCTGGCTACAGAGCAGAGGGGCTCCAGCCCTCAGATCACTGTTGTGGCTCCTCTGGACCTATTTTAGCAGCTCCATGTCTTCCTCGTACTGTAGGCACCAGATTTATTTTGGGGGGAATATAAAAACAGAGATACTTTTTCCATAACCAAAAGCATCCTTCCAGGAATTCTCTGCATCCTTTTGAGTAATTACATGATGTAAAAAGGCAAAGACAGCTATGTATATAGATGCTTAAGCTAACTTTTGCTGAGAAGGGGAACAGTTGTGGAGAGGGAGCTATTGATACACTCAAATTGCCATAAAAGCATAGAACTACTTTTGTTATTTCACTGCTGGTTCAACAATCCCATTTTTTGCTAATTTTCTTTTGTTCTGAGATATAGAAGCTGCAAGTGATAAAGCAGACTTTATTTTAAAAAGCAAGCTTTATAAAAATAAAAACTGTTTGCCTAACTTGCTTGTTTCTGCAAATCTGCGTTTTTATTTAGCTGCAAACCGGCTATTACTTATCTACATCTAAATTTCAAATAAGACAAGGGTTTTTCTTGGCAATTTGCATCCATATTTTAGAACCAGTAACTGAAATACACAAAATCTTTCATGGGCCTGACTCACACTCATTTTTTGTTGCTTCTTGCTTTCACACTCCTAGACGCCAATTCCAAATAGGTCACTGAATACTTTGTTACTGTGAAAAGAAACTGGGTAGTTTTCAAAACCTATTACATCCCTACTTAAACTTTCCTTAGAATGCTCGATTTCTGAATATTCTAACATCTTCCTCTTCTTTGCTCTTTTTTTTTTCCCCTCCACCCTCCCCCTTCAAAAAAATAGAAAAAAAAAATCCTTCAGTGTAGATCTCACCTATGAAGATGTTTCTGCTCATTGCCGTACTCACCCAGCACTAGTACTCCTGTAATGGCAACATTTGTCACGAATGTGCCTTGTCATCACAATTTTTGTCAAAGAAGCCTCTCTTCTTAATTTCCTAACTTTACTCCAGAAAATTTTGTTCAGCCTTCTGTTGAGCTGATCTTTTACTTTTAACTCATTTCTTTTATTATAGCCATTAATAACTTGTTTAGTTACAACCATACAGAAAATTTTAGGAAGTATTATTTGCATAAATTTCAAGTACTGTGTCAACATTCTAAATTAGCCATTTCCACAAATAAATTAGGACTGTTAGAATTCACCACCACTGCCTTTTAGAACAAATAAAAAGAGCCACGATTAGGAATTAAAAGAATTTTGTATTTGGGGACTAGAAACTAGTATCCGCAAGAACTTCCTATCTAAAGTGGTATTATTTTAACATGAAAAATTAAAAATCATCCCACCAAACAAACAGACCAATCACCACCACCACAACTGACTACACAGAAGGAATTATTACTTGCCATTTTTCCTAATCTTTTCAAACTCTCCCTTAATCAACCTGTTTGTTACAACCAAAGGCACACTGAAGTGCCATTTCTTTGTTTGGATGCAAGGGTTATTATTGCTTCATAGTGAAGAAAGTATGTTCTGTATGCTAAAGAATAGACTGTACTCATAAAAACGTTAGAGATGATTAAGGATACATTTTTTATTACTATTCAGAGATTTGATATTTTCCATCTCTCAGAAAAGACTTAAGTATAGTTGGACAAACACACAAAGAAAATAAACCGGCACACTGAGTTAGTACCAACAGCCAGCACTAAAATTAAGTTTGCTGAAAGAAAGAGATCTACACCTGGCTATTGTTTCTCTTCTATTTTTTAACGTCTACAAGAAAACTCATCAAAAAGCATAAATCTTTCTATAAATTCCTCCTGATCTTCTCCAATTGCATACTTAAAGGGAGGAAATTCATGCATGTCAACTTTTCCATTTATGGAGCATTTTTCTCATTTTCCTGAGTAAGGCACTCTTTACTTCAGCATTCATCCTGATGGTTCCACAGAGTAACAATGGTCAGCTACTGGCAGCAGCAGTTCTCATTCCAACCTTGCAGGTCTAGGAGAAACTGCCCCACAGAGTAGGACTTGTTTGCAGATAACTCCCAAAACATTAAGGAGGAAGGAGCCCTTGTAACACTTGAGTGTTCAGAAGTCAGGACAAATTTTTAACTCAAGGAATGCACCTGTATTCTTAGTGGAATTGTATCTCCTTCCCAGGGTAAAGGACTTTTTTTAAAACAAGATTTCACAAGTCAGAAAGTTAGCAGGTTTAGCTTTTCAAAGCCACACATACATGTAACATGTAATACCAATCACATATTTCATCCCCTTATCCCCTGCAAAACTGGAAGCTTCTTCCAGAAAGTTTCTACATCCTTCTTCAGTCACTGGAGGCTGAGAAAGCAGCAGTCTCAGTACATCCCAGCAAAAAACATTACCTCATTAACAAAAAAACAACAGGGTTAAGCTTTTACAAAATGAAGGCTTTTTCATTAAAAGCAGCTCACATTACAGAAGCTGGCAGTACATTACAGCATTACAGGAAGTTTCACAATATCTGATTCTCCAGTAAATATTAAATACTAGATAAAGCCTCCCTATTTCTGTTATTGCAAATTACTTAATGACTGTTATTGCAAATTACTTAATGACTTTCCTAGTTCTGCTTTTTAAGTTTTTTTAATGGTTCAGAATGCTGCTCATGACTTCGAAATAGCAGGCTATTGAACCTCCCACCCTTACCTGCTCTCCTATCACTGACTGCTACACAATATGAAAATGGCTCTTTTGAACTTTAATTCACTTGATCCCTCCTGTTTAACAGATCTGCTCTCTTCATATTAACCTATTCATTCTTTGAATTTAGCAGCTGCTGGTGGTGCTCTTGCCATTCCCATAAACACTGTATTAAGTCACATGTAGTGGCTGTAACGGCTTCTCCTTCCACATTGTACAGAAAGCACTTCTGAAACCTGAGCCATTTAAATTTAATCTTATAAAATATTTTAACCAGCATGTAAAAATGATTTAGACTTTTCTTTCCTACTATCAGGGCAAACTTCACCTCTACTGACTGTAAAGTTACATTTGGGATGAGGGTCTGAAGGTCACTATTAAGACATAAGACCCCACTGTATCACCCAGCCTAGAAAACAAGAAAACTCATGTTCATCATCTAGCAAAATATCAAGTACTCCCTGACTGTGCAAAATGCCTTTCAAAGTTGCTGAAACCAATTTTGGAATTAAACTCCCAGAATACACTCTCAATTGGTTTTAAATACTCTGTAAACTGTACAACAGACATCAAAACTACTAAAGGTATACACTAAAATTACATGCTATCAAATTTATATTTCAAGTCTACATACAACGTAATCCAGAAAGAATGATAACAGTATTATGGATGTTAATTGTTAAAAGACCTTCTCAACAGCTAAACCTGAAGTCACAAAACTAATTGCACCCATGGACTAAGAATCTGTAAATTGTAGCTGTACTTAATGTCTGGCTGAAATCAGGACCTGGATACAGAATTTAGCACTAAGCCGTTCAGTACAAAACATTTTCCTTTCCCTGTATGAGTCATGCTTGTCAGAGAACTATCAGAATGCTTACTGCTACGGCTTACTTACTGTGACCAACGTGGTCAGTTCTGTGACATTGCTGTTCTGCAACCTGAAAACAGAAAACAGCTGATGATCAACTGAGTCATCAAGTAACTTTTACAAGGACAAAGAAAGACACATCAAACAGAACAGTAAAATTTATCCAAAAAAAGTATGTGAGGTATTTCCAGCAGACTGAAAGCACTTTGTTTCCCACTGCCAGATATGAAGCCATTACAAGAGGAACAGTTGAAGATAAATGTTATATAATAATACTTGGTTTGTTTGCAACCATCTGTTTACATACACATATCCATTTTACCATAACTATATTGTGAATGATACAGTACAACATGTACCCCTTCAATAAACACCGTAAGCCAAAGGAATCTGTCAAAATGCAAAAAATATCCCAAAAATTAAAGGAAAAACCACAATTTTTTTATAATGGAACCAGAGTTTCATTTCATTAGTGATGCTCTCTAGCATGCAGATTTCAAATTCTTCACATGCTATGAGAATTCAGAAGCATCTGTGTGTCAGTACACAACGCACACATATTTCACCGAAAATTTAAAACTCAAAATAATTTTGGAACACTTGTTTGGACTGTTTACGTCCCAGATTTTTTTCCCTGAGTAGATCAAGTTTTTCTAAACACCTAGATCACACACACTGTATAGGACACCGAAAACAGTAAAACAGATGCAACACTTTAATTTCAGAAAAATGTTACTTGCTATAGTTGTAGAAAACTAATACGTGTAATGATTCAGTGAAATTTTACAGCTTGGTACTTTTAAAATATCTTCTGTAGCATTAAACATGGACTTGCTTTACAAAGCTTAGAAGTGCTCTCTTCAGCTACACTGACAATTTTCACTAACCAAATAGGCATAATTGCCTACATATCAAAAATGCTAGAGTAAAATGGCATTTTAGGATTTTTCTTTGGGTTTGCCTTGATTGGGGCTTTTATGCTGAACACTTTTTCAAAAATAAATGCATACAAAACCAGGTATTTTTACTCTAGATCCTTTTCTACAGCATCACACTGCTGAGAGCATAAAGCTCACCTATCCCACAGTGGCACAGACAATAAAAATAAAGCACACTAATAAGTTTACACAAACAAAACTTCAGCCATCTACGTGAGCAAGAACTTCGTTTAGAGTTAGGCAGGGTAGATAATTTAAATCTAGGTAGGCAGTTGCATCAACAGCAGCCATAGGGTTTTTTTAATTTAATTTTAAATTGCAACCTGTAAATGCGTGGGCATTTACTCCAACTGCTTTTTTTGTTTGTTATGGCCACCAATGTCAAGTTACACTCCCAGGCCTGCCAGAAAAGCAGTAGGTATTTTTCTCCCTTGACAAAGGACAGCCAGGAACAAAACATTCCTCACAACAGTCAGTGGCAACATCATCAACCTATTAAGGAAAGGTATCATGTTTATTCTCCCAAGGGGAAATCTAAACATTGATATTCTCATTCTCTACCCTATTGCCATACTTTGACACCACCAAAAAACCCCAACCTACTGGAACCAAAACAAGAGAAAAGACAGAAGACATCACACAGTGATTACACCATTTAAACAGTGGGAGCAAAACATTTGAGAGGGGAAGCTTAAAAAAATATGTATTTTGCTACACTCTCCATCATCCTGCTGGCTGACTAGAGCCCTGAACTGTCTTCCAGAAAGCAGAAAACAAAGTCATATTTCTTAAGTTGGAAATGTGGCATTTCCTGCATTAACTGAAGCTCAAAGCTCCAGTACTTGCTCTCAGCTAAGATTCTGCACATACGTTCTACTTCTGACTACATATATTCCTGTGGCACTGCTAAGTTTGGGGTTTGCGATCAGTCCTGAAGGCACACTGAATAGTCCCCCAAAACCTGAATTTTGGGACTCAGGTTCCTGCTTGCCACTTGCCAAAAATGATAACCAGCTACTTAAGCACATGGCACGCAGGGATACTGCACAGTCACAGCTTCCTCAGCCTTGAATCAAGTCATAAAATAGTCTTAAAAACAGGCTTTACTATGGCGCCCTGATTAAAAACACAGACTGGTTTTGACCCCAGTGTCCATGTACAGAGTAAACAGGTGCCCTAAATGGAAAAGAAAGGTAAAACTCAATAGCAACGATATGATTTGGCATGAACTGAAGGAAATTACACAACACCAACTTCTCCGCACAGTAAAAGAAAAAAATACTTTAAAGGACTGAAGAATATTGTTTCAGACTACATATTCTCTTTCTTGACATAACTGCACACACACAAACATGAAAAGCTCAAGATTTATCATTTAACTGTGCAATACTGCAGTCCTTGAAACCAGTTTCTTCCTCCTCTCACTACTCCTGGTTATTCCACTGAAGTCCTCCAGAGAAGCATTTTTTTGTGGTTTATTTTTTAGATTTGTTTTTAGAACCAATTACTAGAAAGTGTAAAACAAAGTATCCTCTGACACACACAAAATCCTAATGCAATTTAAGAATAAAAGGCCAGAAATAGCCAACATTCCACACACAATGGAGAGAGGTGGAAGCTGACTATTTAAAACAAAAGAACAGAAAACTGAGACTGGCTAATGGAGAATGGGACAGTTAACGTAAGACTTATTTGTTTATTTTTAAATTTCATTATTGACTGCGCAACATTAATGTAAACTAATCAGGCTTCCCTTCATTATTTCCTTACTGTGTAAAAAGTAAAGACAAAGGAAGTTTCCTGTGTTTAATATTAGCATATAAATGGAGCTAATTAGGATTTGACTTCAGTGGGAAGACAGGGTGAGCTGAATTCCCACCTTTGTTACTCTTATCACTTTGCAAGGTGGGTTTTCAAGCAAGACTAGAATAACTGGTTTATATTCTGGCAATGGCATCTTCTCAGTTAAATCAAAACTTAGTATCTGAAAGCACTGCAAAATGCAGTAAAATGCGCAACGTTTTCATAAACCTTTGAGGGAAAACATTTTCTATCTTGATTGCAATTTCCTTATTTCTCCAATGCAAACATCCTACAAAAGATATGCTTGTCTTTTAAAAACTTAGTGTCCTTTTTAATTATATTGCAAACAAAAACTGAAAGAACACTGTTCTCAGGTTACATTCTTCCTTGTTTTCATTAGTAATTCAGGACTTGTCTGCTCTGAAAGTTCACTGTGACGGGAAAACTAATGAAGCTGTAGCATTTATAAAAGACTGAGAAAGTGAGATTAGGAAGCTTTATCAATCTGTTTCATACTTCTATTAATATTTGTAACCAGTAGTTCTTGAAAATCTTATAGAAAGAACATTTGATAAAATAGGTGGCCCTTATTCTCTTAAACTTACCTGAACATTTGAAAAAAACTGAAGCAAGTTTCTCTATGTAAGACAAGATATCCCAATTTTGGTAGTTTTAAAAGGCTTAGCAGAAAATACCTACTAAAGACTAGCACATGACAATGTGTTTATTGAAAACTTCTACTGGAATAGTCAAAAGGAAAAGAGAAGTCATGGGCCTAAAATACAGTTTTAGAAAAGTACTCTGATTTAAAAAAAACCCCACACATATTTTTATAGTTTTTTAAAAGACTTATCTCCTCTGAGGAACTCTGATGTTGGAGAACCAATCATTCAAAAAATAGATTTAGAACAAAATATCAACCCAAAAAAACTCAGAAAATGTTTAATCTGCCAAAGTAAAATGATCCCTTATGATTTTGAAAACTAATAATTCAACGGGAGTTCAGTATCTCATCATCATATTTATATATCAGTCAGTATGAAGAACATCTAAGTAACAGAAATCAAATGCTTTCTCTAGGAGTTTGGGTTCTGGGTTTAATTTCATTTACAAGATTTATGTAGTTGAGTTTTGCCTGCTTGCAATTCTCCCCCCGCTCACTTCTACAAACCAGTGAACTAGTATGGAAAGAGCACACAACTGAAAATGTCTTCTGGATCAAATTTACTTCCTTCCTGTCCCATATCACACAATTCTTCTCATAATGGATCAAAGGCTACCTTCAAATTTGGTTTCCTTCTCCAATCTTTACATTCTTCAGGTTTTCAGCCTCAAATTGTTCTTCATCAGCTTGACCCCATTTACTTGAATCCTACAATTTCTATGTTCCATACACCATTTTTCTTGGGAGCTTGTGGACCATGGGCAAGGAGTATGCAAGGAGTATGCAAGGAGTATGCAAGGAGTATGCAAGGAGTATGCAAGGAGTATGCAAGGAGTATGCAAGGAGTATGCAAGGAGTATGCAAGGAGTATGCAAGGAGTATGCAAGGAGTATGCAAGGAGTATGCAAGGAGTATGCAAGGAGTATGCAAGGAGTATGCAAGGAGTATGCAAGGAGTATGCAAGGCTTTAATTCTGCTAAACTAAAGCAGTCTAAATTCTTTCAAATCCTTCTATAAGTCTCCAGATTACTCTCAGAATCCCAGTGCATCTTCTCTTCACCTATTTTAAAAATACGCTTCCTGAATATGAATAATCCTTCTGGAACAAAACAGAAATAAACTGTATTCCAGATGAGGCCTTACCAGGACATTCCCAATGCAATAATCACGTAAGAGAACCACTAAAGTCACTGCACAAAAAGCCTCCCATTTGGAGACACATTTACCTCAGCGACTCAATCAAGTGTTGGCCCATGAGGACTCAGTGGTCACATGCTTCCCTGCTGTGCAGAACCCTTCACTGGACATAAGCTCTTTACAGCTCTTGCTGCACCTTCTAAACAGAGCAATGCAACTGTGGGGGCGGGAAGTGGGGATTCACCAAAAAAACCCCACACTAAACCATCTTCAATAAGATCTAGTTACACTTGGTCTCATTTCTTTAAGATCTTCTTGTTTCTTCCAGTCATTTGCAATTGTACATTCCTTAGGTTATTAAGTATTTGAAAGGAGAAACACAAGCTAACTTCTATTCCCCTCAAATGCCCTGTTTTCTCACACTATTATTTTATCACTCCTCAAAAAACTACCCACTCTTCACCTACATTAGACAAAATTCTAGAAGTGGCAGGAAAACTAAGGCCTCTACCCACATTTTAACTTTGTACGAATAGAATGAAGATAAGAAATGTTAATTCCATTTCACTGTACTAAGAAATCATCTTTTCAGCAGCAAAAAATGGGAGTTGTCCATTTTTATGACAAATGTCCTAAGCACAAGAAGCGAGATTTTTACAGTGAGTATAGCAGCACTGCATTATGAAAGCAGAACACAAACCCTTATGATAAGTATCCGATACTGCAGTGGGCAGACTATACCTCTCTGTTGTAGAGGAAATACAGAAGTTAGTTAGCTGCGAGAACACTGCACACAAGAACTATGAATTGGCCCCAAAATGTCTGACCGAGGCTGGCACGTAGTTCCACTGTATTTTTTTATCCAAGTAATTTGATATATGCAGCTGGAGACTTCTCTCATATTCAATTCTCGTGTACAGAGATCCACTCACGCAGAATTGCTTAGGTTGGAAAAGCCCTCCAAGACCATCGAGTCCAACTGTTCCCCCATCACTGCCAAGGCCACTGCTAACCCATGTTCCCGGATGCCACACTCACATGGCTTTTAAATGTCCCCAGGGATAGGGACTCCACTATTGCCTGTGTCAGGGTTTGACAACCCTTTCCAGGGAAGAAATTGTTCCTAATATCCAATCTCAGTCCTCCCTGGCACAAAACTGTACGATCATATCAAAGTAAATACCTTCTAGAGAGAGTCCTTATTATCCTCTGAACTGTTGCATTTCTGTAAGTCGCCATTAATTTAAACTTGTTTGTTTGGCCGTTTTCAAATACTTTAAAAATATTACTAATTCTCATACTAAAGCAATTATTCATTATTTCACCTCCAAATGCTGAAAAATCTCTGTATACACTGTGTGAAGAACAAAGACTTTCCTTTGTGCTTATTTCTCTTTCAGTGTAACAGATCACAAAAGCATAACAATTGATCGGAGGCTTTATTTAGTTCAGTAGTATTAAGAGACAAATTCAACTTCTGAGTCCTTTTTGCATTTTTCAGATGAAGCGTGTCTGCAAAGCATGCCACTTTTTTGCATCATTATCCTCTCCCTAAAATAGATCAAGCTAAAAAGCAAGAAAGTTCAGAATGCTGAGCTATGAGGTTTTATTCACATTGTTGACCATTTTGTGCAACTTGACAAGGTGAGGTTCCAACACTTGGCTACACAGAAAAAAAATCACTGTGGAAGAAACAAAAGCTGCATGGCCTGTCAAAGCTCTGTCAGCACGTCGGACACACTTATGCCATGAACCTTTCCACATCAGGACCTTTCACTGTTATGATGGCTGAAAGCAATGATGTCAACTACGACATGGTCTACATCATAATTAGGTATTTTGATCAAGATTCAAGACTTATGAAGAAACTATCTTTTAGCAAAGCTTGCCCAAAAGTGCTGAAAGGCTCTTACATTGCTTTAATTAGTTTTCATCAACTCCCACATTGTACAGACATGACAGAATTTTTCTCTGACTCAGCACTTACAGGGATCAGCAAGCACACTTAGGACTAAAAAGCATGGCCATTCTATATAACCTCCCTATGTGCCACTTGCATACATTGGAGAAACAAGAATTGTGTCAAGGCTATTCTCTAACAAGTGAGGACATGTTGGTTAACAACTCATGCCAGTAGAAAGTGAAGAAAGGAAGATTGTTGGTAAATATCTAGTGATATAACTAGCACAATACATAAGGAAAATATATCAGGATTCAAAGAAGCTGTGATAATAAAATACCTCATATCTCATTCAAGTATTGTATCTTCATTTCACAGTGTTTAGTAAAATATTTTATTTACTTTAAAAATCTTGTAGTCATCTTTATCAGTTTACATTACCACTACACTTAGATTGGAACACTGCTCTTATTAATCACAGTAAAAATTACAAGCTAATGAATCATACTGTGTATGTTTCCTAGTTACATGTCTAGTACTAGGCAGCATTACTTTTCAAAACAACCAAGAAAAATGAAAAAATGGGGGGTTTTATTACAAACAGGGGTTTGTTGGGGTGTTTTTGTTTGTTTTTTAACATTTGTTGAATTTCTGAAGTGTGTTGTCTTACCGAAAGAAGGCACTGCAGCTGGCAAGTTAACTTTAGAACCGCAAAGACCAAAGGGAAACACAGGTTTTCTTAATTTTAAAAATCATAGTATGCTCATACATATACGCAGACACACACACTCTTTATGTCTTCATATTTGCAGAAATGTTATTAAAAGGCAGAATTATAACCACTAAAAAAATAAACTGGTGAACAGATTTTATCAAATTAATACAGTAACTTTAAAATAATATATTACTCCTCTGGAACAACAAAAGGCTTTAAATTGGTTCATGTATAAATAATCAGATCAAAGGCAAAAAAAAGCTTGTATCACAAAAAAGTGATACAGTACTAATGGACATCTTCTGTTGCTTATCCCTAAATCATCAAGGCATGACATGAGTCACCTATCAGGTATATATAGTTGATTTATCAGATCACATGGTAACTACACACACGTTACCTGAAAAAAAAAAAAACAACAATTCACACCAGTGGTAAAGTCTATTCCACAGATTTTTCTAAATACAGAGCTCTGCTACAGAAGGTTCATTTCCCTGAAGCTTAAAGGCAAAGCAAATCTTGTAACAGAGACTACCACTACAAATTCTGGAATAGTGAAGTTATGTTGCTCCCTGCTAGCATGCAAAATATAGCTGACATAATGGAGATACACACACAAATGCTGTGTATTTTGCTTAGGCACAGACAAATTTGAATGGTCTTCGAGGAAAAAACAATGGAGTAAATTTTACTAAAACAAAAATCAACCCTTCTCCCTCTCCCCTCAGGTTTTGGTAAGGGAGAACTTGACAGTGTAAATATATGAAGTAATCCATCAAAAACAGAATTGAAGAGCTTCCTACTAAGCTTATAATACAACTATTTTTTAAAAAAAACCCTTTTTATTATTCTGAGGAAAAGCAGCAAAGAGAACAGAAGTTTAACCTATAATACTGGGTTCTCTGTGCTCACACAGTTCAGCATGAAGTTACTAAAAACACCTGTGTCAACATTCTCTCCTAACATGATATAGCAGCAGCACAAAAAAGGCTGTTTTGTACTTGGCATATTTGTTGATTTCCTTCAGGCATACACTTATCAAGTCCTCCTGTCTCAGGACATTGTGCATTAAATGTCAAAACAGTATAAACTAAGACATTACAGAACAACAAAAAGTTATCTTTTTAAGGATCACATTGAATAGCCTGCAATTTAATTCTCACACATTTTATTTCAATGAATCTTAGAGACCTCAGAATTTCAGAGTCTTAATTCAAGACTGTAGCAATATTCTACACTTTTGATCAAAACTCATCCCTCTGCATGCTCTCCTAGTGTCATTTTGACACAAAGTAAGTTTAAACAGTTCACCAAAACATCCTAAAATATAAAACAAGTGACACACAGAATCACAGAGTGGTTGAGATTGAAAGGGAGGCCATCTTGTCAAAGCCTTTGCTCAAGTC
This sequence comes from Orthonyx spaldingii, assembly GCA_013397795.1. Lineage (NCBI taxonomy): Eukaryota > Metazoa > Chordata > Aves > Passeriformes > Orthonychidae > Orthonyx > Orthonyx spaldingii. The sequence continues at coordinate 76,159 of VZTJ01001133.1, read as the reverse complement.
TCACTTAGAATCAGTCGCCTGGGACTGTGTCCAGATGATTTTGGAGTACCCCTAAGGGTGAAGACTCTGCAACCTCTCAGGACAACCCATGTCAGTGCTCAGTCATCCTCACAATCAAAAAGAGTTTCCTGATGTTTAGGAGGAACCTCACAGAATGGGACAGTTTGAAAGGCACCACAGTGAGTCATCTGGTTCTGCCTCCCTGCTCAAGCAGGGTCATCCCAGAGTACACAGCATGGAACCTCCTGTGTTTCAGTCTGTGCCCATCCTTGTCCTGACCCACTGAAAAGAGTCTGGCTCTGTCCTCTTTGCACCTTTCATGCAGGTATTTATAAACCCTGATGAGATTCCCCTGAACCTTTTCTCTGGGCTGAGGAGTACAAGCTCCTCAGCCTTTCCTCACAGGTGATGCTCCAGTCCCTTCAACTCCTTAATGGCCATTTATCAGATGCGCTTCCGTAGTCCCATATTGAGGAGCTCAGAACTGCACACACAACTCTACAAATCTCACCTCTGTCCTTCAGCATGTGTTTAGCTGTATTTTGAACAGTGAATTTGGTAACAACTTATGAATTGTAATAATTCATCTGGTATAAAGAATTATGATAACAACTAGTTCAAAGAAACAGAACTTGCATACCAGTTCCACAGCATTAATGAACAAAAAGCATTGAGACAGTGTTGTGCCACCAAAACAACAGACTACAAGACATCACTGGAAGTCGAAAGTGTAAAGCAAGCTAGCAATCTCACCTAGTTTAAAATAAAATTGATAATTAGGTGTGAGTTATGGGCTGGGCTGCCAGAATTCTCCACTACCCCTATTCCTTCAGTCTTGCTGAAGCAATAGTATGAATCTTGGCCACACATGCAAGGGGGAAAAAAACCCAAAAAAAATCATGTGAATTATATAGTCAGAAAATAGAGTCTAAAAATAAGGAACTACTGGCAGTCATATTTTTTTACTTCAAACCAGTGACATATATTACGTTCTTTATCATAGCATCATTCTAGTACAAAAGTAATTACAAAAGCAAAGTACTAGACATTGTACTAGGCTTCTGCAAGATGGGAAGCTAACAGCAGCATGGATTACAGCAAGCCTGAATACTCTATATGGAGTATCCATTAAAAATCTAGAACTTGTGTTTCAGACTATTTTTCTTCTGCTTCCCTACTCTTTCTAGGCAAAAATAAGCTTGCAAGTATTTTCTTCTGCTCTGCGAGCTTTCAAGTTCAGGATAAGAACACAGTTTTGACAAGATGACTTAGGAATCTGTAAAAGGAAGTTCATTGTCCACTGACTAAAAGAGAAAATAGTGTAAATAAACGGCATTAAAACCTGAGTCAAAGAGACCACTACAGGGTATGACATGACAAGAGGCCACAAACTAGCAAGTCTGAATATACCAAGTGTTTCTTAATAGAATATCCTTGACTTTTCAGCTCCTGAAGTGTGGAGCTTGAGCTCAAGAATGAAACTTCCACCACTGTTTAGCACTAACTCTGCTACTAATGGAATTGAAAGTACAACGAACAAGAGCATCAAGACAAGTGCTATGCATTTTTTAAATATTGCCCTAAGTATCAACCAGTATCTGAGTATCTCAGACAGGAAACACAGAAGCAGATTATAGTAAGATACCATGGAATAGGTTTTTGGTTTTAACAAATTGTATTTATTTAGAAGGAAAGATGGTCAAGATAAAAGTTTATTCTAAAACTTGCTTTTGGTTTGATATCTACAGATCATTGACCATTTGACCTCTGACTCTTTCTCTATGGCTCATAAAAAAAAAACAAAACAGGAAAGCAAGCAACAGGCAAGTTGAAAATTAATCATCCTGAGGGCATACTCTTTTAAAAATACAACTTCTGATTATTTCATTGACTTCTATATGTAAAATAATCTATTTACAAGAAAAAAACAATAAAAAGTGCATTCAAATGTCTTGTTTAAGAAACTAAGCTTCTCCTCAAGTCCTGTAGAAATTGTAGTCTTACACTTTTGCTGTTCAAAATTAGTTAAATTTATACTGGTCTAATGGCACCTGACTTCTGTTCAGTGAGTGAAAACATACTGAAACCTGTTTTTCAGCAATTCTATGACAACTTATTTTCTACCATCAACAGAAATTAATTACTTCCACATGCATGAACCAGAATTATTTATAATACAACAAAAGCAGCTATCTATGCAGACTTTTTAATATCTGACAAAAAAGTCTGACTCTTGCTAGTCTAGTTTACAATTTACAGGATGGCAGTGAATCTACTACATCAGTAAAATCCAGTCCACAATATGTGGCATGGCGGGGGAGGAGGGTGGAGGATACCAGACACCTCAGACACCTCACTTGCATTAAAAAATAGCTGTATCTTTTAAAACTTTGCATTTTTCACTTACATTTGACTATATAAAATAGCAAGTCCTGCTTTTATTACTTAAACAGCAAACAGCTGTCTGTAAGCCATCCATGTGACACATGCACACGATCCATTTCACAGGGCACCGGTAAGCACACAGACTTCAGTTCTGAAAAACCCTCAACTAAAATGAAAGCTCTGGAAAAGTCTGTATTATTATGTGCATGCATTTCATAACGGCAAGTTTTGATTTCACACATCAATGCAAATGTTTGTTCTCTCATGTAATACTGGAATGGAAAGATAACAAGTCAGTATGACTTGTGCTAGACTGGGTGCCCTCAATAAGAAATAATGCACACATGGGGATGATTCTAAGAAATTTTCACCAATAGAAATGACTGGATTACTTATTGCTTGTAGTTACAGATGTAAACATCATTCTAGTCATGTTACTTTAAAGTGACCAACATTTTCTAATTGAAATCATACTGAATTTATTCTGAAAACAAAATTTTGATCCAAAAAAAGTAAAATTTAGTATCCACTATCCACATTCTACCGTGCACAAAACTCATGTAGATGGTACCATGCAAAAGCTTTTTACTACAGGTTTCCTCATGTGCCACTTTTGAGGCGACTGATAAAATTCTCCTGTGAGCAGTGTTCCTATGTGATGGTCCTCTGCATTTTCCTACTGCCACAAACCAGACCCCATGAGGAGATACAAGTCCACATCAACAACCCGCCTGGCAAGGACAGTGCTGACAGCATATATACTTGTTGGACAGTGGGTACACACTGAGGAATCAGAGAACTGCTTGGGGTGGTAGTGAAGTAACACTAATACTGGCCTACCACTTCCTCAGCTGGCGGGTCTAACCTGTGCATCTTCTTCAGTACAGTGATTAATTTTCAGAAGACTGTAGAACTTCACTGTCGAATGTCTAGCCTACTTTCAGTTATGGCTGAAAAGAAATGACAAACAAAAGTTATGGCATGGAAAGGACAGATGGACAAACAGATGAGCAGAAAGCACAGCCATAAAATTTTACGTGTTGACAACGGGTATTTAAAGGGAAAGAGGCACAAAGGAACCTCCTGCATAATTAGGAGTATTCAGAAGCATTATAGTAGCAGTTGAGTTTTACCATTCCATAAACAGCATTTGAGTTCAATCTCTATTCATAGTAAAGCTGCAAATACCACCTAATCTGCAGCTCCATGGCTAACAACCTCTGCATCCATGACAATATCTACTTTAGGATCATCAAAAATCTATATTATACAGAATCTGTATTCAAAAGTGTTTCATTTTTTAATTAATGTCATTCTATGCATCACAGGCAGCTTCTTCATTGTGATACTATGTCACCTGATTAAAAGCCACAATGTTAATAGTGTACATGCATCAAAGCCAAACTTTCAAGTACAGAACAGTGTTATATTCACCTGATTAGAAGTCACATTAATAGTTCCCTTCTTTCTCTGATGACTGTGTCCAGACAACATATTTCTTTAAAAACCAAAACCAAAAATGCCCAAATTTGCAATCTGCCCAGAGAAAAACACCCTGAATTTTTACAGCCTACATTCTTCTGACCACTGTGATTCAGTATAAGAGGGGAAAACATTCTTCATAGTAGAGAAGGTATCAGCTAATGAAATGAGAAGGTTGTTGAAATACAGTAAATAATTTTGACAAGAAAAAGTCTATATTACTATGTTTTAAAGAAAAAATTATTAAAGGTATTAAAATATCATTAAGGTTACTACTGAAATCATGAAAAGAGACCAGTCACTAATTTAAGGTTAAGATTCTGCAGAACAGTTTTACATGCTTAGCTCATGTAAGTGTCAATGCCTGTTTATGAATGAAGGCAGACACCTAAAATTATCAGGATTAAGATGTGTTGACCTAATCTAACCGCATCTGAGTGATGATACATGCCCTACATGTAGTGGCAAACTTGTGCACTGGCAAACTCCGAGACCTGCTTCAGTCTCCTTCCAGGAGATGCAGGCTCCAACTCAAAGAAAGGAGATGACAACTAAACAAGCACATTTACAGAATCATCTAGATTGGAAAATACCTTTGAGATCATAGACTTCAACTACTAAACTACCACTGCCGAGTTCACAACTAAACCATGTCCCCAAATATCACATACACACTTTTTAAAAATTCCTCCATCACCGTGAACACTACCATTGCACTGTGCAGCCTGTGCCAGGGTTTGACAACTCTCAGGTAGGAAATTTTTCCTAACATCCAATCTAAACCTGCCTTGGCACAGCTTGAGGTCACTTCCTCTTGTTTCCTGGGAGCAGAGCCCGACCCCACCCCGGCTGCCCCCTCCTGTCAGGGACTTGTGCAGAGCCACAAGGGCCCCCTGAGCCTCCTTTTCTCCAGGCTGAGCCTCTTTCCCAGCTCCCTCAGCCACTCCTGGTGCTCCAGCCCCTTCTCCAGCTCTGTTCCAGTCTCTGGACTTGCTCCAGCCTCTCAGTGTCTTCGTTTTCATCACAGACCCAGAACTGGGCACAGCACTCGAGTTGCCTCAGCAGTGCCAACTACACGTCATTGCCCCGGTCTTGCTGCCACGCTAGGGCTGATACAAGCCAGGTACCCTTGGCCGTCTTCACCACCTGGGCACACCTGGGCTCATGTACAGCCACTTTCACCAGCACCCCCAGGGCCTTTCCAGCTGATCAGCCACTCTGCCTCCAGCCTCAAGCACTGCAGGGGGTTGTTGTGATCCAAATGCAGGACCCAGCACTTCACCTTACCGAACCTCATTTAGTTGTCCTTGGCCCATCAGTCCAGCCTGTCCAGATCCTTCTGCACAGCCTTCCCGCCCTCCAGCAGATCAACACTCCCACCCAACCTGGTGCACTCTGCAAACTGACTGAGGGTGCACTCGATCCCCTTGCCCAAGTTTTTGATAAAGATATTGAACAGGACTGGCCCCAATACTGAGCCCGGGGGACACCACTGGTGACCAACCCCAGCTGGATGTAATTCCATTCACCACCACCCTCTGGGCCTGGCCATGCAGCCAGTTCTTAACCCAGCAAAGAGTGCACCTTTCCAAGCCATGTGCTGCCTGTTTCTCCAGGAGAACGTTGTGGGAGACAGTATCAAAGGCTTTGCTGAAGTCCAGGCAGACACATCCACAGCCTTCCCCTCATCTGCTGAGTGGGTCACATTGTCACAGCAGGAGATAAGATTGCTCAAGCAGGACCTCCTCTTCCTAAACTCATTCTGGCTAGACCAAACTCCCTGGTTGTCCTGTATGTGCTATGTAACCATACTCGAAATTATCTGCTCTATGACCTACCTTGGCATCAAAGTCAGATTGACAGGTCTGTAGTTTCCCAGATCTTCCTTCTGGCTGTTCACTAGACAGCATCATATTTGCAAACTTTCAGTCCACCCTAACTATAACCCTCCCTAGTTAGTTAGAACTGCTGTTAAAAGATGAAAGGGGTTCAATGAGCACTTCTGCCAGTTCTCTCAGTGCCTTTGGTTGAATCCCAGACCCACAGACTTGTGCATCTTTAAGTGGCATGCTAATGGTTGCTAACCATTTTTCCTGGACTATGGGGATTTCATTCTGCTCCCCGCCTCTGTCTTTCAGCTCAGGAACCGCAAGAACAACTGGTCTTACTATTAAAAACCTATGCAAAGAAGTCATTAAGTAACTGAGTCTTTTCCTCATCCTTTGTCACTATGTTTCTTCCCCCTCCCATCCAGTAAGACGGACATTCTCCCTGGCCTTCCCTTTGTGGCTAACGTATTTATTATCTGTTATGGCAGTAGCTGGATTGAGTTCTAGCTGGGTTTTGGCCCTAATTTTCTCCCTGCATAACCTCACAACATCCTGTAGTCCTCCAGAGTTGCCTGCCCCTTCTTCAAAAAGGTCATAAACTTTCCTTTTTTCCTTGAGCTCCAGCCAAAGCTCTCTGTTAGCCGGACCAGTGTTCTTCCCTGCCAGCTCATCTTTCGGCACATGCGAACAGTCTGCTTCTGTTCCTGTGCACTGGACCCTGACTCTGTCATCCACTCTCCTAAACAGTCCAGTCTGCCCTCCAGCAGACCAGGGCAGCCATTCTGCTGAACCCCCTCCTTACTTCTCCAAGAATCAAAAACTCATGATTGCTGTGCCCAAGCCAACCTCTATTACATCACCCACAAGTCCTTCTCTGCCTGCAAACATTAAGTTCAGGGAAGCAATTTCCCTTGCTTATCTTCGCTATTGACACAGAATTTGGGAATAAAAGCACACTTTCCTGTTGAACCAAGATTCACAACTGATGTTAACCCACTGCATTAGTCTTAATGAGCACACTGGATCAGGCCACTTTCACTTCACAATCTTCTGCATTAGATTAGTTTTGTTTCAATTGTATTAATTCCACTTAAAAAATAAGCATATCTGACCAACTGGAGGCCTTAATTTTCACAATATATACAAATTACAGATAAACTCATGACTAGACTTCTTGAATTCAGCCTAATAAAATCCTTGAAAATATCACTGTGATACTAAAGCCACCAACCAGTCTTTAAAGAAGCATTTAAAAAAACCCCCATAACTAAAAGCTTTGTTGCACTAGAATGAAATGTATTTTGGTATTTTAGAATTAGCTACCTACCTATCACATATAGTCTTTCAAATTCTTAGTACTACTAATTCGCTTATTCTTGTAACAAAAATCAAACACAATATATCCATGCACAGAATGGCCAATCTAATAGTTACACCTGTTTGTGACAGTTAATACAGTCAGGCTTCTATATTTAAAAGTAATGTTGTTTGCTATTAGGAGCAATTCTGTAACAAATATAAATACAAAATGTTCTTAATTTAAAAGCTGTATTTCAGGAAGCTGATGCTCTGCTTATTAATATTACGCTGCTAACATTGACAGCATTGATCAGTTACCTGCTGCACTCAAAAAAGACCAAACCAACAAAAAGAGCAACATATTTACACTAGTTTATGATATGGTCCTAATCTTCTCTTTTCACAGGTGATCCTGAGGCAAACAGTCCAAGACCTGAATGCAGCAGGTTGCCTTTTTTACCCCTTTTTTATGTATAAGTTACAAGTAAACCAGACGTGAACTCTATGCCTCAGAGTACTACTATAACCTCCACAGGACAGACGTAGTTTCAACTTGTTTATTTACTATTCCAATGAAACACATTATCCCAAATTTAACTACAACTTACTTGCAATATTGAGCAAAAACTTTAGAAAATTTTAACTTCCATTTAAGAGAATGCCAATAACACCTATAATGACTGAATTTATAAAAATCCCTTGTTACATACCTGAAGACTAAAATTCCCAAGCAGGAACAGGGAAAGAAAGGGATATGGGAAAAATCTGTAAGGTTGAAGATAGAGTACCTAAAACTATTCTCTATTACATTATATTAAAGGAATAATGCACATTAACAAACTCAGTGCAAAAAGAGCCCGCTAAGGAACCAAGAACAAAGGACAGGATAATTATAGAAGACTAAAAAAACTGGTGAACGAACACAAACCAAAGATTATTATTTTTCAATCCTGCGAAAAAAGAAACCACACAGAAACCACTATATTCATTGAAATCTTAGGAAAAAAAAAATTTTTGCATCCTTTATTATTCCATCTACACAAATTACCAAAGACAAAAAACATCAAATATTAACAAAACTCAAATTAACAAAACCATAATTAACAGGAACTTATTCAGAACAAAGGTCCATCTACACATTATAAACATTTCAAGAAAGAATAAAAGTATATATTCTTCTTTCTAAAATCAGAAATACGAAGATTTAACAAACGTAGCACTGCAACTCAATCACCATGTTCAGCAGCACCTGATAAACACATCTTCCACTAATCACTCTAGGTGTATTTTCCTCTCCATGGCATCCAAGGATGATTCCACAACCTAATGCAGTATCACTGGATTTTGCTTCACCGGGTTATTTTAGTTCCACTACTACGTGACCCAAAAATTTCTATTTACTATTTCAGGCATGATTTTCTTGCCCAAGCTGAAGCTTCTATATACTCTCATCTCATATGGAAAGTGTTCCAAAACTGATGATCCCTTTCATTTTTATTTGCTTTTTATTCTACTTGACAGGGTGACCTGAATTAATATGGTGTTCTAGATGTTTTCTGGTATGTCCTTTGTTTTCCTCTCCCAGTAACATGTCAAACTGATGTTTTTGACAGAACTACGTGTTATGACTCCAAATATCTCTACCTGATAGCAGGTAATTAATCTAGAACCTATCATTGTTTAGTTCATGTTATACTTCCTGCTTCTCTCTGCTCCATGTGCATTATTCAAATTTACAGAATCAAGGCTGGAAGTCCAACCATCAACCTATCACCACCCTAACCACTCCTAAACCATATTCCCAAGTGCCACACCCAGATGCCTCTTAAACACTCCCAGAGACGGTGATTCCACCACTTCCCTGGGCAACTTATTCCAGTGTCTGACCACTCTTCAAGTGAAAAGGTTTATTTTTCTAATAACTTACTCTTAAGTCTGCATGTGGCTGCTGTTTTTTTCAGAATAAAACTTATTTATTAAGAATAAAAATTATTTATTAGGTCTGAATTTCAGCAAACAAAAATCTATAAAGTATCTGGTGAATTCATCCTGAAAGTGAAATTTTCTTACAAAACTGGGTACATACTTGAAGTATGTCTGCTGCCCTTTTGCCTACATAATGCAACATTTCAGAGTCAGCTTTGCATTTTTTCTTTCTGTAAACACTAATACGGATGTTCAATAAACAAGGAATATCTTCACTCTTATTAGATATTGCAATGGGATAGGTGACAGGCAATAGGCTCAGGGCTACAGAGACCCAATCACCACACCAACAGAAAAAGAAGTAACTGCCTTTTTAAGGAATTGAAGACACCAAAATAAAGGGCCAATTATATCCTTTTTCAGGGCAACAGTTTAGGTTTGGATAGTTTTGATGTGAAGAATGTGCATTAACTGATTCTGTGAATGCCTTTCTACGGCTAGTAAGCCAGGCAAACAGTTCCCAAGTACCAGTAATTTACTTGTCATCCTACTTTTTTCCTCCAAGTAAACCATCACAGACTTTAGAATTTAAAAATATGAATGAAAAAAAGGTGACAATCAGTCATATCAGCAACTATCAGTTCTCGCCAAGCCAGAAAACCTTTCAACTCAGTCCTGGACCACTGTATACCCCAAACCAGTACATGAATCTTCACTTCTACCCTTGACATTCTGAGATAGTAAGCAACATCAGTAACTCAGGTAACTTCTCTAAACTCTTCCTGTATTTCTGTTAGTTCTCATCAGCCTATCTATCAATCTGTCTAATGCTACACTTAAAATGGGGTCACTGTACATTTTCTGTAGGCTAAATCCTAACATAAAAAATGCAACTTTTCCTTCCAAAAATCAAATACTACATAGTTAAAATATTCTTCTGAAATATCTCTGAAAAAAGAAAAAAGAGTATCTAAGTGTTTGCCACTGCATTCCATAACCAGAAGTTCTGGCTTAACATATTACAACTTGCAGTGCTATTTTTGCCCAACAATGACAATCTATTGTTTCTGGATTGCTTTCTCTGTCATGGGTCTCCCCCAAAAGCTAGCATATGATATTTTTCAAAAAAATCTGAAATTACTGTTATAAGGAATCAGACTGAAAATCTGACACTCAAATAGCTCTTTAAAAGGCAAGCTAACTTTTGCAGAAAACTGCAAATTATTTATTGATTTATAAATCACTCAATTTAGATATATTGAAACAGACATTTGTAATGGGCTGCTAAGTAAAGAATAAGATTTTGTATTTATATTAAATAGAATATAATTAACATGAAGGATTATACACAACACCTACCTCTCCTTGCACTCAAACCATGTATATTATTGTCTATGCTGCCAGAAGCAACAGAGACAATAAATATTGAAGAATGAACCCTTCCTTCAGTTCAAGTTTTCTCAAAATTAATAGAACGCAGGCTAGTTCTGTTGAGGTCAATGTACGAAGCAAAAAAAGTAACGCAGCTTGACCAAGCGATCTCACTTACTGGCATTTCAAATGTCTCCTAGAAATATAACACAGATCATTCCTTAAGATGATTGCTTGTCTATTTATTTTAAACATATTGCAAGGTACAAAAATTTCCACAATTATAAAAAGTAAGCATTTAGAGGCCAAGAAATCTTTAAGAAGTGATTGTCCTTGCTACATGGCTGTTTTAACATAAAGTCTTTACACTATTTACAGATCTCTCAGAAAATGTAATTCATTTCCATGACCAAAAAAAGACTGCAGGCTACATTTAAACACTGCTCTGTATAAACCACTTATCAACACAATAAACTTTGCAATATGCTGTATAGCTCTAACATCTTAACTGCTAACACTGAAAATTTACTGGCATCTGCAAGAGTCACAAGATTATAAATTTACCTCAATGATAATCGGAAACAGGTTGACATAGAAAAACATCTCCCAAAACCCAGGCAAGTATTTCAAGCTGCTCTGTATCTTACTCACATATAAATAAAAGGGAAATGACCTAGTATAATCTGTACCTTTCAGTTCCTAACACAGGGTGAAAAAGGGCATTTTACAACTGACTGCACTTATTGGTGCACTTAACATTACATTTAACCTAAAGTAAGTGAGAGTGACTTCCTTCCTTCCTCATACGTCCTTTGACTGTTTGTACGATGAACACACTTCTTTTTGCAAATCATAAAAAACTAGTTCAAAACTAACCCCCTGGATAAGGCTCAACCATGGAATCAATACTTCCCACTCTTGTTCAAAAACACATTTGGTTCCATGAAGACAACCTAGTATACCTCTAAGCCTTAAAGGGGGAAAACCAGGCCTGAAAACCACTCCTAGAAAAGAAGAAAAGAGAACTGCAGAAAAATATAGTGCTAATATCACAATTAAATGCCAAACAATAAACAACCCTTACTAAGTTTGTTGTCATTTTAGTAATAAATTCTTTCCATATGTATTTTTCTCTTTTCTGAAATTTACTTCTCCAAACACTCTTACGTGCATTAAGCAGCAAGTAAACTATACAAACCCTTTTAATATATTTTTGATTTGGCAAGTTGTTGGCAAGTTAAAACAAACAAAAAAGACGTGAAGAACACCAAACAGAAGGACTCCAGTATGCCATCAAAATGGGGCATGCTTGTTTTGTGTTCAAATATATACCCCTTCTAAAACGCTATCCTCCAAATCCTTCTCCACTACATTTGAGGTACGACCAAATCCAAGTGCATTCTCTACTACGCTGCCAGAAAGGCAATAATTGTTGGAATGTATTGCTGGGTTTTTTTCAATAATCCAGAGTATTTCACTGCCTTTAGTCAAGACTTGGGATCTCAACTTTCTTCCCATTTCTCACGCTTTCTTTGAGACAGTACCTTTTAAATATGGTCTCTGTTGACAACGCAGTGAAAAAAATTCAATCACTGTCTGCTGTTAACCAAGTGTCAGTGATTACTAAGAGGAGGGTGGGTGTGTAAACACCCAAAATCAGAATATTCTGCATTGGAAGAGACCCATCAGGATCATCAAGTCCAACTTCTGGCCTTGCCCAGGACACCCCAACTATCCCACCCTGTCCCTGAGAGTGTTGTCCAAACACTGCTGAAGCTCTGGCAGCCTTGTAGCCATGACCATTCCCTGGGCAGCCTGTCCAGTGTCTGACCACCCTCTGAGGGAATATCCTTTTCATGATATTCACCTAAACCCACCCATGACACAGCTCCAGCCATTCCTTCCGGTCCTGTCCCTGATCATAGCAAGCAGAAATCAGAGCTGCCCCTTCGCTTCCCCTCATGAGGAAGCTGTAGACCCCAATGCGGTCTGACCTGTCTCCTTTTCTCCAGGCAAAACAAACCAAGCGACCTCAGCCATTCTTCACATGGCTTACCCTCCAGACCCTTAACAATTTACTTCTTTAGACTCCTGTGTAAGGTCATTTCACTGAAAGAGCCAAAATGGGAGTGTCTATTGTTTCTAATATTAGACTTGGTAATTAAAAAAACTTCAAAACCCAAACAGGCATTCTCCTCGCTGCTTTGAAAGCTCCTGCAATTGTGCTATAAAGAAATTGTTTCTGGCATTGCAACTGCTGTACAGGTTGGGTCCCCCAAGGACCTATTGAGCACTCTTCCATCTTGCTTTTCTCCTAAACCACACAGCTGTAGTCTCAACAGTTATCTCTGATCTAGCTCTTTCTTCAACATCAAAAAGAAGCGTGAGGTGCTAAGGGTAACTCCAAGGAAGAAAAATGATCAGAGATGCAATGGAAAAATACTGGTTTGCATTTCTCACAGTTTATCCTTTTTCAATTGCTGTAACTACTCAGACAAGACCAGAGCTGTAAGGAATGATAACATCTTTTATTAAATCAACTCATACAGCTTGAAAAACTAGACTCTTTCAGGCATGTATGTTTGATATTTTTATCTCGCTGACTAACACGGTAAGAAATCCCCCTTAATGGCTCCCCATTTTCCTGGATCCATACATATGAAGTAAGAATTTATTTACAACTTTCCTCAGCAACACCTTCTCGTTACATGCCAGGTTATAAATTAGCAACAAGTTAGTAACTTACAACATACTGGATCAAAAGATATATGGAGAGAAGAGATTTTGGGCTCCCTTTTAATTCCACAAGAACTAAGGATGTTAGGAAAACTGACTTTTATAGTAGAAAATATATTACTCCGTAGAAATGTTCCAGCCACTAGGGCAAACAAAAATACAGAAAAGTTATTAAACTTTTCTGTATAAGCTTGATTTCTAACCAAAAAACAAAATTGGATGGGGGGAGATCAACTTCACATCACAGCTTATATATATATTAATAACTAATATTTCTAAGTATGTACTTTTCACATTATAATGATAGATAAACATACCTTTATAAGAGTACAGTCATTCCTGATACATCCATTATTTTCTCCACAGGATACTCAACAAGACTGCTTACTTCTATTTTATTACACCTTCATTATGTGTAATACAATCACATTTTGTAGTTCTTGGTTTTCCTCCAAAAGCACTGGGTATACAATTCATGAAAACCACAAATTTCAGCAACTACAGTGTTAGCAAAGTAATACTGGGTAAATCTAACAAGGATTTCTTATTCAGAAGAACAAACGTTACAAAAGGACTACAGAGGTTGGCTGATGTCACTTTTTTAGTCTTGACATAACAAGATTTCGTGTTTAAGATGTATGTCACTGCTCACCCTTACACCTTGTTTCTTCAAACCTCAGAGTGCAACATTTTATTTAGCATTTAGTTAAAAATAAATAGTACTGAGTTTATTCTACAATGCAAGCACAGCTAAAATGAAGGGCCTCTGTGGCTGCAGCGACTAGATTTCAAATGCAAGTAGATCAATTAAAAAAAAAGCTCAAGCACAGTCTCCACGTGTAAGAAGAATGGTTTATAATAGCTTGCAAACGCCTATGCACTTGCTGTAACCAGCTGTTCTTAAATTATGAATATGCAACCAATTCATGTTAAAGCCAAATCACAGCACCATTTTTACAGGGAAATCCTAGCAGTTTTTTGCTTGTTCCACGTATTAGTTCTGTTTTAAGTAACTTCGGAACAAATAGGACCAAACTATTGGCATTTCATCACTAAGTCCATTAGCACAGCAAGGGTTGTCAATCTTTACAACTCTCCTACAACAGCTCAGGCAATACAACAATGATCTCAAAGCAAAAAAAAAAAACTCCACAGCATACACGCAAGCCCCTTTGCCAAGCTTTTGCTTCAGCCAATCAGCCAGTCTCCCCTGACCTGCTTGAAGGCTTGCATCAAGCTTCAAACAGTTAAAAACATCAATCATAAAAACAAAGACAGGACACTGAATTATACAGTATTAACCTCCAGGGTTTGCATACAAAGACCTAAGACTTATTTATGTCCTAGCACGTTAGGAGCTTCAGCACACTGTTCTTTACACCAAACTAGCTGCCAATTTGGTGAACCTTTCTGCCCTCAGCAGTACAGTGTTTTTGATTAATGAGTGCATGCTTGTGGAAAAGTGAAAGTTTTCCACTAAAAATGGGGCAAAATCCACACAATTATGTCCCTGTCCACCAATGGACCACTGCAATAACTTTTATCCAACTGGCTTCCTGTTGCAGAAAGACTGAGGGCTGAGGAGGGGCTTGTGGGATTATTGTGCTGATTATACTTGGATACTACACACCACTCTTCTAAAATAGGTGCCTGGTAAAATGCACTGAATTGCTTATTGAAGAATATTTCAGTATTAGAAAAACATTAATTCATTAACACAAAGTGATTAATAAATAGGGTCACAATCCAAAAACATCTATGTACTCAGTGAAGAAAAAAATACTCTCTAGAAGATTTCAAGGTTTTAGCCTCTCACCAAATACACTCAGGATTGAGGTTCAACCTCAAAAACAGCTGGCAGATTATTTTGTGCCTGTAAATCACTGTATTAAATACTCTAAAGAAAATCTACCTTACACTTCCTGTAATTTACAGAAATAAGAATACACTGGTAGGGTATTATTGAAAAAATGAAAATTCTTCATTATCCTTTTCAACAATTCCAGAGTAGAACTAAGTTCTGTGTGAGGCTCCAAAATGACAACAGCATTATCTGACATCACTGTATTATTTTTAAATGTACCTTTTTTCCCAAGGCTTTATACTGCAAACATTACCTGCAACAAATACCTAAACTTAGCAGTTCCGCCCATTCCAATGGCACCATTACTACCGTAAAGTAGTAGAACAATTTTTCAGGTAGTTTATCTTTACATTTTTAGTAGTTTGAATTTTAAGGTTTTGGGTGATTCCTCCCTCAGAAGCCAGAAAAATCTCTGCAATCCCTTTTTGCAAACTACCAAGGCTTAACCCATTCAGCTCTTTACAATGCCTGACCTACATGAAG
This sequence comes from Orthonyx spaldingii, assembly GCA_013397795.1. Taxonomy (NCBI): domain Eukaryota; kingdom Metazoa; phylum Chordata; class Aves; order Passeriformes; family Orthonychidae; genus Orthonyx; species Orthonyx spaldingii. The sequence goes on along the minus strand of VZTJ01001133.1, from coordinate 60,784 downwards.
TGAAAGGAGTTTTATGTCCTTTACACACAGAAAACAAGACATTCAAGAGGCCCTGAAGGGTGCGAGTAGCAAGGTAAAGGGAGAGAATTCACATTAAAGGGAACAGGCATCATACAGGCGCTGGCAAGTCCAGCACACCTTTTCCTAAGTCCATACTTTCAGAGACTATGTTTGAAAGATCATCTATCACTAAGCAAGATTTTAAAATGTATAATTGTTTTGACATTGGTCTTTTTTCCAGCGATCTGAAAGAGATTGATAAAAAAAAGAGAAGAAACTGGTATTAGGAATTCCATCAAATGCACAAATTAATTCCGTTAAACTAAGCTGGGAAAACCCTTGTATCCTTGTTCCTTGTTGCTACATTAAAAAAAATTGAAACAAGCATTAAGAATTCCTCACTCTCCAAGAGTGTTCTTTTTACCTGGTGTCTCATTAGATGCCAATATCACAAAACAATAAATCACAATTTCTTCACCCCCAAAAAAGAAACAAAACTCTAATTTATACCATAAAATTACTATTTTTATTTTTATTACTTATTTTCATTCAAATCTCAAAGGAACTTGTGTATCGGACTTTAACAAAGTATATTTGGTTTTTTCTTTTTAACGAATGGCTCAAGACCACGGCACTACATAACAGTAAATTTAGGCCAGTAAAGAGCTTAAACACTAAAGAACTTGGATAAGAACTTAACACGCTAATAGGTGAAACTGTGTGCCAACAGGATTATATGTTCTACATACCTTTTCTCCACTTAAAACTGTATGATTAAGAAACAAAATAAAAGCAAAATACTGCATCTTGCCTGGCCCTTCTGCACAGGCTGAATGAATACATTGTCCCAGTTTTGTTTAATGACTACATGCATTCTGCTTACCTACCCGTAGCAATTACTCTGTGGAATAACAAAGCACTCATTTCCATTTTCAAGGAAACAACTACCCGGCACACTACAGATTAAAGTCAGCAAAGACAGCTCTTTCTTCATCCTCTACCACCAACTACTTGTGATGCTGGTAAAAGATTAAACCCGTCCAGAGTGCTTAGCTCTGTAACAGTGAAACTAATACAGTCTCACCTTCATAAAGTACTAAGAAAGACAAACTAAAAAACTAATGTGAACCTACTATTTTCCTCACACATATGTGCTGGTGATTCCTTAATGATTTGTTTGTTGCTATTTACAATAAAAATGGTTTTAAAGTAAAAATGTAATATAACAAAAATTTTTTTAAAAGCATAGATGTCAGTTAAAAAAAGTATGTTTAATTTTATTCTGTGACGCAGTGGGGAAGGTCATCTGTACCTAAATTTCAAATACTGCATAATGTTCTTCAATACAAACTTTCTGTTTCTATAAAATACGTTGACCAACATACAGTTAATACTTTTTGTCCACATTCAGAATGTTGTAAACTATCAAACAATCACAAAAATCACTGATAACTTTGACAACTGTTTCACTGTTTCTTGTGGTGGCAATTAACAATCACAAACTAGTTTATAATGTGGCATGACATAATATACTGAATATACTGTACTAAAACTAAATTAACTCAGAAGCTGAACCACACTTGTGAGAAAACTGGTAGACTATGGGAATCTTCCTTGGGCCAAATTATCTAACTGATAAAAACACTAAGTACCACTCCATTAGAATAGTCTGTTTATTAAAAAAAATTTCAAACATTATTTACACTACTGGGTTTTATTTAAAGATAGCTATATATTAGAGTCTGGGAGATGGATCACAGTGAAGGGATTTGAACGCAAAGTGTTCATACAGCGAAACCCTAAATGTGTCAGAGGGAGAGAGGAGAGGAAGGGTGTAGGAAACTGCATTGTTGGTTCTACCTCCCAACAATCAAGATCTCCTATTCCCAAATATGCCATTGTAAGAAAATCATACAACTAACGGCAATGAAGTATTCCTTTCCCTTATTGTGGGATATGAGATCAAGTGCACAAGTTTCTTTTTATTTGCAGCTCTGATATTCCCGGTCCTGCATAGGAACAGATAAGTAGCAACAAAGACCTTAACAATTGCAGTTCAAGCTGGGAGGGACTGTTCTGAATTCAATGACACCACTAATGGCTTCTTAGCAGTTTCATGAAATCAACCAGCTGTCAAATCGATGCATCAGAAGGAACAGTTATGCACTCCCATAAGAAAAAGCAACACATCAGGATGTTTTGCAAAACATCTGCTCCTTTACACTGCAGTTCTACAATGCACATGCAAACAAAGAAAACATGAAAAAGGGCAACAGGACCTATAAGTAAAAGCTCCTATTACCTTCTGATTTGCATTTTAAGTGTCTCCCAAAAGAGACAAAAAAGTCAGTCTTGCAGAACTTTCTTCTTAAAATAAAGTCAATATAAAGATTAAACAAATATACTAAAGTGGTCAATCAATGTTTTTTCCCTCCATGATATAAAGAGATTGCTAGTTCATCTTTTGAAAATGCAAAACATTTTATTACATGTTCAAGAAAATCAAGTATTTTTCACCAAAAGGTACGAAGCAGGTATTCAGTTACCTTTCCTCTCACACCAGTCAAAAAATTTTACAATGGTATTGACAACCTACAATAATCTTAAAAACAATTACCTTTTTGCAGGAACACAGACCTATAAGGAACCCAGCACAGTGGAATTTAGTTTAAGGAAATATTTTGGATGAGAAATACCAGTATGTAATGGTTTAGGAATGGCATTCTCCAATTCAGTGCTCCCACTGAAACAATGTGCTACTCATTCGCTCCCTCCCTTTCTTCAGGATGGAGAGGAGAATTGGAGGCACAAAAGGCAAAGGTCAGGGTTGAGATAAGAACAATTTACTGGAAACAGCAATGAGATAAAAAAACAAATAGTAATAGCAACAATACCAATGACAGAGTGTACAAAAAAGAGTCCAACGATTCTCACGGAAACAACAGTACCCTAGGTTCACTTGGAAGAGAACCCTTCTCTCCCCAAAAGGAAGAGAGTGCCTTGCCTCCCCTTCCCACCCCAAACGACAGAGGTAAGGTGGTCAAAACTACTGGGTCCTGACCATGCCTCTCCTGACTACTGCAAAAATTAACCCTGTCCTGGCTGGAACTAGACCATGGTATCACAATTCCAGTTTATTTTCAATACACAATAGTCACAAAACCTTATACTGTGCCATCCAGAACAGGCTTTGGATCAGGAATGAAAAAGAAACAATACCTGATCCTCTGAAGAAGTATTTTTTACTCTCCAGAGAGTTCTGTTTATGAACGACTTCATCACAAACTGATATGAATACTCCCCTTGCTTACAGGAATTGGTACAACCTATGATTAAACAAGTATTGCCTGCTTGAAGCAAGCACAACATTTCTTGAACACTGAAGATTCCTTAACAATTCCTAGTGCTTTCCCTACACATACTTTACAAAAATTACCTAGGCTACCATTTTCTTATCATTATGCAGTTTATTGATTTTGCAGCATGTTGACAAAAACATGTATGTAGTTGATTATGAGATGCCAGAGCTATACCATCATTTTCAGAAACCACTTATCCTCTGCTGCTCACCATTTACAACCTACCCACTCTTCTAAACCTTCGTTGCATTTATAATTTAAAATCACCTGTTGTACATGCTTTCAACTATTTAAATGTTTTCATTTACTCAGCATTCACACAGATAGCAAATAGCAAATCCAACCACACTTCCTGATGCATTTAAGAAAGAAAAACAAAGTAAGCATCTGACATTTGTTCTAACATAACCTTAAGGCTTTCAGTACAGCATTCAGTACTGACCTAGACAGAAAGAAAGTCATGATGTACAAACAGCTATTCTTATTACTTTCTATGTTAACTGTTGTCAATACTTTTCCCAATCCTGGCGACAAAGAAATAGCAAATTAAATACAAGCAGTTTCTTGTTCTCCATAGTGCAACTTTAAATATGCCGCAAGTCAAACAAGCATAGAAAGAATGGAAAAACAGAACTTTACCTACAACAATTATTCCTTATCAAGTACACTATGTTTCACTAAGTCATGTGACCAGAAAAACTTTCATGAGATTAAAAAAAAAAGCAATTGAGAACCAAATTAACAGAACAGTACCTTTTATTGTTCTGTCTTTCACAACAGCTAATGCAAAACTTGTAGTCATAGGAAAAGAGATTTGTTGTTGAGTTTTGGATAAGGGGTTGTTGTGGGGTTGGTTCTTTCAATGAGTTTAGTATAGTTGTTACGTTTAGTCACACACATTATACAGTACCTGGAACAAAAGCCAAACTACATGTAATATTTATAGGTACTTTCCAGACGGAACCTTTTAATAATATAGCTTAATAAGTTTGTTGCTTCCAAACATACCTACAAGTCTGTCATTTAAAAATGGAGGTCTGTATTGCCGTGTTCCTCATGCCAAGAAGACATCGTTTATTTCTCAGGGAAGATCCTGTACCAAGTGTTTTATGTAAACTTCACATCAGATTACTACTTGCCATAAACAAAAACAATGCAGATCTCCAGATAATTTTGTTATTTTACATAGTAACTTCAGAACCGTTTTTTAAATAACAGAACAGTTAAGCATTACACATTAAATACAAAGGCCAGGGCAGAAAAAGGCAGGGAGGGATAACCCAAAAGCACGACTGTTTTCCTGTTATGAAACCAGACACCAGATAAATAAGCATATTCACAATGTTCCCTGTACGTGCACGCTCAACTAGGAACCTTTCTCTTTAAAGTGCGGTATACAACACGTTAAATCAGGAATTCCAGGGGAAAGCACAGAGTCTTGGAGAAAAATCCCCTTAAACTTTACATGACGTCACTAGCTGTCCCTGTAACGTTTCCTAAACTTTGATGCTTATCCAGAAGCACGTTCAGGTTTTCTACTCTTTCCCCCCTAAAAGAGACGGTCAGACTTTGGAATAAAAATTTGCCCAAGATGGCGAAAGGCTTGTTGTTTAGAGGGCAGAAAAAATGGAGGATATTGTAATATACACAAAGGGATAAATTTCAACAACTCGGCCCAGCGCTGCAGCTGCTTGTTTCTCTTTACAAGGCCAGGACACGCACAAAGCCGCGGGCAGAGGGGCCCGCAGCGAGCCGGGTGTGCGGAGCGGCGCCCGCTCCCGGCCCGCGCCGCGCCGCGCCGCGCCCCGCACCGCGCGGAAGGGAGGGAAGGAGGCAGGGAGGGAGGGGAGGAGGCAGGCAGCGCCTGCCGACTCACCCGCGCGGGAGCGGGGGCTGCGCGGGCCGGGGCCGCTCGGGAGGGGCAGCGCGTGCCCCG
>VZTJ01001133.1:0-45180 GCA_013397795.1 Orthonyx spaldingii | reverse complement strand
CATTAAAAGCACTCCTCCTGCTCCTCTTTCTTCAGGCATCGGCTCTACTTCTCTCACTGACTTTGAGTCTTTATGCTGTGTTTCTGTAAGTGTCCTCACTCTTTCTCTGTCTGTGCAGGGGAGGATAGGTGTCTGCAAGTTTCATGTGGGTAATGAAAGGGTTAATTTCTTTCTCAGGCCTCTGCGGCAGTCTCATGATCTTTGCCGGGTTGTTTAAAGAGTCTGAGCCGGGCTGCAGAAGCAGTCAGTCAAGAGTCTCATTAGCCTCGCTCTGCGAAGCTGGCCCGGCCTGGCGGGGCCGGCCAGGCCCGGGGTGGGGGGGGTGCCGGCCTGGCCCAAGGTGATAGAGCAGGGCCCGGCCCGAGCCGGATGGAGCTCGCCCGGCCCCTGCCTATTTTCCCAGCTGCATCCGAGCCGGAGAGCTCAGGCCAGGTCTTCCCCCACGCTCAGCTGCACTGCTGCTGCAAACTCCCTTCCAACCCCCCTCTTCCCCCCTCGGGGCGGGGCGGGGCGGGGGAAGGGCAAAGGCCCACTCTTACCAGAGAGAGAAGCATAGGACTTGCTTCTCTGGCAGCAACAGGACAAGAAAAGGGTTTTTTCTCAGGTGCCTCTCTCTTAAATATGTTTTTTTTCCTGCAGTCGGAACAACTTTTAATTGCATTATATATATATCAATACTCAAAACTAGCTGGTCACTGGCTCTGTCTCTTAGGAAGTAAGGTGTACTGCTTCCTGCAACATATGTCACTTGCAAGGTTGACCCTTCCTGGGCAAACCCACGACAGCTATGCATTATTTTTCACTAATATGTTTCCATTCACTCTACCAGAGTTCAGTTAAAAATCTGGGATTTTATTTTCCCCAGTGTCAAATATATTAGTTCCATTCTCTGAGCCATCCTAACTTCCACTGATTTGTCTCAAGTTAAATGAATTGACNTGACAGCTATGCATTATTTTTCACTAATATGTTTCCATTCACTCTACCAGAGTTCAGTTAAAAATCTGGGATTTTATTTTCCCCAGTGTCAAATATATTAGTTCCATTCTCTGAGCCATCCTAACTTCCACTGATTTGTCTCAAGTTAAATGAATTGACAAAAGTAATCTGAGTTTTAATTTCTTTGCCCTACTTCTGCTGAATAGTATTAATTTTATTGACTGATACGAGGTCCTTTCGTAAAAGTGTGAGTTCTGTAAGCACACCAGAGGTATTTACTATTAGCTATTAAGTTACTTCTTACTTTCTTCAAGTCCAAATATTAGTTGTATTTCAACTAGGACTAAATTGAAAGCGCAGCACAACTAGTGCACTAACATCTTAGGTCTTGAAAGTCTGACTTGATGCAGTCAGCCCTGGAAATTAAATCTTCCACACCTGCCCATATGTTCTTAATTTGAGTGGACATGAATTGGTGTTTGTGAGAACCTCTTTAATCTGATCTGTTTGAACAGCCATCACATTCTGTAGTTTAATTTATGTGGAATCATTGAATGGCTTGAGTGACAGATCATCTAATTTCTCTGAATATTAAAATGTATGCAGAAGAGTAAGTGCAGCCACTCAAAATTCCAAATTTCCCTCTTTGAATGTTTGAAAATCCACACTAGAGGACAGTACTGGGGTTGTTTATATGTACAAGAGCTTCATCACAAAAGACAACTACAATATTGATGCATATGTCTAATAACACTCCAGGGCAGTAGAGATTTGGATGGTCAAGAAAGAAACATCTGGCTTCCTAAATTCTGGGTGGCAGCTGTAAAACAAGAAAGAAAGAACAGACATTTGGAGGGGAGCAGTGAAAATTGACAGCTTTGGTTCATATTGTATCGGTTTAAATTTTTTGGAAAACTGAATAGACAAAAATCTGAGATTCATCCTTCTGAAAGGGACTACAAAGTTGACAGCTTTGTAGTCAGTCATCCATGGAGCTGAGCAGGTATAAGGACTGAAAATGAACATATATTATAGAAATAATCCTGTACTACTTTATGGGCCTTACATTTTACTATTATAACAAAAATTGTTTTCAAGACCACACAGACAAGCTCTCTGAGCTAAGAATAAACAGAACTAAAGCTGCATATGTGACATCAGTTTGGCCTCTTTGTTTTCATGAGCTTATTATTCTAGTGTAGTTTGGTGGGGTATTAGGGCAGTAGACAAAGGAGGCAGTTGTCTATTCAATTCCTGAGCCAGTTGCTGCAGAAGCTGGACCACAGAATGAATAAAATATTGAGTTGTTGGTCTTTAAGTTAAGGAAAATGAAAACCACACAGGAGAGCAGGCTTTCTGTCTCAACCTCTGACATGAAATGTTTTTTGTTAAACTGAATGGTCAGTAATTAATCTTTATTACCTAAATATACAGTCTGACCACCTGTTTTCTAAAAGTATAGGGTATTCACCAACTTCAGTTCACAGATATTTATTTTTTGAGCAAAGATCTTCACCAAACACAGGTGCTTGTCCTGAGCATCCAAACTAGTCAAGCAAACTTAGCAAATACATATTTGAATATGTCACATGTGAAAATGGATAAAATCATTCATAATACATATAAACTAGCATGCCAAATCAGGACTACTTATTCCAGAATCAACTGTCACATAAACATGGTCTCATACATGGCCTAATGACTATATTATAAAGAATTGGTTTAAATTCATGTCTGCTCTTGCTCCAGATTAATTTTCACCTGAAAAAAAAGAATCATTACTTATAGCCTACTTCTTGTCTCTGAATTGATAAATTCCTCATGTGCCTTAATAGCGTGTACTTTACTACCATAAAAGAAGTAGAAACTTGTTGTCCTTCTTCATTTTGCACACAGAAGCAACTATGATACTCTGGCTTTGTATGTTGACTTCAGTTGCTTTCCAACAGAGCAATTGATTTACAGTCAATGCAATAACAAACACATGAAGATTTATTTAAAGTATCTCCTTGTAATCTTGTAATCTGATCTGTACTGCCATTGCTACAATTACGCAGCAGCAGTTTGAGACCCATGACTTGGAGAGGTGTTTCATTAAAGATTCCTGTTCTCAGAGTGCTGGCATTTTTGACAGAATGATTTTACTTATGCATCTCAATCGAAAGGTGATTTTCATTACTGTTGCTTTGTGGCAAATTAAATAAAAAATATTTTGTCTAAGTCCTCATTCTGTGAAAAGATAGTGAATCTATTTTATTTTGTCACTAATTTCAGGAGTATTTTTGTCTCTATAAATCAAACATTTGGTCTTTCATAAGCTTAGTTCTTATTTAAAAATCCAACTTGTTCAAGGAAATTGAATTTAAAAATTGATATTTTAGTCTAAAAACTATGTAATAACCCATGCATTGATTCTATGTCCTATCTCCTGTTAACCTTCTGTTAACTACAGAAAAAGCTGTAATGTGGCCTTCTGGAGAGGGAAAAGAAACCAGACTTTGCTAGTTCCACTAGCCATAGAGCTATTTTGTGTTTATTGATGTTAATAAAACAAATTTGAATATTTATGCTTGCACAAAACACAAGTTTTCAGTGAACAGAACAATCACGAAGGCATTATTTCCATGGGATTTTGTCCTTTGACTCCTCTTTTATCACAGAAGTCCTGTTTATCCCATGATCCCTTTGGTATCCTTTCCAGGACTGGAGACAACATATGTTATGTTAATGTAAATCCATGAGAGTTGACTGGCCAGGAGATTTGTTCCAACCAGAATATACAGCATATGCATCCTGGATTCTTTTCTTCTCTCAAAGTATTAATTCTTATTACTCTCCTTCATGCTTGGAAAGATCCAGCCACCGAATGAGACCTCTCATAAGTTTTCTTGCTGTCTGCTTTTACTGCTCACTCAGGATCTTCAGTTAGCATCTCTGTTCCAACAAGCAACTTCTCTCTCTGTCTGTTCAGGCTCAGATCTAGTAATCTCCACTCCTACACACCCTGGGTTTATCACTCAAATGACTACTGTTATTTTGGCATTTGCCTTTACACAGCCACTTATTTTCAGAAAACTTGCAGGAACACAGATTTCTATCCATCTTTCAAAACGGCTTGAAATTGGTCAAGACAGTAAACAATGGGACTGGCAGGGCATTTGTATGAGCTTCATTTCCTTGGGAAAGCACGATAGGATTATGTCTCTCAACCATGCTAGTGCAAGTACTGTCACCTCTGTAGGGGTCAGTGGCTCCAGTTACAGGGTAAGCAGAGATAAACAGTTGCCCCCTTTCAGAACATGCCTCCATCATAATCTGTCCATCCATCAGACCTGGGCACATCCACTGCTGGGATTTTACAAGAAGTCTGTAACAAAACACTGGAGTTTATGTATGCTAAATGTAAACATTAGATATCTAAGTGTAAAAGAAAAAGTAATCGGCGGATGGCTTACATAATTATTCCTGTCTTTTTCAAGTCAAAAAAGAAGTGACAACCAGGAATGACAGAGGTTGAAAGTAAACCTTACTGGAATGGCAACAGGAGGCAGATGTGTGTGAGGAGAAAGGAAGAAGGCAGGCAAAAACATGCAGGGATTTTTGAGAGCTATGAGTTTCTGATATCTGCAACAGATCATTCCCAATATAAACAGAGGCATGTTGTGGGGGAAAAAAATTACTTAGGGCTATGAAAAGAAATATCTTACCAGAATTTGTTTCAAATTATTTTTTTTTTTAAGATTTACTCTGGTCTTGACTTGAAGTTAATTTCCTTGGCAGGAGCAGAAGCTTGTCAAGGTATACTTTAACACAGTGCACTCAAACTAACAGACTGGCTTACTACTTAAAACTAAGCAGATAAATTGACTTTATGCAAGATGCAGGTGTAAAACTCTTTTAGCAATCATCTAGACAAAGGAAACAATTGCCACGTGTGGCAAATAGTTTCGGAAAGGTTTCGTTTTAAGAAGGTAACTGGTAAGAAGAGGGGCTGCTGACAACTGGCATTTGCATGTTTCCCAGCAGCATGGTAATAGCTGCTTTGCTGGATCCTTAATGGATGCACACAGACAACTTCACGCTCCTCCAAGAATGTGTATATATGTTTATTTTTTTATTGCAGATCATTGGATAAGATGCTGAGATAGATATAATTTTTAATACAATATTTTTAGTACAAAATGGAGGCAATTTCCTCAATGAGACTTTTTCCAATTTCTTGCATTATTCCTATGCTTTCTTCCATTAGCTTTTTCTCCATGTGATAAAGACACAAGTTCCTCATGTTTATTCTTTTTACTTTGACAATTCTAATGGTTTCTCCTGCATCTCGATTTGTTGACTGTAACAGGATACCCCTTTTCCTCATTATAAAGTACCAGTGGAAAGAAGCATTTATTTGGCAAAAGTAGGCAAGAAGTAAAATAAATAGTTGGTCTAGCATAGTGTTAAACAAGCTACCCTACTTCACATTTGGAGGCCTCCCAAATCAATCAGTATATATATACAACATAGAGGCCAGAAAACAATTTTACTAACTTCAGAAAGAGATGTGCAACAGAAGTTGGATGGAATAAGCAGACTGTGATTAAGTGAATTATTGTATTAGTGGTTACTTTTTCTCCCTGTCATAATTTCACTTTTTCTACAGGCAATGGACTTAGCTCACAGTGAGGGACCTTTTTCCAAAGGCAGCAACGCTGCCGTGTCTTAGCATATAAGCGAAGGTGAGCACAGAAAGCCCCACCCATGGTTTTAGGGATCGTTGTCACCAATATCTCAGGCCAGGATAATAACTACCCATCTGATGAAAAGTCACTGCAAAAAGCACCAAACTTATTAGTAAACAAATCTTTGGAGAGGCACAATTTAACCTTTGTTTTAGTCTGAGGCCAAACCCAGCAATTTGGATTCTTATAAAACACTTAATAATAATATGCCAGTTAAATAGGCACCAGTGAAGCCAAGGCTTTGAACATCAATTTTATCCAGATTTTAAAAATCCTGTGTGAATCTTCAGATGGCTCCAGGCTTTTAAAAGTCTACAACTGTTGCCTAAATGAGCTCTGACAGAAATTCTGAGAAGGTATAATATGCAGACTCGGTTCTAATCTGGACATCTGTGGCCCTTCCTTCCTTCCTTCCTTCCTTCCTTCCTTCCTTCCTTCCTCTGCCTTCCTGCCTTCCTTTCTTCCTGCCTTCCTGCCTTCCTGCCTTCCCACTATTTGGATTCAGGAACATAAGCAATGTTAATTGCATATATTACTTTTGGATAATTATTTGAATGACTCTTTATCATAAAATAAACATTACCTGTAACTGATTATGTTAGAATTTGCAATGAGGAATGCAGACTGATGATTTTAAAGGAGTACACTTGTATTTGTTTTCACCTCACTTGCAACTCATAGAGCTTGGTGATGGAACTAAAATTATGTGTTTGCTTTTCTCTGCATTATTTCCTCATATGAAACTGGCAGTCAGCCTTATTTATGAAAGCAAACAAAAGAACTTATAGTTTTGATATTTAAGATACTAGGTTATTTAACTAATTCCATTAATGTGCCTTAAACTATGAGGAATTATGAGTATTTCTTACTGTATTTGTTCTTTATCTTATTAAGTGACAATAATGCAGAGGCTATATGTATGACGCCTTCCAAACAAAACACATTCTAAATTTAATTGTACAAAGTTAATCACAGGAATCTAAATATATTAGCATCAGAATATTTTAATTCTGCACAATAAAGAGAAGCAAGCTGAGATATGTTATAAAAAAGGTAAGATATAAGCTTTCTTTTTATCAGACTTTTATTTTGCTCTCCAGAGCTAGATTCAGATTCCGGGATTTTAGCTTCACAGATAAGCAATAATCCATAATTCAATCCACTTTTCCTCAAATGTAAATATTTTTCTCACTGAATCTACATTATTTAAATTCCAGACAGTATTACTTGTTCAGCAATATGCTAAATTCTTGTTATAATCTGAGATTAGAGGACGGATGATCTTGAAGAAGAAACAGTTAAAAAATCCATGACTGATTTCAAAGCTGACCAATATTTAATTGATCAAGACTCAAAAGGCATAAAGTGACATCAACCTTTATGATTGTAACTGAATAGAAAGTCTCTTAATATTTTATGAAAAGAATCTTTAACATTGATAATGACATATAAACAAGGCTAATCTGGTGGTTTTGAATGCATTTACATGGATGCAAGGCTTATTAGCAAGGCATACAAAGAAAAGTAGTAAATTTATCAGAAGATACAGATGCAATGGATATTTTCAAAAATTTAAGAGGTTAACTTATCCCCAGTATATACACTCAGCTGTTTCAGTGATGTAATAAGTGACCTTGTCCTTCTCATATAACTATCAAAAAGTATGCACAAATTACATAATGGAGGAGCATAGTGGCTTGCAGAAATGCAATTTCTCAAAGAGTATTTAAAAGCAGTTTGATAGTATTAGGATTGGGGTGATACAGTTTGTCTTGCAGTGTGGTCTTTGCCCTCTTTGTACACCGCTGGGAATCAATTAATCAGTAATGATTCAGTTATAAATTTGCGTCCATGTGTAGCCTTCCAGAGCAAGATCTACTCATGTAAACAGTTTTTCTCGCAAGAAAAAGGAGAAATAGTGTCGTGGGATACATCAAAACCAGTTGTTACTGCAGCACAAGGTTTCTGATTTTGATTTCAGCAGTCAGTGTTACAGTGTCAACTGGTGCTAATAAACAGTTACAACAAAGAGAAAAGAAACTGTGCTGCATGAGTAAGGAAAATGGGTACTGAGATAGAAAAAGGGAAAAAAACCCTCATATGATGTTATGTGATTACACAATAGAGGAATTGAACCTGGAGTATGTTTCAGAAACCTATTTCTACCTACATATGAATATTTTAAAGTAAATAAAATATTGTGAAAGCCTTTCCCCCCTGTTTTGTTAGTGTACTATTGCTTTCTTTAGTTTTTGTACATGACATCTTGGCAGTGTATGGTTTCAGTGATTAACTGATAAATGCCACCCCCACAGGATTGTTTCCAGCCCCGCCTGCCGGTCTGAAGCTCACCATTTCCATCGAGTTATGGAGTTGGCTCTATATTTGGTTTTGGCTAAATTCTTCTTAATTTCGTGCTTGAAAATTCAGGAAAAGGGTAAACGCATTCTATTTGCCCAGGCTTTTCAGTATTTCTACTAAAGCAACAGATATTTTACAGAGATTTAGCAATTTTCATCCTGAAGGGTCGAAATATTTTCTCACTGCGACACGCGGGCCTGGGCCCGGGGGGCGCGGGCGCCACCGTGTGGATCGCCGAGGTAGAGCCGCGGCTTGCTCCCAGCGGAACCCGAGCGCACCCACTCCCAGAACCACGGAACGACCCGCAAGGATCATCGAGCCCTTACGCACTTGCATCGTAACAATCTTTACATTGGTCTCCTGTACATAAGGATTAGATTTGAGCCGTTAAATACATGATGGCCTTTTGCTGAGACCATTGTCCATCCAATGGAGAAACACGCTCTCATGTTCTCCTGTGCTGTTTCCGCACTACTTTGCCTGATATTGGGGTTAAAACTATCTTTGATTTTCCTTCTGGATTAGAACAGCAATTATCTCAAAATATCCAGTGAGTCATTATAGTTTATGTGTGCGTCATGCTACAGATCATATGAAAGAAGGTATCCTGAAGGCATTGGTTAAAACATGATGGATCACATAGGAAGTGTCAATAAGGCAAGAGAAATATGTTCAACCGAAAACTATAAGTCTTAGGGAAGAAAATATAGTAGGTCTGCAAAAGAAAAGTGTGATTTCAAACAATTTTTCTATCTGGATTTTTTATGAGGCCTCATTTACACTCATTAACATTCCAAATAGACCCTTAATTTTTAAATAATGTCTTGGATGTGAAAAATCTGTATGTAAAAGTTATCTTTTCATCCAGAAGAATAATTTGTTTCTGTGAAAACAAACTAATTTTTGATATGTGAATATGTCTGATTATCAGTAGCAAAGGCAATAATGTTTTAAAAGAAATAATCTTATTTCCTGGTTTCATGAGTATTGAATTATTTTTAACCTTTTTCTGCAAAACAGCTTGCAATGACAGGACCCACCCTCCTTATTTTCTCATATACACAGCCTAGCCAATAGTGTAATATAAGGACATTTCATAAAAGATAGGAAGAATTTCCCGAGAAGGAGACTGAACTTGATTTTTACCTCTCCTAAGCAAGGGTCAGTTGACCACGAAGAGATGCAGTTCTTGTATTATGTAGCAAACTCCTCTTACAGATCCAATTATTTAAGAATGAAGTGGCAGTCCTGTGTTTAGCCTAAATGATCTGTTTCCTGAGTTTCTGACTCTGAGTATTTGCATTTGTTTTCTTCATTTATTCTTGTCTTGCACCATCAATGGCTGTCATACTTTCAATTCCCAGCCTGGGGGTGCTGGTTGGCAGAAGCTCAGCAGGAACCAGATGATCACGAAAGGAGATGGTCCCACTGAGCTCAGCATTGGTGTGGCCTCACCGTGAACCACATGAGCAGTCCTGGGCCCCAGTGCTGGAGAATGACATGAAGGTCCTCGGATGCCGCTGGAGGAGGCAGCCGAGCTGGTGAGAGACTGGAAGGCGTGTCCTAGGAAGAGCATCTGAGGGCTCTGGGCCTGTCTGGTTAGGAGAGAAGGCAGCTGAGGGGTGAACTCTGGACGTTTTACCAATTCCTGCGGAGCAGATATGGAGAGGCAGGTGCTATGCTCTTCTTCCCAGGATCCAGGGACAAGACGTGTGGGAATGGCTCAAAGCTGCACCAGGAGAGGTTCAGACCAGACATGAGGGAACATTTCTTTATCAGGAGGGTGGTCGAATACCAGAACAGGAACAGGTCTCCTGGAGAGGGAGTTGGTGTCCCAAGTATTGAAGAGACATTCGGGCAATGACCTTAATAACAAACTTTGACTTTTGGTCAGCCCTTGAGAAGTCAGGCAGTTGTACTAGATAATTGTTGTAGGTTTCTGCTAACTGAAATAGTCCATCCTATTTGAAACCTTTCGGCTGAGCACAATATCCTTGTTTTAAAATGTCCATCCATTCTTTTTGTTTTTCGTAAGTAAATTAGACAGTTATTAATTAGAACTAAGATTTGGTGCATTTATACAAAAGCATTAGGACTATGTACACTTAAATAAAGGAAACTAAATTGCTTTCTAGTTTTGCACAGGTCTCACTGGAAACAAGAAATGCAGTATACATTATACAAACAACTTGACTGTAGGCTTCTCAGTATTTGCAAAATAAAAAAATGGCTGTAGTTAGCCTGGAAGAGTGACACGATCTCAAGGTAATCAGTGAGTAAAAACAAAGCTACATTTCCAAACCAGTGAAAACAGATACCCCCCAAATTGTTTCCAGAAAAAATTATAAAACATGCATTTCAATATATGTCAGTGTTGCCCAAGCCTAAGTTCCTATTGCAAACTTGGGAACACAGTGGTGGTGCAGCCACTATCTTCATATCAATGTTATTTTTTGCTCCTTTTAACACCTTGTATTACTAAGATTTACGGGTATGCAAACCATTATGGTTTGTGAGAAGATCAATAAGCCCC
Source organism: Orthonyx spaldingii (assembly GCA_013397795.1). NCBI lineage: Eukaryota > Metazoa > Chordata > Aves > Passeriformes > Orthonychidae > Orthonyx > Orthonyx spaldingii. The sequence goes on along the minus strand of VZTJ01001133.1, from coordinate 34,617 downwards.
GTAGCACATCAGGGCTGTTGCTTGATAATCAGTCTCGAGATCTAAGAAAGGATGTCACAGGCTGTCTTATAGAACATGTCAGTACTATTTGTAAGTATAAGTTTAATATTAGTCAGTTACATATACAAAGCAGCTTAAGTGAAGGCTGCAGAACCACTTCTAAGATATCAGTAATCACACCACTAGCAGATACTAGATGCAATATTATTTTTCACTAGAATCTGAAGAGACGTCAGTGTCTGCACAGGTGTCCTGGTTTAACCTGAGACAAAGTTCATTTTCTTCTCAGTAGCTGGCCCAGGGAGTGCTGTGTTTTGGATTCAGTATGAGAATAATGTTGATGTTGTAATGCTTTTGGTTGTTGCTCAGCAGTGCTCATCCTAAGTCAAGGACTCTTCAGTTTCCCATGCTCTGTCAGTGAGGAGGTGCACAAGAAGCTGGGGAGAAGCACGTCCAGGACAGCTGATCTGAACTGGACACAGCGATACTCCATACCATAGAGTGTCACAGTACATGACATGCATGTTAATATGTATGAACTACAGGTTCTGTAAATGCTTATAACTAAAAATTAAATTTACAGATTCTAAGTGTGAACTCATATGAAGGTAGTCCAGTGAGAAAGGGGCAACTTCCTAGAAAAAAAAAGACATTATATCCTTTCCCTACCAGCCAGCTGATGCAAGACAAATGCTAATCATCAGTTCTTTTCCAATAGTTGTGTGTGTCTGAATTTCAAACCTCTTTGTATTCTGGTCTTTGTTAGGAGCAGTAAATTCTTTTGTGTTGCCAAGAAAACCTTATTTTGCAGTGATTTGTCTGCTTTCTTGCATTGCACATGCCTCCTGTACATAAAAGAAGTTGGAAATACTGCAAACAATTGTCTCTGGAGATCATGGTCTCTGACCTTTATCTGCATTTAACAACAGCTTAAATTCCACATTTTGTTTAGCATAGGATTCACACAAAAGTCTTCTAAATACCAGCTGCTATTCAGAACTGTTCCCATTGTAAAAGCCTTTTCTCCCACATTTCATTGTTTTAGAAGTAAAATGTTACTGGTTGTATTTTTAGAATTTTTTTATTCTTTACATCTTTAATGAGAAGTGAACATGCTAATAGTCTGCCATGCATTTTTTTTCTATGACTTTCTGCCAACCACAGCTAAATTGTCAGACAAAACACTAAAGGTTTTTATGTTAACAATAATTTGAATAGTGGTTTGAAAAATGCAGTTGTTTCACTAACATTTTAGTTCCCATCTACTCAATAAACATATACAAAGAAAGCAGATACTTCTAGCTGTGATAATTTCTTGTTTTGACAGCTTGTGGCCAAACTCTCCTTTAGCTACTTTTGGAAACAATAGGTATGTTAGTAGTCTCGAGCTCTAATAATGGAAATGTTAATAAGTGGTACTTAAGTATACTAAGAATCTGATTTAAAATGTAAGATCTGAGTTTTCTTATTCTATCTTATGAATGTGATGTTATATATTTGTTATTTAGGCTGTACAGTCTGGATAAAACCAATTCATTATTTACAGAAGTCAAAAATTGTACAAAGCATCTAAATGAAAGCCTTTTATATTGTATTTGATATTTAAAATGAAGAGAAGGAGAAAAAAAATCAAACTAGAAATAAACTACTCAAAGCTGTGGAAAACAAAGCCATTCTTGTTTCCCTTAAAGTATCCACCCAAAGTTATTAAGTTAAGATGCATGTGAAACAGGAGAAGCCTGCATTTAATTGTTCCTGAATCTTAGATCCTGATTTCCACAATAACGAACAGAGCCCTCTGACACACTGGAGTATGACCTCTAAATGGAACACAAAAAAGCAATAGGCCCTGTATTCTGTAAGGACTGTGTATTTCTCCTAAGGCTCTGACCAAAACACCCCAAGGAAATCATATCTGCAGGGTAGGAAGATGCTACCTCACTTGCAACCCTCACAACTCAATCCCCTCCTGGGTAACCGTCCCAGCCTTTTCCCCTGTGCACAACTTCTCAGACACTGGGTCAAGGCTTTTAGAACCTTTCTGGATCACACATCCATTCTGGCATGTGGGAAGGGACAAAAACTGATCTTTGAGACTGCAGATAAAAAGAAAATAATGAAGGTTATTAACAGCTATCACTTCCTTTATGCATCTTAAGAAGGGCTAGATGTACTTCAATAGCAGAAACACAACAAAGTAACACATAAAAATTCCCCCTTTTCCAGATCAAGGTAATATGATCAAAAACGAATCCCTTTTCATCTGAGGCACTGCATATGAGACATCCAATGGGTTTGGGCACAATATTAGAAAGGAAATAATCCAATTAAGTTTTTTCACACTTGCCAAATTTCACACAAGCTTGCCTTAAATGAAAAAGCCATATGTCACTAACCATAGATTCAGATTTCAGGTCCAGTCCTTCCAGGCAGGAAGATTCAGATTCACTTCTTGATCTGTTTCGGGCATTGGCTATGTTGTCTTCTTGTTATTTCCAGTCCTCTCTGTGTGAGGCAAAGGTGAAGATACGCTGCCTCAGCCCCACGTGAGCCTCCCTGATAAAAACCTCCACAAATACCTTATGCCAAATGCAGAAGTGTGACCTCATCTCCTTTCTTCTCCCTTCCTATCTCTGCCAACTGGTGGTTCCCTATCCTTGGTGAAAACAAAATCCTTTTCTTTTCTCTTTCAATTTCTTTATCTTAATCTGGTTTAGAATGGGCACAATGGAGCATATATGGCCTTTTTCATGCAAATCACTTGTCAGGTAAACTCTATCTAGGCCTTTGTTATATTTATGTATGCAGCTTTTTGTTTTAAAGGAATGATTATATATTTTTTTAAATGCAGCACTGTATCTACCACATCTGCACTGTAAAGCAGAAAAAAATAAATTCAGGCTGACGGGGAGTTGAGCAGCTTTTCCACAGGTGAAATACACTTGTAGTACATAAAACAGTAGAAACAAGGTCTGTATTCCTAATCCTACACGATTTATTAAGTCAAATCTGCTTGAAATTTATTTTCTCATTTGTGTAAGGCACAAGAGGGAGAGATTTACTCTGATCCTATTAAATGCACAGCAAAATGCAGTTGTTCATTTGCATTTTTTCCTAGTTGAACCTTAAGAAAGGGATATTAATCTATTCACTCATAAAGCGAGAGCAAGAGAGAGGTATAGTTTCACCAACAGTTGCAAATGCTTTCTGGTTTTAATTATGTTTTAATCACAGTCATTTGTTCCCACCCATAAAAGTGTTTGATATAATAAAAATTAAGGTAAATAAATAAATTTGAGTAGTTCTTTTGAGACAACTCCACTGCCTTTCAATTACAGGAAAAGCAGAACGAACTCCTTGTTGTATGTACATGTAGTTAATAATGGCTGATGTTTGGATCCTCCCACTTCCTTCTCTGCTTTAACACTGAATTCGTCACCATGTGACCGTAACAACAATTATGCTGTATCCGGATTCCAGTCCATTCTCATCAACACTGTTGTAAAACATATTGCATTCCCCACCCTACTTATGTACTACCCAGTAGCACAGCTCAGATAGATTTCAGTGAAATCTTACGCTGCTATTATTTTTGTTCAAAAACTTCTTTAATCCCATATGTTTATGTGTATATATACGTGTGTGTTGGTTTTGTGCAATTATTAGATTCTTATAATAGGAATATAGAAAGATAGTTTAAGGCTATCCAAGTTTTTAGCAGCCAGAATTTCTCACTAAAGGACAATAAACAAAGACATTTTCATCTCCATTGGAGTAATTTCCACTGCTCTAGCCTGGGTTGAAGCCATCATCCTGGATAGGAAGATGAAAGAAAATACTGATGTCTAAACACTCTCTTTTCTCTAAACATGTTGTGATGTTTCATTATTAGCTTTTTCTATTGCAAAAAAGAGGAACAATCGACATATGTGATTTAAGGTGAAGAATTCTTCCTATTTATTTAAAGGTATTTGTTCACAAGGTATACAAATACTTAGATTTTTCTTTCTAAACATAAAAGCTATTGGAAAGGGGAAAGGTAGTTGTTTCAGATGGCTGCTGAAGTTCTAAGTATTTTTTTTTGTTCTAACTTTATGTGTCTCTATTTAGAAGACTGGTTATTCCACAGAAATGAATGAAAGAGAATATAGGTATTCTGATTAGACAAACCAACAGAAGCATTTTGATCAGTGTTTAATTAAAATGAGCAGTTAGAGCTCCCTGGTGAATAAAACAGTACTAGAAGTAGAATTTTGTGCCTCATAGAGCTTTAGGCTTCTTCCTGACTTGGAACATGGGAAGAAAAGAAGTAAAAGATTTTAAAATATTGACACTTTCTATAATATTAGAATTCCAGAAATAGTAATTAAGAACTCATCACCTTTATAAAACATAACTGAATAATTTTTAATAATTCTAACGATTTCTGTAATTTTAAAGACACATTCTTTTAGTTTACAAAATATAAGTTTAGCCAAAAACTAAAATTTCAAAAGAAGATGCAGATACACTCGATCCATCTACCCAAGGTATAGTAATATTTACAAAATTAATCTGTTAATGTGGTTTAATTGCCTTCTACTTTACACTGAAAGCAACAACAGATGTAATTCAGAAGGCACATAGAAGCTTCTTGATTAAAATAAATTGATAACAGGATAAAGTAAATATATTTATGCTTAAAAAATAATTCTCAGGAACAGTGGACAATGATTTTTGCTGGATATAGAAAAGGAATTTATAAGGATTTTATAAGAATTTATAAGATTTATAAGGTAAAACAACAAGAGGGAAACCTTTTTAAGATGGGTGTGCACGACAGTGTTTTATCTCATAAAACTGGGACCAGTAAAATGGGCCAAAATTATTTCAGTTTGATTTTGATAGAGATAAAAAGTCTTTTAGTTTCAAAGTTTCCCATATCAAAATCAGGTTTTAAGTTAATTTCCCATATCAAAAAATTTAAAAGCGGTTATTATGCCTTAAAAAAATTACTATGTTCAGAGTGCCTGCATTGTAAAGGCTACCTCTATATTTTGATCAATTATTTATAAGAGTTGTGCAGTGTTTCTCACCATCAGTATTACAGTAGTTTCTTTAGGGCTTAATCTGTTCTAAATTCTCTTGTCTCTGCAATGTTTTTTTTTCTTTTTTTTTTTTAATCACTGTTGTTTATCTTACAGTTTGGATAGAGACGATGAGCCTTTTACAGATACCACACAAGATTTGTTTAAGCTATGAACTGTGATTTGGATTTATTTTCTGAGGACAACTTTCTAGTTCACTGTCCACTTTCAGAAATCTTTCCTGTGTAATGTTTACCATAGACAGCTGAACATGAACTCTTCTTTTCTTCACATTCCAGTTTTCCCTCCTCCGTCAAACCTGTATGGTGCAGACCTACGGTTTGGTAAGTCAACCGAGAGCAACTCCACAACCCCTCCAGGCAGGGTGGAAACCAGGAAACCTCTAACACATTTAGTGTCATGCTCAGTACCTCTAGTGCACACAGAATCACAGAACCTCCTGAGTTGTGAGGGACCCATCACGATCAACCAGTCCAACTCCTCGCCCTGCACAGACACCCCAACAATCTCACCCTTAGCCTGAGAGCGTTGTCCAAACACTCCTGGAGCTCTGGCAGCCTTGGGGCCGTGACCACTGCCCTGGGCAGCCTGTCTGGTGCCCAACACAACAGCCTGCTGGTGATGTATAACAGAAAGAAGAAAAGGCAAGGGTTAGATTAGTTAAACACAGTCCCAGGAATCTGTACAGTGTCAACCATAGGGACTGTCTTCTTAGTACTTGTTCTATCTGATACAGTAAAAACTACAAGTCCACATAAAACCTAAAGGAATACTTCCGTGCAGAAAAAACACATTAAAAGCATCATTTGAGATTGCCTTGGTTTTTGTCTTGTCTGCCAGTTCTTCAACCTATTCCTTTTCTGCTAAGCCACACACCCACAGCAGGTGGTGTATTTCAAAAACTCTTATCTCATAGTGAATGTTGACTAAATGGACTTTTGTCTCAAGGATGCATTTTCCTTTCTCTAGGACACAATGGCTGCTATCCATGGAGGCCTTCTTCCTGCCTCTGTCCAGCTTCAAAAACATGAATAGTTACTGTAATATTTGGGATCACCTGTGTGATAACATGCCATATCAAAAACCATTTTCTAGATTTGGGATCTTTTTGCTGCTATTTCTCTCTGAAAGTAGAGGGTTAAGATTCTTAGGATATTGCGTGAAATTCTTCATAACAAATGAATATTCAAGATGCAGTCTATATTGCATTTAAAAAAAAAGGTGCTCTCTAATAAGATTCTTGCAGTTTGGTCAGGAATTTAACAAAAAGTCTTTGGAAACGGTCTATCTCCAGATGGTTATTAAAAATGAATTTTACTGAAGAATGACTTACTAATAGGGATAACTAAAAACTACTCAACTAGACAACACCAGTTTCTGATAATAAGATTTCAGACTACGACCTATTGAAGTTGACAGATACTACAAGTCCAGCTACTTGTGAAAAAACAGCTTTTGTGAATCCTTTTTTGTGAAGGAGGGTAAGAACGGACAGTTAAGGATAGTAACTCTGATAATAGTTATGTGATTAAATCTGCCCATTTCCATACCATTGATATGGTTAAAGAGCATGATAAAGCAGAGGTACTCTAAATCTACTGTTTTGCCATTTATGAGCACACTGTTGTGCAGGATTTGTGCCTTCAGCCACTAACACCCAATATTAGATACTTTCCTTGAGACAAAACCCAAATCATATCCAGGTTAGTTAGATGGTGCCATTTTAGCAATGATTCAGAATGTAGAGAAGTCTTTGTGCAATGTGGTGGTATTGAACACTATGTCTTAGCCTTTCCTGATTTTGTACACTTGTAATTAAACTAGTTGTTACACTTGTTGATCCATTTTGCAGATTAAAAAAACAAAAGCAAGCTCATGAGCTCAGGGGATAGTCCAATTTCTTTTTTCTATGAGCCAACAAATGGTGTCCTGCACATGGAGCTGTCACTGCATGGCTGCAGTTTTCAGCATCACTGCACAGGCAGAGCTTCTCAAGTCACTGTGCATGCACCGCTCTCCAAGTCGTTGCTCAGCCCTTTGCTTTTTTGAGTCCCGACACTTATGTGCACACATTTTTGCTGGGTTTTTTTATGATTGAGGAGTTTCATTATTGCTTTGTAATTACACATGCACAGCCCTGCAGAGTTCATGTGCATGGCTGGGATCCTCTGTGCAGCACATGTGCAGCATTCTTACTTGCAATGTTAATGAGCAGAAGAAAAGCCCAGCCCATGCTTGGGTTTGGGAGGAGCGCAGTAACGCAGAAGGTGGACGTTTGAAACAAGGCAGGTCAGTGCAGTGCAAACAACCTGGCAGGTGAGGGTAGCACACAACAAAAGACTGCTACACACAAAGTAGCAGAAGTGTCAGAATTGTGACATGGAAAAACACGCTCTCCTCGCCCCCAACACAGGAGCTCAGGATGGACGCTTGGAACACGTTCATCAGAGCACCAAGGACCTCTGCAGGAACCAGAGAGCCCTAAAGACTCACGCTGGCACTGAACACCTTTGTGCCCTGTCAACCTCACAGCTTTTAACTGGCCCCAGGATGGGATGAGGAACTCAGTTCTGCAGCTTCTTCCCATTCACACCTGGATGTGTCAGCACTGGACTCATTAGTGAGATCTGGGCTCACCCCTGAGGATCAGGTATGCCTATGCCTCTGAATTGCTAGAACCAGCAACATCCACAGTTACTCTTTATGTCTTGAAACCCAGGGAACAAACAGGGAGCACGTATGCACGGACAAGACAAAAATGCGCATTTGCAGACACACCTGCATGGACACACATGCATTGTGCTAACAAAAATCCACTTTCATGAACCCACAAGAGCTTGGACAGATAGGTGCTCCCATGGATGGAGATCTCACAGGTACACAGAAGACAACTAATCTGGCTGCTCCCAGCCTCTACCCTTCTAAAGCTGTGAGGCATCAGGGTTGCAAGGCAGCTCTCCTCTGAGGAGGCAGCTGGGTCTGGTGGCAGCATTCTTCCCAACTGGTGCATTCAGATTCTCTACTCTTCACCAATTCCACCGTGGTATTCCCCCATGTCACTCATTTGCACTGAAGCTCAACAAGGCTGTGGGACACCAAATGGATGGATCACTTCAACCACACTTGTACGTGGAGCTGTTTACACTGCTCACCTCCATAGAATGGTTTGCTAAAAAGACTGAAAAAAAATTTTTAAAATAGCCTTCAAGTCATCAATTTATTAGGATACCAGAACCCATGCTTGTAACCCTAAATGTATTGAGTACATATGAAATACTGTTTCACTGTATGACATTTGATTAAACTATACCGACTAACTCAGAAAGGATGGAACATTTATTACAAACTTCAGTTCACTTTCTTCAGAAATGAGTTAGAAACATCTTCACGTATGTCTGGACCTTAACTTTTCAGATGAATGTCACAGAGCTGTATTTCAACTAATGACTGGAATAATACTTTTAAGTGTTGGCACCGAATGCCTAATGCCTAAAGTTACCAGAATGGGCATGGGAAAGGAAAATGCCATTTCCTTAGCATTCCATTTTCTTTCAAGTCTTACAGATGACAGGACAACTCATGTAGTGCTAGCAAAGTTAACTGCAAAATTCATGAGTTCATTTCGGCTGGTAAAGCACATCCTTTCATCTGCACAGGCTAGTTTTACATATTGTAGCAATAAACTAAACTCATGGCATTTCAACATACTGCACTCTTTGCAGATACATTGTTACTGTGGTAATTAAAAAACTAACACTTATCTGTAGGTAATACAATTCCAATATAGGTATAAGAATTTATTGTACCACCATTTATAGAAAGCATTTCAATCCAAAATGGTCAGAACAATCTTAAATATCTATGTAAGAATTTATAAACATTAGTAAAGATACACCACAGACTACAGCCTTCTATGATTTCAAGTGTAAGTTCTGGTAGATATCCACATTTAAATAAAACGGACAATACCAGTAGGGACGCATACCTCTTTCATCTTTATTTATAAAGAAGTGACAACACTAGAAAACAGATTGATAACCAGTGCTTTGAACAGTGAAGGTGGGATCTAAAAATGTCTGATTAAACTAAACAACCTTAGGTCTTTATCAAGTTGCATATCTGCTAGGAATGCTGAAATGCAAGAGTTTACACCTGCAATATTCCATAATGGAACAGCCACTTGATATCAAATATAATCTCAAATTTCCAAACTGGTACATAAAAAAGCCATCACCAAGTATTAAAAGACCACTGCAAGTTCTTATTGCTTTTTGAGTTAAATAATAATCTTCAAATAAGCCAAAACCCAAACAATCTCTACAGTATCTTGCTTATCCTCCTGTTCATTCATTAACAATGGAAGCAATCAGTTATATGATGTGGCAAAAGAGGCATTTAAGAACACCCAAACAAAACCTATTTAAGTACACGGGCATCCCCACCCTCCCCCTGAAACCCACTATAACCACTTAGTGCCAGTACAGGAGCAAAACTTGGTAAGACAAAGCCAGAAGTCTGATTACAGTAAGAAGGAAACACAAAGGGAGATAGAGCTTCCTTAAATATTCAGAATCTGATGTCTTCCAAAACAAAGCACAACATCCTCATAATTTAAAGGGAAGATGCTTTCTATGTATCTAGTCCTCACACATGCTGAGTAGTTCTCAAGTCCACCGAGCTCCACTGTGCAGCAGTTCATTTTGAATTCAACAATGCTTCAAAAACTACAGTAATATTCAATGCACTTTTTACTAAGGAGAGGAATAAAACAAACACATGTTGACGTTATTCTTGCCAGTTCAGCATTTCTGCAGCAATTCTGTTTGTTTCTTGCAGTATGAAAGTTCTACCTCCATCAGTCTTCAGAATCATCTTCAGAAGCTGTTGGAACAACACAGCGTAATCAGAAGCCTTGACAAAAATCTGTGAAGTTAAAGCACTTTATGATGAGTAGAGGAAATAAAGGTGATTTTATAATATTAAATGGCAGACTGCAATACCCACCCAAACCTTGTGTAATCACATAGCTGAATTCTTAAATGCATCTCATGTGGGAAAAACACAGATTTTCAAATCAAAACTCAACAGAACACACAAAATACAGTGTCCTCCTACTCTTCTTCCTCAAAATAAGAGGAAGAAAACTTAATTACACCAGAGATTCAACTTTTATGTAGTGCTTACAGTAGCTAATTCTAGCAGTAGTCAGAGGAGGATATACTCAATCCATGACAGCAGCACCCAACATAATGGAAAGAAATTACTCACTAGGTTAACAATTTGGATATTAAAATACCTAGAAAAACTCAGCAGTCTAAACAAAGACTCAAACTTTTCTATATATATACATATATGTTGCTTAGTGCAACTTGGGCCTACTTGGAAGCAGCTCCTCTCTCCACTTCTGCTCTTTCAGCATATGCAAGATGAAATCGAAGCCCACATATGCACAGGATTTTGTTGTTGCAAAGTGAGTTAAAAGACAAATACATACTTGTCAACTATGACAGAAAAGTCAGTACACACATCTACATTATGTTTGTAAAACATTAGCTTGACTTTTAACAGGAATTTAGTATGTCCTCTTAAGCAAGGTCTGCAGGCAAGGAAGTATTTATACTGGAGTAACTTGTTCCATCCCTGAACACAGAAAGAAGAAAAATCTGACCCCGTGCTTCTTCAGTTCTTAGAAGAGAAATGTAACTTGAAGCATCAATAATAAATCTAGAATTCAGTATTCCTCACCTGCAAGTTAAAGGCTGAATCAAATACAGATTGAATTAAGGTGTAAAATGACACTCATTAATTTTTACTCTAGTAAGGATGCACATAACTTAAGAATGAATTCAGAACTCAAGTCCATCTTTGACCGCTCTGAAAGCAGAAATAATCATCTTGAACCAGAACTCTCTCTTTCCCACACACACACTCCCATTCCTTACAGCACTCCAAATGTATCCTGTGTACTGAAAATCCATATAGAGTTGACAGAGACTCACATGCACACTAGGAAAAAACCCGGTAGATCAACTACCCTTCTACTGCCTATTCAACACACCCAGAAAGAGATCCAGGGTATATTTACCAGAAATGTAAATGTATCAGCATATAGTTTTGAATTTAAACACACTAAGAAAGGCCATTAGATGAAAAGTAGGCTAACCCTTCACCAAATCTGGCAAACTTTAGGCTTCATTCACGAGGTCTGATAGGTCTGATCTAGGAACCTACAAAACCAAAAAGTGCACGTGAATGGAAAAAACAAAGGGGAGAAGAGGGCAAGAAAAAGAAAGAGAAGAAAAACGGCAAGTGTCTAATTTAAATGTAGTAAAATTCAATTCTAAATATTTCTTTCTTACTAAGACTCTTGTAAATGCAACAACCTGAAGGTCACCACTGATCCCGTAATTACGAATTACCAGAACTACAACAATGAAACTGTAACTAGTAAGGAATTTTCTTATCGATTGCAGATTACACTTCTGTGGTCTAAACAACTCAGTGCTGTTGGGAAATTAATCATGGAGAATTAAAATCAGTTCCCTCTTAGAATAATTCTACCGATGGCAGAAAAAGCACTGCTGGGTAAGGTTTTCAGTAATTATGTTCAGTATTATGAATCTTGGCAAGGAGGATTGTACTCTTAGCTTTGAGTTGATCTAATGGGAGGGGAGGGAAAGAGGGGAAGCACCTACTTTCAATATCTTCCATATGTGCCTGAAGAGTTCTTGCAAGGTTAATAAACTGGAAACAAGGTAAAGAGAAATTAGTTTAAAAGTTGCAAAATTATCTGCAGAACTTTGCAACAAGTTAGCAAAGTTTTCTTCACTTTTTACATCCCAAAGCTTCATGCCAGAGCTTGGTCATCCTTACCCGTTTGCCCAACTTACAAAAAACAATGCAAAATTTAATATAAATCCCCACACATTAGACTTCAAATTGCTACTGAACAGTTATTTCAGCTGTAAAATGTTTGTGGTGGCAGCTTGTGACATCATGTTCATGTTCTACAGTCTGTAAAATGCATCAATTTTGAAAGCAGCAAACAAACAAGTGTCAATTTAATGAAAACCATTCCTGAAAACTGTAATGCAGAGGAACATAATTGTGGTAAGGACTTGCATTAGTTAAATCCACTTCATTTAATTCACAACTAATATGACAAACCAGAACCCTCTGACTGAATGTGGTTCACAAAAAATGCATAAATACACTTAAAGTTTTTGTTTACAATGAAAATCTTAAGACCAGGATTACTTTTAGGCAATGGTGGTGGTTTAATGTTAGAAGCACATGGTATCAAAACCCAAAGCCACAACTGCTAGGAATAAAAACTTCCAGCCAAGTGGTTTTCTTTTGTCACTGCCAATCTGCATCGCTGCTTCAGTTAATAGTCCAGATACTGAGACACAGCGGATAAAATGCGTTTCCGTAGCTTACCTATATGCCTGGTATCAAACACCAGCATTGGTGCTCTCACTGGTCTAAAATGCAGCATCACACACAAAAGCATGTAATGCCTCCTCTGATGTAAAACCAGTAAAAACATCTTCTGCAATAGACTCCAGGTACTAACCTGTGCTGGATGTTGGCTACGATTAGATTACGTGTCTTATATCTCTACACTCGTAGCAGAGAAACTAGACCATGGAATACAAGCTCTACATTAGATGTGTATAGAAAAGAGAGGCACTGTTCTAATACATTACGAGATTAGACAAAGCACAGTCCTGCCTCTTCCCCAAAGACCTAGTACCTGCTACCAGTCAACCATTCCAATACGCATTGGATAAGCTTAATACTGTCACTTCTTTGTATGTAAGTAAATAAACTAAAAATAATCCGTTTTCAGGAGCTCAGCTGACTAAGAGCACTGATTCATTATCTAGTATCCAATAAACATGTAGAATACTGAATTTATGAGTGAGTGACTATGCTGAAAGAACACTGTACGCTGATCTCTTACTGGTTAAAGGTGTACTTACCACGTTTCCAAGCCAGACCTTTCAAGTGACAAGAATGCAGCCAAATGCAACTAATAAGAGTTTGGACCAATGCCAGAGAAATCATACCATAGCTATAGGCTGTTGCAGAATGTTAATATTCAAGTACACATTTAGGTGTACTCCGGCAGACAAGCATTGCAAGTTCTAAACCTTTGCAATACAACCTTTGCATAATAAGAAAAATTAAACAAATCAGGTAGTTCAGCATTCTTAACTCCATGTTTGGCACAGAGGGAGGTTAACCTTCCATTTTTGCATAAACTCACAGTAATCATGACAACATATATGCTAACTAATGAATTACCAACAACCTTGACATAAAGCATTCTGTAGCACAGTACCTGCAATTAATGTAGTACCTTCAGTTTCCAATCAAACACAGTGCACTGACAAGCCCAGCCCATTTTAGACCTAAATTTTTTTTTAATCTAGCTCCTAGGTCACTCAAGGTAACAATCTGCTTCCAAATTCTCTGTATGAGCAATTCCTGCCCAAAAATCACTGCATACTTACTCTGACACGTGTGCTGGCCTCATTTGCAGTTCCTAACATATCAGAAAAGCGCTGCTCGCATAAGTGTAACAACACTACAAGGTAGAGGCCAGAGCTGATAAATTCATAGTCTGCCTTAAAGGAGATCAAAAGAAACATTCAGAATGTCAGTAATACATCTGCATACATGATTCAAGTAGAACAAGAATTAGATTTTACTGGAATCATTACAGATTTCTCTCTAGTTGTTCCAAAAAAATTAGGGAAATTTAATACTAAAAAATTCAGGTTACTGAATTTATACTAGTATCTATTTATACTTCTGTTCCTTCCCATTCACCCCGAATCTAACATGTTATCATTGAAGATAAATAGAGTTCTACAAATTAAAACTCAGTCAGCATGATCAGTTCAGAGGAAAGAATGTGCAAGTCAGAGTATTGTATCACTTGGGGAAATAAAACCAATATTGCTGGCTTCTTCTCCGTGGTTCCAAGGCTTTACAGAGAGCCAACATAAAGGAATCTATTTTAAGAATGATGTTATAAATATTTGAGAAATTCCTTTACCTGCTAAGGTAAAAGAAAAACTTAAAAAAATGCTACTGCTGAACAGATAATTTAGTTCATTCTTTAGGAAAAAATTTCAAAGTTCTTATTTCTATTAAACATGCAGTGACACCAACCAATAAGCACTAGTACTAAAACAGGATGATGGCACTCTCGAGAAAGACTTTTCAGAGACTGCCCCAATTGACAGGAATTAGAGTTACTGGGGTAAGAACTTACTTTAAATAATAAACAATTTGAGGCTGATGTTTTGCCCCAAAACTGATGTCACTTGGTATTTTCTTTAAACATCTGAAGTAGGCTAGTATCATTAGTCTTTGTATATCATCAGAATACAACCCAGAGAATAGGAAAAACCCTCTGAATAAAGCTCATTAAAAACACCAGCTTTGCGTTATTTACTCATTTTTAAATACTACACGATCCAGTAGTTCTAAGATAACGTACTTTAAATAACAAGAGTAATACCAATGGGTCTTTGATTATTTTTAATTTAGGAAATTACTTGAAGGAGCAGTTAGAAACTGCTAGAACAGAGGTTAGTTTCTACCACTCTAATGAAACAAAGGAAGTTTGTAATTGTACGTTTAAAACAACTGCTAAACTGTGTTCAAAAACAGCTAAAAGCTATGACAACTCCTGACTTAATGTGAAATTCAATCTAATCATACTAGAATTCACACTGCACCTATGTGGCAGAGATGCTGGAGTACAAAGCTAGATGACAGATTTGCAACTAAGAAAAGACATATATTGCACTTACTGAAAGCTCAGCTCTAGGAAGCATAGCAGGAAGGTAGTGGTAGTTGGAATATTGAGGAGAAAAATCTGTTCCACACTAACATTATATGCATAAGAGCCCTTCTGAAATGGAGATGCATTCACCTTCTCTAAAGAAGACTGCCCTCCCAGCATGAAACTAACACTTACCAAATTAGGTAAAATATACTAACTTGTTCATTTGCATGTGCCCTATAGAGTTCATGAATGTCAAAGTCTTCCAGATTAAGATGCAATTTCTCCTTGCACAATTCACAAGTTGTCACTGCTTCCAAAGAAGAACCTGGTGGTGAGGCAGGCAAGGGGAAAACTCAGTGTCAAGTTTCAACAATCTATAACATATGACACACTCACATAAACATTAAAAACTCTACGTTAATTTTGGCTTTATTTTGCAGAGCAAGGTTAGAAGAAAATAAAGCCGCTAACAGGAATGTAATGACATCTGCTACTGTCAGAATTTAAATGCTGTAGAATATTTATTCTCTATCCAGTTGCACTTATTTTGCCTCACATTCACTCTGGACATAGTATGCCTCTTCCTGCAAGTCTGGCATAAAATCACTTCTTGGGCTTTCTGAATTTTACCATGTAATCCAAATACACACAAAAGTAAGAATAAATATACAAGAATGAAGTTATTGTTAATAATATTTTGTCTTAAGTACCAGTTTTAAAACAAGCTCCTCCATAAGCAACAAGATGAACAAATTAAGTTGATAGTGGACTTATATCTTTATATATAGAGAAATACTTCCAATTAATTTCTTCTACAGGCTGAGGCTTGTAAATACATCCCTACTCTGATGCATATCCTCTGGTGCTGAGTAAAAAACACAGATACTAGCACCTTGCTTTGGAAGAAAGTATTTCATATCTTCTATAAAACCACCTATTATTAAGTCCTAAGAATACTGCAGATAACAGTTACGAAACGGTCAATTGATTTGTTACAAAAATATTTCTGCAGCGTGGACTATCTGAAGTGTTTCTTAAAGAATTATATACATACTTTGAAGCAATTTTTGAACAAGTAGTTTTAAAGTGCCTCACACGGGAGTTACTACCTTAAAAAAAAATTAAAGTACTTAAGTATAGTTACAATTCAAAATAATTTTTGGATTTTCAAATTCCTATCACTGCTAACAGTTATAGCTCGACTATACAAGTCTTGAAAAAAAGCACAACCATTTCCATAAGGAAGGGTGGGGAACAAATGCCACTCAAAGAGGTACCACTGAAGTGGCAGAGTAATTCTAAAGTGACACTTCTGCAATGTTGTATTTTGTCTAATATGTTAGTAGACAACCCCTAAAAATGTAGTTCTGTAAACAAGAAATACAGTTCTTGGAACTACTCACATGAGAAGCTGCACAGACACACAAAAAGCCTGGAAGTGCTGTACTACTGTTGGTCCCCACTGCTTGCTTTTCAACTAAATACCTCAGTAAGTGCAATACTTCCGGTAAGCCTCCCTATATAACTGGAAGTCTACCTTGGTCTAGAGTCTGCTTTACCTGAATTTATCTTCGACTGCAGCCATTTTTTCATGCACTCCTGGTGAACATACTGCAGACTTCCAGTGCATTTGCACGGCTCTATTAAAAGGTTGTCAGAACTTGCAGAGGACATCTGGCAGATTCTGCATAAGTCACCCTCTTCGTCTTCAGAATCTTCTAAAAGCAGGCTGAATAGGATGGAATACCAACAAATGCTGTGACATTTCATGTAGGACTTTTTATAATGAAAATTCCATTTATCCAACTGTTCTCAAACCCAAGGGAATTAAAACAAGTTTCTTTAAAGACAAAAGTGGGAATACAGGTGACAGGGGACCGAGTTGCCACCTCCTCTAAAGGAAAGTTTTCTTTTAAAATCATGATTACAGAAAGCCCTCTCATGTTAAAACAGGTACATTTTACTACCACAAAAGAAAATACTAACTTACCTTTCTTTAATTTTCTGGAGTCTTTCTGGATCTCTTGAAGGTGGTATTTTAGACTTGCCACTTTCTTGTCCATCAGACTGATTCCAGCCAGAGGGAATAATATCTACAGTTATCATAAGATTGTCAGACAGACTGCTTCCTAATGTTGGAGGCACTGCAAAGCGAAAGAGAGAACCAGGCAGAATTCCCGAACTTCTTCCACTGTGGGCTGAATCTGGTGGGGAGGCAGTAGCTGTAGAAATACCAGATACTGCAGGTGTTGGTGGTCTGCTAACAGAAGCCCGAGGAGGGCTATCTGATGCTTCAAGAGAGGTCTCCTCACCTGACTCTCTCCTTCTAAAGACATGTTGTGATCTAGCAGTTGTAGCAGAGGTAGAGATCCTTGCAGATTCATCTCTTCCTTCTCTTCTCCTTCTGGAAAAGAGAGGTGTACATCTGTTCCTCAAAGAGGACGACAACCAGGATCCTGTGCTCCTACTTTCACTGTCTGGTCTGCAACTTTCCCCATCAGAATCCGAGTTGCGACTCTGTGAAACTCCCGATAAACCCCATCTTCGTCCAAGAAAACTAAACCCCTGAGAAGCTTCGGATGACTGAAGTCCTGGAACTTCCGGTGTTGCAGCTCCATTACTACTCGACAGAGTACTAGCTTGAGCTCTTGGGACCACTGTTGACTCTTCAGAGCCTAATGATCTTGTATGCAATGAGTCTTGGCTAGACCTTCGAGAGAAAAATGTAGATGACATGCTAGATGCTAAACGAGACAGCAGCTGTCTGGTTGTGCGCCTCCCTTCGCTGTCAGCTGCAGACTCATTCAATGACCTCTGAGAAGACAAAACCCTTTCGGAACCACTTGAGGAAGGGGTTTCATCTCTAATGGCAGCAAGAGAAAATGCTGGCTGCACACTCCTCTGGGGAGATTCCAATTCGTTTCTCCTTTGTGTTGAAGAAAAGCTGGATCTTGAAGAGCTCATGTTAGAGTCTCTGTTGAAAAAAGATGGCTGATGATCAGAAGGCAACTGGCGATTCATGGGTGCATTCAGCCTCAAAGTGCTTAATGAGTTCTCTTTTGGTCTTGCTCCCTCTGCATATGAAGTGGCAGGCCTGTCTTCAAGATCTGTTGCAGAAAAGCAGAGGAAAATACTATGACAAAATGTGCTCAAACACATCAGGAAACATTCAAGGTCAGGTTCAACAGGGCTCTATGCAACCTGTTCTAGCTGAAGATGTCCCTGCTCATTGCAGGGGGATTGGACTAGAAGACTTTAAAGGATTTAATGGTCCAACCCAAACCATTCTACAATTCTTACAAGTATATCTTCTGTAAATGCCGTCTGAGTATCTCAACACAGACGAATTCCACTGTAGATGAACTGTGGTTCCCATGAAGCAGCTGAAGTGGCTAGTCTCCTTCTCAAATGGCTGCACTGGGGGGTTGTGAGTGGGAAAAGGGGGAAGGAGGAACAAGCATGGATAGATGAAGGTAGGAAACAGAAGTTCCCTATGTATTCTGGAATTGAAAACTTTCATCTTTGTAGCTTTGGTGACTTCCTTTTAATGGGTTCTGCATTGCAATCACCATTTATTGCTGAAGACGAGCTTTATTTATCTGGCAGATTCCAGCTAACATAACATCTGCACAGATGCTAAGCATCTACCATATGCTTTTGATTACACATCAGGGAACACAGTTGGGAGTCATTTTTATAGCATTTAGCAGCATCACTACTGCTAGCAATGCAGCACGGACAGTACAAAGTAAGGTTGCTCACCAATTCACTTCTCCCATTAGGCTCTACTAGGTAGAGTAGTCAAATTGTTCACTTATTAAAAAGTGTTAAGAGTATGAGGACATTAAAATATGCTCTTCTGTCGAGGCAAGTCTACAGGATGAATTATGGAAATAGTTTTTATCTTTTCTGCTTATCTTCTATACTTATAAACATGGCATTTTTTTTAAACTTTTGCATTACAAAATACCACTAATGCATCTGCAAAAGGTTGCAGACCAAGACTAATAGCGAGCTTCCCCCAAGACAGCTTTACACTCTGAACAGAAAATGAAAATTACAGCACAGAAGTCCTTACCAGTCCTAGCAGTTGCCACGAGACAAACCTCTCACCTTATGTAAAGTGTGTATTTATTAATTTTTCTTTTCAGTGGTCTAGCAGTTTTCCCTAATAACCGTTTGAGAACCCAAATAAAAAGGGATCATATGGATCTTTAGGAAAAAACTTTCCTGAGTCAAATCAACATTACTTCTTTCCCCATACCTAAAAAAAAAAAAAAATTTAAAGACGAACAAGAAAAGAGCTTTACTGACTAATCAGAGAGTTACAGTGGTGACCACCAACACCACTTTCATGCGACTGAATGCATCTACAAGCTAGACCATTCATATATCCTTTGATGGTTTGGTCAACACGTGGAAAGTGGCCAACCAACTTTATTTAAAAGGATACTTTAAAATATATTTTGTGTTCATATCTTGAATAAAATATTAGAAGAACATGCCCAGAGAAGTTTTGGATGCCCCATCCCTAGAAGTGTTCAAGGCCAGGTTGGATGGGGCTTGGAACAACCTGGGATAGTGGAAGGTGTGGAACAAAAGGTTCCTTCCAAACCAAATCTTTCTGTGATTCTATGAACATGCTAAGAAACTAAAAGCCATACAAACTGTAGGGTTACAAGCTTTCAGTTACATGATACATACATGTTGAAGGCGAAAAGTCACTATTTCTGTAGCTGGGATCCACCAGGTTATTAACAGACAGATCTGTTCTTCTTTCTAACTGTGTTCGCTCTCTCACCAGATCAGTTCCAAGGGAGCCTAGCATTACTGATGAAGATCTAGGAATTCTACTGCATCTCCATGAGGAATCTAGAAAGAAAAAGTAATTAAATCCCCTGTTTTTGTAATCATCTAAAAATCCATTAAAGCTGGCACTTACTTTTGTTATTCATATCAAGGGCAAGTTTAACATTACTACTAAGCTGACCAAGGACCCACCTGCCAACATAAAACTAAGCGCACTCTGTAACTCTAAGTGCTGATGCTGGCACTTATTTCATCTTGCAGCAAGTTAGTCCTGAAAGCTAACTCAAACAAAAAATAATAATACTTTTGTGAAGAGTCAGACCCATTAACACTTTTACAGGACAGAAAAGGCAGAGAAGCAGCATCTTGCTTCCTAACAGTAGCTAGGTTTTAAAAAGGTTTCACATTGCAGCAAAACATCAGCTCGAGACTTAGTAAATGTTGCCATTCTACTTGACACTACTTAAATGAAATTTCATTTCTCATAAAAACAGCTGATGAAGCTTAAATGCAGTTTAGACACAACTTTAGGAACAATGACCAATACTGTTCTTGTTCATATTACAGAGCAAAACACTTAAGTGTAAAAAGGGGTCTTGCTTTTTGTTAACAGCTCCAACAACTGCACAGCTAACTGTACATACATCAGCTGTGGACAAAACTCTTGTTCCAAAAGAGTATTCTTCAATGGCTCTGCAAAATTCACCTTGATATTGTTGCACTGCTAACTTACAAAATCAAATTCAAGCACTCATTGGTCGGCAGTGTGATGACCAACCAACATAGAAATGGAAAGAGAAACAGTCCTACACCATAGTGAGAAATGTTTATGGCTGTCATTTTATTAACAGAGAAAGTATCAATAATCCTGAGGTTTGAGCAAGAACTTATTAATTTTTATTTGGATGGCAGTCCAACTCCATAAGGGGATACAAAAAAATCCATTAATCCATGCTCAACAAGGGTAATGTGAATTAATCTAATGATCTGTATCAAAATAGTCTAGAAATATTTTCAGTGTGAGGTTTTGACCATTATTTCCTGAGCTTTAGACTTTTGTTGGCATATTGCATAAATTCTGTCTATCCAAGTTGCAAGAACTTACTCACAGCTTTAATGAAAATCTCAGGTTTTCCTGAAAGAGCTCTTAGTGTAGAATGTTTCTTTAGCCAAGACCTAGAGAATAAGTTTAGACCCTGCTAAAAAAAGAACTCTTTCTTCCCCGACCCCTATCAACGGTGCTCTAACCAGCCATGACACTATGCTTGAACATATTGCTAAGTATGGTAAAGATTTTCTTTCTGCCGTCCCTGGCACACATTGATGTATCAACACAATTTAACTCATGAAATAAGAGCAGCTGCACTCATTCTTTTCTTGAAATCTTAACCAATTAAGGTATGTTTGAGCCACAAAGTTCAGCTTGACCACAAATGGAATAGGTACAGGCAATAATTCTGAAATTACATGAGTAAAATTGGATTTTCAAAAGACTATGTTAACAGCATACTTGGAACTTTGGATACCGCCATCATTGTGAACATACTCTTCAGACAGCCATAAATTTTTCTTGTTTAAGAAAGATATAAGCATAATATTTGAAGTAAGTCTTTTAAAACTTGATAAAACCTGATTTTACTATTCAGACAATTTTGATATAACTCAGCTCAAGTAATCAACCTCTCACCTGAAAAGGCAGCCAAGCCATTACTTCCCACAGAAGAGGTAGATGTACAAGATAGCTTAGGTCTCTTTGAATCACTATCTTGCTGCTGGCTATGCAGTCTTGAATATGCTCCCTGAGTTCTCTCAGACTCACCATAATGCCCAGATGTAAAATGAGAGGAAGAAGATGTAGACTGAAATAACATTAAAATATAAGTTACATAGTATATCAGATGCATTTACACTGCACAAAGGTGTACATAATGTAAAACTCATCAAAACTGTAAAGAATAACTTTAGATACAAAACCTTTTCTTTAAAAATAATGTAGGAATTATGCTTGTGCTCTCGATTAGTATTTCCAGGTTTACTCAATACAGTCCTACCAACAAAAGTCAATTTCTATAACATTTAACATTATATTTCCTTTACAGATAGATGTGGCTTACAACAAAAAATTGTTGTAAAAAGGGGAAAAAATTATCTTCTTGGCCTGTAAGATGCTACAAACACAATCCAATATAGTTTTACAGATCCCCAAGGGAACATATTTTGCCGTCCAGAAACGCCCAAACCCAAAGAGCAACATTATTTTATTTAACAGTTTGACTAATCCAACTTATTTTTTATCAACCTAAAATATAATTAGCTAAGGAGTGAGCTTCGAGGAAACTGTTTGAAACAAGTATATTTTGATTACAATAAGTTCAAGCTTAACTGCAGGAGTTCAGAGCAAAGAACAGGTACAAAACAATTTTTGCAGTGTACAGCACTGAAATAAAACAGTTTTCAGAAACTAGTACTATAGGACTTAGAAAAAACAGTTTGGAATAGCCTACAAAGCTATTCATCTGGTTACTTACAGTCAAGGCATTCATTTTCTATTTGAAATGCTTTGAGTTTATTTTTTCATATAAAAAAGAAAAAGTTGAGCTCAATCAAAAACCTGAATTGAGCTGTTTGTCTTCCCAGAAACAATCAAGATCCTTTAAAGATCAACCAAATCAGAGTATGTTGTATCTGTGTTTTATTTCTACTTAGTTATGGTTTTCACTAAGTTTAAGCCACAACTTCTTACTCTTTCAAACTAAGAAGTCTCTAAGTAGTTTCCTCATCCCATGATAAAGAAACAGATAGGGAGACAGAAACTAACATCAGAAACCACGTACAAAGCCAGGTTACTTTCCCTCATTAATCTTCTATTTAACATACCACTTATCTTTTAATAATTTACTATTAATTTGCAGTGTCTTCTGCAAGGTTCACTTGCATTAGAATTCGAGAGAATAATTAACCTTAATGGGAAAAAAAAGGGTTTTCATCTTGAAAACTCTGTACCACCAATTTAACTAGATACGTAGACCACTTAGAACTGCAGATTCCATTTCCATTTAAAGTATATGCAGACATCTGCCACGACTTCCCCTGAAGGCCAACATGTGCATACTAGTTCCTCCCTCCTCACCCCCCAATATCTCTTTAACCAACACCTCTTTAACGATGCGAGCACTCATATGAACCCAAACACCTTCCACTTTGAAAGTAAGTAGAACTTTTACTTCACTATCGTCCCACCAAACTTGTTCAGTTTTCTACTTTACCTATCTTAATATTTCCACTATGCTTCAAAGTGTTTTACTGTCACTCTACAATGCATAAGCATGTCACAAGCAAACTACTTTATTCTTGGAGTTACAAAGGCACATTCTAGAACCTGGTTAAGATAAGCTATTAGGGCCTGAGTCCTGAATCTCAGGCAACCATTCTTTCACAGTACCATGTAAGCAGCACTTAAATAAAAACAATCAGACTATGAACTACACCTCACAATTAAATTTCCTAAGCAGGTCTCCAGACCCATGAACTTTGTGTTAACTCACAAAGCTAGTACCATCCAAAAAACCCCTCTGGAAATATCTGATGGAACCAGTATAAATAATATCAACTTTGCCATCCACAGGACTACAACATGTATGAGATTCTAATCACCCCCTCTTTCTTATTTTCACATGGACTTTTATAGAGCTACCGATTTCAAATGTATTTCTTAACTCTTAGTAAAGCTAATACGCATCACTATTTTCATCCTCTGAATGTTTTTTAGCACTGCTATCTTCTAGCTTTCGCTCCATCTTGAATTAGTAAGATCTACTTATCTAGAAATTTTACAGTGAGCACCTGCTAGCAGCTTTTCAGATTGGGAAGGCTAATGTAAAACTCTGGGGTTTCAGTATTTTTTTTTCCAAGTATCACACATTAACAGTTCTCACCAATCTGCTTCTGCTTCCCAAAAATCTTCCAGAATGTGGATGATCAAGTGTCCCTGAGTAGCGAGTTGGAGACGACGCCGTAAGCTTCCAAGGAGTTTCACGGGTGTCTCTTTCTCCAATTCTCCAGTCTCTACTGGAACTATTCAATACACTGGATTCCTGAAGAACAACATGCTTATCATATGCATCTTGTAATTCAAAAATAACTTGGTATCTGGTCTGAATACTGAAAATACAGTGAAGTGGTGGTAGTAACAAATCTGGAAACCTTTAATAAGAAACCTCGAGAGATAGTCAAGAAATTAAACAGGCTTAGAGAGAACCACTGGCAAAAGGAAAGTCGTTTGTTTGGGGTTTTTTAAAGTATTTTATAGCAGCTCCTTTATCTGTCCTCCCATTTGACCTAGAGAATAAAATGCTGAAGTGTAAGGCTTTTGAGTCGTTATCCCAACTTAGATATTGCAGCAACAGGGAAGAATTAAGGGCCTCACTTTCAGGTGTTATGCAAAAAACCCTACAGGTGTAGAAAGGGTCTCCATGACAATAAAAGCACCTCTTTGGCCACTAAAATAAGCTGAATTTCAATGAATAGATTATAATTGAGGAAAGGGACCACAATTTAATCTGTTCCATACAATAATCACGGAGATTAGCAAAATTAATAGAACTAACAGAAATGTAACCATTCCATTAACACTAAGCAGCACTTTAAGTGATTATTTGTCCATTCTCTTTCCATGAACTATTAGTACTACAAACACAGTAGTAGCTGTCACCATTTCTTAAAAGTAACAACAAAGCACTCAAAACGAAACCAAAACAATACAAAAATCTCAGCTTGTTTTCTTCCTCCAGTTCAACTTAAGACTATTTAACATCCCTTGTCAGAACTTAACAATTAATGCCCTACCTAAGGTATTCTAGTTTTGGTGTCTATTTTCAGTAGCTGAAAAATCTGATCAGGAAAACATTCAAAACAATTTTAGACACTACACTTGACCCTATCCCTCCACTGAAAAAAAAATAAACTTGTAATTAATTTCTCATAAAATGTTTACTATGTTGTATCATAAAGGATAGGATTTTTTTTCTCATACCATGACACTAGTTCGATTTTTATATTTTAAAGTCACCTGGAAACAACATGTGCTGGTTTAGGCCAAATTCTGGGAGGGGACTATACTATATACACTATATCACATACATCTGATTCGTTTACAATTAACTTCTTAATTGTTATGCCTCCTCAGACAAGCAGGGGCTTGTACCCAGATCAATCTCAAGAGCGCATGACATACAAGAACTTCATACCTATATGGAAAAAAAAAAGGTAAGGGTAACAAACCCACCCAAAAGAAACCTTTCTTATTTGTTAGCCCTAATCCAAACCAAATACAAATTTGACTCCTCTGTCCCAGAAGTTTTTGAGTTAACTTATAATCAAGTTCTCTCTATAGAAACTCTGTATTAAAAATCCAGGTCCTCTTTATACCTAAAGCATTACTGATAGTCATAATTTTTTTCTTCTAAATGACAAATTTTAAATTATTTGCAACTGAACTAGATCTTAAATATTTTAAAGGAGGTTTCTGAATGGATTAACAAAGTGAAAATGCCTGTCCTTTGCATTCCTATCTGACTGGACTTAAACTTATACCTTCTTGCTCCAGTCTCTCTAATCTTAACCTGCAAGCAATAATGCAATTTGTTCCTACCAGCTCTGTAAGTACAGAAGGTTAGACAAGAGAGGGAGCTTCCCTACGGTTTTATCACTAAGCACCAGTCTTGTGTAACAAGCTCTCAGACTACCTTCTACAAACCGGGAGTGGGAAAAAGGGATTCAACGTAATCTTCTGTACAAATATTTTCCCTTCTGTTTTAATTGCCAAGTGTTATAAGATCATTCCTCAGCTCAGAATCACCTTGCTCAACAGGAAATAGTCAAAAGAATACACAGTGCAGTGAACACACTGCAGTTTATGTAATATATTAAATAATATAAAGTACATTACGTCAAAATCTTTTAACAGTAGTAACACATTGAACTTCACAGCACCAGTTCAGCTGAAGACTCCTCTTCTGATCAATGGCTTTCAGTATATGTATACTGTGTGTGGACTGTGTCCATAAATCTGTACAAAAGAGTAAGACTGTTTGATTTGCTTTTGCTGAGCAGCCAGTGAAAAACATGTAGGACTCAAAAATGCAAAAATGACTGACAATTGCTTCCCCTTGTACATTCTCTATAGCCTATATAATAACAAGAACATGCATGCTAGAGATAACAAAAATGTAACACACATACATTAATTGTGCTAAAAATAATGTTCTACTACTTGTAAAACTGTTTCTCAAAAAGGCATTATATAATACTATGTCCCAGATAGCTTGTCAGCAGGGTCTAAACTCCTAATCTTTTTTTTTTTTTTTAATATGAACATTTAATCACAAAGTTAAGTTTCTCCAGTTTCAAAGATCAAAATGGACTTACAATTCTGGGCCCAAAATTGAGGTGAGGATTGCTGACGGGAGCAGAAAAAAAGAGCCAAACCGCTACCTGTTGCTTCCAAGTGTCCAAAACAATTTCTAAAGTAGTTTAATCTCTGCTTTCCATAACACTCTCCCAAACTGCAAGTACCTGCACAGTGTGAATACTTTCTCTTGAGCACAGCTATCCTTCCTCACAAAAGTAGCTTGGTTAGTGTAAAATGCTGCTTGTGAAACAGCAAAAGGCCTTTTCTTCAGTCCCATCTATTGCACACAAAGCTCAGCTGTACTAACATACTGACACGACAGGCTTATGTGAGCCTGTGTTGGTTTTGCACGCCCAGGTTTTTGGTAGTGGTGGGGGCCACAAAGGTGGCTTCTGTGAGAAGCTGCTGGAAGCTTCCACCATGTCCGGCAGAGCCAAGCCCTGATGGCTCTGAAGATGGACATGCTGCTGGCCAAGCCTGGGCCAATTAGACATGATGGTAATGCCTCTGTGATAACAGATTTCAGAAGAAATCAAAACAGAAGTAGGGATGCAGTTTTAATTCCAGCCATAGCAGAGTAGGAGGTGAAAACACAGAGATGTGAAGGTCAGTGGAGAAGAAGGGAGAGGAGGTGCTCTGGGCGCTGGAGCTGAGATTCCTCTGCCGCGGTGAGGACCATGGTGAAGCAGCTGTGCCCCTGCAGCCCACGGGTTCCACAGGGGATGCAGAGATCCACCTGCAGCCCACCTCCATGGAGGAGGTGCCCACACCAGAGCGGGTGGATGCCTGCAGGAGGCTGTGGTCCAGTGGGAGACTCGGTGGAGAGATGGGGCCCCTGTTCCAGGCTGGAGTAGCCTGTCCTTGGAGGACTGTACCCGTGGAAGAGTGACCCACACCGCAGCAGTGCAGAGAGGACTGCGTGCCTGTGGGAGGGACTCACACTGCAGTAGTTTTGACAGAACAGCTGCTTGTGAGATTGGAACTGCGTTGGAGGAGTTCATGGAGAACTATTTCCCGTGGGAAGAGACCCCACGGTGTAGCAGGGGAAGGACTCCTCTTCCTGAGCAGTGGAAGATCTGGGGTGACAAACTGACCAAAATCCCCACTGTCTCCCTGTGCTGTCAGTGGGAAGGAAGGAGGGGTTGGGGGAAGAAAAGGTGTTTTTAAGGGCTTATTTTACTTCTCATTATCCTTCTCTGATTCTGTCGGTAATAAATTCACTTCGTACCTCTAAGCTAAGACTGTTTTGCCCTTGGAGCGTTTCCTCCTGGTCGTTGCCTCAACTCATGAACCCTTCGTTAAGTTTTTCCCTTCTCTGCCCAGCTGTGGCAGGGGAGGGTGAGTGAACGCCTGTCATGGGTGCCTGGCATTCAGACAGCATCAAACCACGACAGAGTCTAAAGCTCCTCTTCTTACCTTTGCAAAATATAAACACAGGAGGTGCTGCAGAACAGTACAGCCTTGTTAACTGACAACATAATCCTGGACTTTTTGCATCACCAACACATCACGTGTAATTCACTACACACACCAAAGTTCAAATACAACCCTCACCTCTCCCTCAAGAGAAAACTCCATTTACCCAGGTTTAAGATGGCAGTGACTCATAAGAAAACAGATCCATATTTCCAGGATGCCCTCTCATTCATCAAACAGCTCATTTCTAAAGGTGCAGCTACAAACAAGAGCAGGTAAGACCAGAAAATCTAGTTCACTGATTACTGCCATTGGACTGGTTAGTAAATTCTTGCATTTTAGAAATTTTGTTTGTCTGAGTTTTGGGGCTTTTCTGGGTAAAAATGACACCTTTAAAATTATTTATACTTTATAAAAAAAAAAAAAAGACATTACCTGGTATCCAGATTCTAATCTCCATGAAGATTCTCTTGTACTATATGCACCAGATAAACTGTTTCCAGTTCTAGATCCTAAAGGAGAGCTGGAAGCCTGGACAGATATCCTGCGAGGAATTCTTGAGGGTTTTGACTCCATTCTTTGTACCCTGTACAAGGACATACTGATCATTTTTTCTCATAGAAGCAAAGAACTCGTGCAAAACAGGCACAGGTCATTTCGGGTGTAACATAAATATGATTCACACATACAAATATTTACACAGTGCTTTGGTCTGACTGTGCATCAGTAAAATCAGGAAATAAGTTCTTATCCTAGTTTTTGTAACCTCTTCTTTACATCTCCTCCCATCCCTCATTGGAAAACTACAGTCCCTTTTATCATTTTGTTACAATGTATTCTTTCAACTATAAATGTAACAGGTACTCCCTTAAGAACCACACAGTACTCATATGAGTAAGGATGAGCAAGATGAGTCAGGAACAGAGCACTCAGATTTCTTAAATCCATATATTACGTTTTTGCTAATGAACTGCATCTCAACACTTACAGAAATTATATTCAGACTTATTCCTCAGGGCTGAAATTGTGAAACTTCACCCTCCTGTGAAAAACCACATTTGCAGTCGATCTGCCTTCAGCTTCTCCAAAGACAACTCCCATGGAAGCTAACAAAGGCAAAGGAGCACAGGCTATCTCACAAGTGTATTTATGAATTTACCTCTCCCTTGCTAAGTGTTTATTTGCCTTTTGCTATTTCTAGGCATTTCAAAAGAAATGCTGGTGCCTTTTCCACATGAGAAGTTTTTCTATACTCATCCCAGCCCTTGAAATGGTATCTGACTTAATGTTGATCTAAAACTTCAGACAGCTAGATTCTTCCTCCTCACGACAGTATAGACAGAAGCAGACCACAAATGGTAGCTCTTAAATAAAAAAATTTAAGGGAACTGCAGTATCCTCAATGGGGCGGTACATAAAGAGTAGCATGACACCTCACAACGCAAACAGATGGCCAAGAATCACACTGATACAAGGTGATTTGCAGAGGTGGTACAGTCTATTTAGCCACTTTTCATTCCGGCCTAACCTTCTGAGAATAGGAGTAAGCTCTGTTGATTTAAAAAAACCTATCCAACAATAAAGCACATTTTTTCCACAATTCAGCCATGCTCATCAGTATCACATCCTGCAAAAAGCTCCTACATCAATCCTGACATACCTCACATCTGGCTGCAGTTTCAAGGTGAGTCCACATACTCAGGGCTTTTAAACTTTGCTAAAGTCATGCTGAATTAAACATTCTACCCGGTAAAAGCCAGTTAGTTTGTACAGAACTCCACTGACCAAACAGTTGGGACAACTGAAGTTAGTTTCCGTAACCACTGTTCTCCTGCATGTTCAGTTAGTTGTTAGCTAGCTTTACAACAGCAGCCAAAGCACAAAGTAACCAAAACACTTAATCTTGCAATTAGGACTTTAAAGTATACCAAGTTTAAGTGACTGTTTACCTTTGTGTACAGAAGAGCTACTGCCTTGTATTACAGAGGACACCTGCTTCTAGACCATGCTTCCAACACTAGTAACCCATTCGTGCTTGCCAGAGTCATCACCAGTTAAACAAGATCTGGTCAGGAATCTGAAATGCTCTTTTGCCCAACTTTGTATTAATATACTGAAATAACGAATTAATTTAATTTTCCAGATCACATTTAAAACCTTCGGTAAATATTCAGCAACATACACAATTCTCAGGCTGTAAACACATCTGTATCAATAAGAATGTTCTAAGCAGTATTCCAGAGTTCAAAAGAACAGTTA
The DNA here is from genome assembly GCA_013397795.1 of Orthonyx spaldingii. Lineage (NCBI taxonomy): Eukaryota > Metazoa > Chordata > Aves > Passeriformes > Orthonychidae > Orthonyx > Orthonyx spaldingii. Next base: position 4,832 of record VZTJ01001133.1, on the reverse strand, counting down.
ATTGTGGAAGTTTAAAAAAAATTGAGGACAGGCCTAATTACCTAAACTAGACCACTTCAAGTGGATCATTAGTTCAATAAAATGTAACAATCATATTTACTCCTAAACCGTAATGATAATCAATTTAACATTCAGAGTAATCTTCCATAACGTGCTCTACAAGTTTAGTACTTGTATGAAGTTGCAATGAGTGTAAAAAAGTAACTATCAAAGCTGCAAACTGCGAAGCTAAAATAAGATCACAATAATATAGACTAAAGTGTAGGCTGGACAGGACAGCTGTACGTCTTGATGAGATCTAATACTCAAAGCACTGTTTGTCTATGTTTTACCCTGATATAAAATACAAACAACAAACACACAGAATAATGGATCCAATTCTGTACTATTAAGTACTCGACAAAGAGTGTTGGCATTATCTCCTTTAGTATGGATCATTCTGTTTCTGAATCACTTTGTTTCAGACAGGTGTGGAACCAGATGAATTAAGTAACATAAATAAAAGTCAGACCCAGACACGCATAAAAAATGCAAAGGTTCAAGAAGGGGTGGAGCTTTCTACTAGTTATGTCCAGACGAATCAGCGGAGGAGACAGAATGTGAGGCAACTTCAAAGACTAAATCAGAAATCATCTAATACTATAAAATTGCTTATGCACCACACACAGAACAGAAAAACATAAGAGTATTCAGACAGGACACGGTGGAAGACTGAACACCAGAGCCAACTACCTGCAGAAGCTGAAACAGTCCAAAATTAGCAAATTGCTTCTACAGATACACACAAATAGGCACAAGACTAATTTTCTCCTTCAGTGGTAGCCCCAAGAGGACAATGTTTTTCATCAGCCTAATCTTGTAAATTAGCACAGGTTGTGATTTCAGCCCAAATATGTCAGGATAATACTATCTATAGAATATTTTCTTTCTCCAAGTGAAGAAAGAAAACTTGCAGAAACTATATCCAAAAAAAAGATGTTAAAACCAAGTTAAGGCAGCGTAACAGAAAAGGCAAAATTGAATGTGTCAGTTTATGTACACACATTATGATTAATTTCTTGACTACAGCCTTACATTTTTACTGCAGTCTTGGCTTCAGCCAGCAAACGAGAAGGATCTGCTATAAAGATCTATCAGAGTAATGTAAAAATAGGCATTTGACATCTGCCATGTCTGATGCTGAGGTGAAAAGATGCTGAATAAATGGCCTTATGGTCTAGGCAAGAACTTCTGATCAAGGAAATTGGATTTTACCTTTACCTTTCAACAAAGACTCAGTGACATAAAGCATGTCATTAAGATGAATCGTTTTTTTAAAATCTGCTGCTTAAGAGCTCTCCAATTTCTTGGCATCCATTATAAAACTTATTTGAAATCCAACTAGCAGAAATCATACAATAGTTTGAGCTGAAAGGGGTCTTTAAAGGCCATCTAGTCCAACCGCCCTGCAATGAGCAAGGACATCTTCAACCAGATCAGATGGCCCAGAGTCCCATCCCACCTGACCTTGCATGTTTCCAGGAACGGAGCATCTACCACCTCTCTGGGCAATCTGTGCCCATGTTTCACCATATTCATCATAAAAAATGCCTTCCTTAAACTCACTCCTTGTCCTATCACAACAGGGTCTACTAAATATCTGTCCCCATCTTTCTTATGGGCCCTTTATGAGTACTGAAAGGCTGCTGTGAGGTTTCCCTGGAGCCTTCTCTTCTCCAGGCCAAACTACCCCAATTATTTCAGCCTTTCCTCATTGTCATACCCAGAGATGCAGCTAAAGTCAATGGAGCCATGATGTTCGTTTAGCAGATTGGTGATCAACACTAGTAAGAAGTCTTTTGGGTTTCGGGTTTCTTCCCCCAGAGTTCCCTGAAAACCATTTTAAGCACTGTGCCTTGAAAGCCTGAGATGCAACTGTCTTCATAGGTGGCTTGAATACAAACAAAACACATACAAGGCTTATGCTGATCATGGTAAAGCAATGAGGTGCTCACAAATAAGGTGAACATGCTAAGCTATCACAGAGCACAGGACAGAGACACATAATGGTCTCATGCTAAAAAAACCAACCACGTTATTAAAGCCACAATAATACTTGTCTGCAAGGGGAATATTGTGCTTGTACACAATATTTCAGAATGAGAATGGTTCCCTTTTACAGCATCAGCATCTTAAGGGTTTTCCTGAAGAAAGACACTCAAAACCTCAAGCATTTTGTTTACACATACAAGAATTCAACAAACCCCAAGTGGTAATTAACATGCTGCAGTGAGCTCTCTAAAAACAAAGCAGACACCACAATCTACCTAGAAGGTAGTGTGACCAAAAAAATACTTAAATTACTTCTCTGAGGAAATAATAACAATAATCATAGTAACAGAAATTGGGTTGTAGTCTGAACCAATTAAAAAGCCTGTTGCCAAAAAGAAAAGGAACACCTTACCCACATATCACACCTCGAGTCCTTCATTTAGAAACCTCAACACAATAACCTAGGAAAACACACTTCTGGCTTCTCCATTATTTTGACACTACTCATGCTTACATCCAACAATAGAGAAATGAGAACATGTACACCAAGATGAGCAACACTCTTATCAAAGCAACATATTTCATCAGCTTATGCCATGTCACACTACTTAGCAATCAAAATCTCATGAAAAAAATCTGGAAACAGCTCTAGAGATTCCTGAAATAAGGGATATATGCAATGCCTCTCAAGACTTGGTCAGAAACCAAGTTCTGACATAAAACTTTAAAGTCACACCTGGGAAACAGATAACCAGCTTGAACCAGGAGGTGGAGCTGCACAGCCTATTTTGAGCACCCAGATCAAATATCCTGTCCTTCTTGATCTGTCATCCCTCCAACAGCGTTATAAAAGATCAATTAGACCTAACACAGCCAGGGATAAAGTGATAAAAGATCCAGGAGGTCTTTGCGGGAAAGCAATGCAATCTCAAGAGACAAAAATAACCCAGAGAGCAAATACTTCTCTTCTGCCTTGGCCCTCTCTACTGATAAAAGAGGAGCAATTTCAGGTAATCATGTCTAGGCATAAGTAAAGACTCTGCCAGCTTCCACGATTTCTACCAGTTTTAAGCAATCTTGTACCCTCCCATGAGAGGAAAGCATAGGCTTCACTGCCTGCTCCTAAATCCAAGTGTTCTAGTTTGAAACTATGCACTGACACTTCTACCTAAGACTCGAGCTGTTATGTCTACATGTTTTTGTGTGGTTTAACATAAAACTATTCATAAGATTTTCTCCCGAGCAACTTGTGCTCGTGTGTCTTCCTCGGAGCTTACTCACAATCACGTTTTCATGACAAACAAGACGGAGCTCACGAGTCTTTCTCTCAGACTGTGCAAGTCTTCGTTCTGGGTATTTTCTTAACCTTCAATGTAGTGAAATTGACAAATGACTCAGGAGCCTCTCAGGAGTCCAATGAGGAATAAGAATTTTACAAATGTCGATGGCTGCCCACGCTGCAGCGGCCGGTGCCCTAACGCTGGGCTGTTCCCGCAGCCCGGAGCCAGCGGGTGCTCCGCAGAGCCGCCGAGGGCACCGCACCTCCTCCTCCGCCAGGCCCCGGGGAGCGGCCCGCACGGCTCGGGCCCGGCCGGAGCCCGCGGCCGCACCCGATCCCGCTGCCCAGGGAGTATCCAGCCCCAACCGCCGGGCAGATGCCGCGAGGGCGGCGGAGAGGAACGGGGAGCACCAGGTGTCACACGGCCTCGCACCGAGAGCGGGCGCGGAGCCGAGCGGCCGTTGGGGGTGATGGCGGAGAGAAGGGCGGGTGGGCCGGTCCCAGCACGGCACGAAATGGCTGCCCCGGCCCCAGCGCGAGGCGGCCGCGGCGGGCCGGGCCCCGCAGCAGGCACGGCCCGAGCCGCCGCGGGCGGTCCGTACTCACCGTCACGGCCAGGCCGGGCCGGAGCCCCCTCGCGCCGCTCCCGCAGCACAATGGCGGCGGCGCGANCCGCTCCCGCAGCACAATGGCGGCGGCGCGAGCCCGCCCGGCTGCCAGGCACGGCCTCACCCAGCTCTCGCGAGAGCTGCGGCCGCGCGCGCGCCGGCCCCACGGCAGAGGCGGGGCGGGCAGGGCCGGGAGCGCGCGCAGGGGCGGAGCCCTGACGGGGCTGAGCGCTGCGGGGCGCGGGCCGGGGGCGGAAACGCCTCCTGGTAGTGACAGGATTTCTTTTTGTGCTCGGAGCAGCGTCCCCAGAGACACCGAAACCGACTTCCACGGTCAGCCTGAAAACTGCAGCACGATCTTTGAGTTTTCTGTCTATGTCACATCCTCTTCCGTGCCTGAACCCTGTGCTATAAATCAATTCCCCCGTTTCTCGTGATCAGGTACAGCAGTCTGTCCTTGAAGGACACGGCGGAATGGGCATCTTGGACACAGCCCCCTCAACGGCAAAGCAAAGCAACAGAATTGCCATTCATTTTAATTGTATCGAGGCCTCAGTTTTGTCCTCTTGAAAGTAACAGACATTGGCGGGCATTTTTACTTGAGGGGAAGATGTTGCATGATGTAGAATATCGGAAGATAATCTTCCCAAATTCTTGAAATGCCAAGTCTTCGCATAATCAGAGAGATTTTAGATTAGCAATCCTAAACAAATAATGTTTTCCAGTGTCCCTGCCCGCTACAGAACACGGTAGAGGCTTGGCACTGTTTCGGAACCAGGCCGTGAAGAAGACAGGTTATGTTATCACTAAGGAGTCTAGGCTTTTATCACAGCAGTCATGAGCCTCGTATTTTACTGATCCAACATCCATGTGTCATCAGTATGCAGCAGGGCTTATAGATGAAAAGATTTTGT